>OY759172.1:28121203-28721203 GCA_963662145.1 Sturmia bella
AATACCAATCAGGAAGTCAGTTTTGCCGTTTGGGGTGAAGTGAAATTTTTCCTTTGTTTAAAGTCATAAGTATAATTGAAATATCTGGCTCTTTGGATACTTCTTTAAATAAAACGATGATTTGTAACGTTTTTAAATAATGTTTATTAAGTTTATTTAAATATGGAGAGCTAAATTTGAAAAGGTAAGGTTATGGGAGGCGACTGAAGGGGGTTGGGATGAGGGATTCCTGATTAGGGATGGTTTTCCAAAAATGTATCGGCACGAAGACCATCACGGTGGAGTTCAGGAGAGCTCCAAGAGGGAGGGCAGCCGAAGCAGACCCAACACCAGTCTGCCATGTTGGAATAAGAGGTTGTGGTGACAATCGTTGTCTCATTAATTGAACCAATGTTAGAACTGACGGCAGTCGTTCGGGCCTCACAATTTATTTATACTTTATACATTTTTTTTGGTTCTGTTAAAAAGGCTGGTATGATGTATTTTTTTTATTTTTGTTTGTAGTAGAAACGAGAACCAGGTTGGCCGGCAAGAACTCGCCCCACCCGACGAGCCATAGCCGGAGCGTACGCGGGCATACCAGCAAAGCCGGCAATCTGGCAGCACCAACAAATATTTAGTATTTCCGTTCTCTTTTTTTTTTATGATAACAACTGCTGCTACACTACACAACAATAATAAAACTGTATAGAAAACCCCTCCCCACGGAGGCACAACTTGTTTCTACTGTATTTTCTAAAATACTTCTTCCTCACAAAATTTGAAAACGGAAATATTTAGAGAAGAAGACCACAAAACGATCTGCATTTGCAGATTTGCCGGCACTTTCCCGTATAAGTTGTAATTTGACAAATATTCGAAACCATATATGCAAATACCGTTGGATTGTGTGTGTTTTTGGCTTCTTTCTTTGTATTGAAAGAACACGTGTGATGCGTTGCTTTTTTCGTTAAAATTTTAGTAGTTTTATTTGGTTCATTGTGAAAACGAGATGTCGATTTCTTAAGAAATGAATAATATGAATGAAATGTAATGATAAACCTACACATGTTAATAGCATCCAAACATAGCTAAATATGTATATGCACCTTTGTACATTTATGATTTTTAATGAATTTACATATTAGAAATAAAAAAAACAATTCTTAAATGAACGTTAAAATATCAATTAAAGTTTTATTTCTACACTGAGTTGTCATTACAATTAAATTTTGATGTTTTTAAAACTGCGGACCACCGTCTTTTATAAAATTTTAAGTTAAAAAATTACTGTTCGATATAACGAATATCTCGGAATAACGAAAGGTCTGAACATTATATCATTCGTTAAACCGGGCTTTGACTGTACTTTGAACTTCTATTGCGCATTCATAAGTTTGCATATCATAAAAATAAGTAACCATTCATTACAATCGTATGGTAAATATTTATTTTATTTCAGTTAAAGCAAAAGTACTCAGTGTCTAAAAAACATATCTGAAAGAATAAGAGTATGTGCGTCTGCTAGATTAAAATATCATAAAATTTTTAATTATGCGAGTTTTAAGCTGTTCGAATGCAATTCTTTAGTATAAATATTATATCTGAAATTATAAGAAGAAAAAAAAAATGTTTTTTCTTAGAAGAATTCCCAAAAAAAAAAAAAAAAATTCTAAAGCTTAGTTTAGACGATATGTTGAATCAGCATATTTATGCTGAAAATTTTGTTTAAGTGCCATCATATCGTGTAAACGCAAAATCTTTACCAGCATATGTATGTTTAACAACGTTTGCAAACAATTTGTTAACAACACCAACAAATATACATATGTTGGCAATTTTAGCATATCGTGTGAACAGTATGTTTTTAGTATTTGACTAATTTCCTGCGTATGCTAGCTGATATCTCATTTGTTGAAAATGCTGTTTAAGCTTTTCAGCATATATCTAATTTGTATGCATATTTGCCGAATGGCTTTGTTGAGCCGCCGACAATTTTCGTTTATGTAAATATACAGATATCTTCTTCCAAATTTGCAAACGAGCACAAACGTAATGAAATGAAATTCAATAAATTAAAAAACAATAAATAGCTCAAGGCGAATTCATACCAGGTGGTTGCAAGGGAATTTGCAAAATGAAAAAAATACATGTATTTCATTACATATGTATATTTCAAAGTGGACAAACAGCTAGAAGCCAAAATAATCGTCTGTGTTTCAAGTCCAACTGGCATGAATTCTGCTTGAAATAGTTGGAATAATCAACAATCAACGGCAAGGCGTTGATTACATGCATACATCCGGATTTCAACCGCCGCCCCACTTTTGTTTTCAGCGGCTGCCATGAAAATTAATTGGCACAGAACTTCGAACGTCTTATAATTCTTTGTATAATTTTGCACAAAAACCTTCATCTGCCCGCCGTTCTACACATTTTCTTTTCCAAACTCGGCTTCTTTTTCCTTTTACTTCACTTTCATCACTCTCAAAAACAAGGACTGCACAAGCAATAGCAAGCGATATTTCTTCCGAAGACATTTTTTGTTTTATATTAAAAACACGATTTTTCTGCAATAACGCGTTGTATAAATAGAAAGTAGTATCAAACTTATTTTACAAGCAAATGTTTATACAATTCAGCATACATATCACCATGTAATTATCAACATATCGTATAAACACAAAAATTGTATGTTAACTCTTATGTTGACATTCCATTTGCTGAAATATGTTGAATTAAAAAATTTTGTAGTTTCAGCATATGGTGCAAACACCTAGCATATGATATGTGATGACATATGCATTTGATGTTATTTTTAATCATACAGTTGTTAGCACATACATATATGCTGATTCAACATATCGTCTAAACTAAGCTTAAGTGTTGTTATTTATTTCTAAAGATGCACACAATAGAAATAAAAAATCAAGTAAGAAGGATATATGCGGCTGTGCCGAATTTTATATACTCTTTACCAAGGTATGTAGCAAAACGAAAATGTGGATACATCCGTTATTAGTACTCTTATCTTATAACTGGGAAACGCATTTCCCAATGAAAGTTACATCGTGGTGATCTAGGCATATATTTATGTACACTCTCACAAACATATTCTTATATGGGCGCTCTTCAATTGAACATTCCATTATATTATTATCTTGGAAAAAAAGAACATTTTTAATACACTTTGTTGTCCACACATTAACACCCATATTCATAAAAACTATTGAAGGTTTATTACACGTTTATTTGACAAATATTCCGTAGAAATACGTCAAATAAGAGCTTAATAAACTTACAATAATTATTATGAATATGGCCTTAAATGTTTTTTTCATTTCAAAGTTTTAAAACAACAAAATTACGCTGGCAACACTGACTGCAATATACAAAACTTCTCTACATGTTGTATATTGTTTTCACGCAATAAGTTTATGTTGCTTAAAACTAATGAAACTTAACTACAATGGAATTCTGTTAGCGAATATAATTTGTAGCCAGGTCGTTTTTTCATTGGTTTTTCCTTTTATCCTGGAATGAAAAAAAATTCTTTGATCTAGTGCCTTTTAAACAAAATATTGAACAAAATTGAGTTATAGCTAAGTTTTATGTAAAATACACAACTTAAACTGATTACGTGAAAATATTTTTATTATTATTATTCTATTAGCCTTATAATTAAAATTAAAAGCTAACATTTTTAGGCAAAGGCAGCTTAGGCCTTCAGCACAAAATTGTGTTTAGTTATTGATTGCATTATACAATTGAGTCTTGTTAAGATATTCAATTATCAACGATAAATGGGCTTGAATGCTGAAATACAGTCGAACTTCCATAACTCGAACTTCTCTAACTCGAATTTTCTCTAACTCGAACTAATTTTGTTGGCAGTAGCGTTAAAAGAACAAATCACATACAATTTTCCTTCCGTAACTCGAACTGCCATAAGTCGAAGTTCTCCATAACTCGAACAAAATACATATACATGAACTCTATCCCCCGAATTCATAAAAATTATAACAGGCTTATAAGACTGCTGTTTGACATATTTGTATGGAAAATCTGTCAAATAAGAGCTTTATAAACCTGTTATATTTTTTATGAATTAGATGGTATAACTCGAAGAATTTTGCCTGTTAAATTGGTTTTTAGTTTTAGTTTTGGTTTGTTTGTTTTACTCTCTTTGGTTGCTTGAGCTGGTTTGTATACTTTACATGCTATTTTTGCTCAGTCACTTATTTCAGAATATTTTACTTAACTGTAAATTTTTAAATACATATGTATATGAGTACATACGCTTGTTCTTTTATATTCTTAAGTATGTAGTTTTGCATTAGAGGCTATTTTAAATAAAAATACATGATACCAAAACCTTTTATTCTATTTTGACAAAAAATTCTGTAACTCGAAGTCTCCGTAAGTCGAAGTTTTTTTTTTTTGGGATAATGGTGATTCGAGTTATGGAAGTTCGACTGTATTTCATGTTTAATAGTTTGGGTCTTATGACAATTGCAGAGAAAATGGTGTATGTAGGTATAGAGGGGTGTGTTGCATTGGCAAGGAAGCGTAAAATTCGGGTTATATATTGGGGCAAAGTTAAGTTTAGTGTGACGTAAACGTAGCCTTATAAATTTTATATGGTCTATCCTTTTTCTATTCTGCAGTTGCGTACATTTTTCTGCGTAATTTATGGAATTATTGTATGTACTTATGCTTTTATACCAAGACGAACATTGGTATAAATATTTCCTTTTTGTAGTGCTCATAATAATGTTTCATTATAGCTTTATCTATGTCCCTATGATTACAATTTGGTGTAAGAAAAAGCATCTTTTGCAGCTTGATCTGCGATCTGGTTACCTTTTATTTTGCAATGACCAGGGACCCATATTAATCTAATGTTTGGTGCACTATTCGCGATGACACTTCGTATGTCGTTAGATACGTTTTGCCCTGATTTAAGCGCAGAAAGAGAGTCTGAACAAATAGCAAATTTGCCTCGCTTTCCCTTAACGTGAGACAGCGCTTCGTGAATGGCAATAATTTCTGCAGAATAAATTGAGATACATAAGTATATGATGGTAGCAAAGAGGTTTTAATAATACAATTACTTGTTGTAATACTGAAGGTTGTTGTGTTTGCTGTTTTGGAACCATCCGTATAAATAAATTGATAGTTGTGTAAGGAGTCTTTAATCCTTAGGTATTCTTCAGCACTTGAAGTGGACTTAGTATGTTGGTTAAGAGATGTATCAATGTAACTTTTGTAACTGAAAAAAGCGAGAGGTTTCTTTGGTGGTTGATGCAATGCCAGCAAATTTAAGAGTATGTCAAATTTTCTGCAATTTTCTAACATTCTGTAAATAGAAGATGACACATTAGGTATTTCTTTGCTTTTCTTAACCTTTTCAAAAATGTTTTCGATTAACTGGGAAATGTATTAGTCTCAAAAAGCATATTGTTAATAGGTGTTGATCTTACCGCTCCTAAGCAATATTTTATTCCTGCATTTATTATGGTGTCAATTTTTTTTTTTTTTTGCTTTGGCACTTAGGTGCTTTGGCAAATATAGGTAGGTAGATATACCATAACTAATATTCGATAATATAAGCGCTCTGTTGACTGAGAGCAGGGTACGTGAAAATAAAATACAACTTTTAGAGGAGTTTTATATGTACATACATATATGGTAGTCAGCCTTGCCAGCGTTTTTGGTGCAGCTTGTTGTTGTGAAATTGAAAAAATTTCAATATTTTGACACCAAAGCGTATTGAAAATATTCTTATTTTTCCAAGATAGAATGTATGAATGAATAATTTTGTGAAAGTGTTTATATGGCCTCACGACATAATTTTCGGTGGGAAACATCAGTCCCCAGTTATAAGATAAGAGCAATAATAACGGGTATTACAACAACTTCATTTTGCTACATAGCTGGGTAAAGGGTATATACGGGTCTGTTCTAGAATCCGATTCGGATTGATTTAGAAAAAATTTTTTAATCCGAATAATTCATAAATTGGTGTTCTCAATTCAGAATGTTTTTAGATATTCGAATTTCTGTTCGAAAAAAAATTCTAAATATCAAATACATAAAAAACAGGTTTTTATGTTTTGAAAAGAACTATCAGAGGACGAAGCCGATGATAAAAGATAGCTTAACATACAAATAGTCGCCGGTGGCAAACCAAAAACCGACGGTTGACGACCGTCTAAACAATGTTTTTACAATCACGCAGAAAAATTTAAAAATTAAGTTAAAATATGACAAAACCTAAAACCTTAATAGATTATTGTGAGAAAGCAGCTCTACCGCAAGCAACAATCATTCGCTCTTGACCGCGACGGGTGTAAGTAAGGTTGTGAAATTACCGGCGTGGCAGTTTACCGGCTATGAGCACATGAACTACGATCTATGACAACCATATGTTGTAAAAAGAACGTATTGCCGGACTATTCAATGGAATTTGACCACTAAATACAATCATATTAATATAAATATTGCTTAAATTACACTAAATATAGGAAATTTATTATAATTTCCTTTAAAATGTCAATTTTTCTTTTTCAATAAATTCTGATTGCATTAAGCATTAGCCCAAAAAAAAACATTGACATATCACACTGTAATATGTGGGGCAATTTCGTGTTTTCGAACATAAGCAAAATTGTTGTACATATTTTGGTTTTGCGCAAGTGCCATTTGACAAAACATACACAATTTTTGGAAGAAATTAAAGAAAAGGTTTTTTTGCCAATAATTGTGTGCAAATTAAAATTTTCTTTATTATATTTAATAAAAAAAACACTTCAAAACAAAAGATAAAGTTTAGTTTTTATTAAAAAAGTTATCACTTGCATGAATAAAAGCCGATTCTATTTACTTTCACTCACCCTAAATACTCTAATTGAAAACGAATAAAAACATGGGGATTCGGATTGCAGAACACCAAAAATTCTAAAGTAATCCACCTTAGAGTGAATTCGGATTCCAGAACAGACCCGATAATGTTCAGCACTGCCGCATACAGCATTCGTACTTGCTGTTATATGCAGCTTCATGAATAAGCAATAAAATTTGTAAAAAGTGTTTGGCTTTCTATTATTTTTTGGAGTTTTTTAAAATTAAAAATTACAACTCTTTGTAAGTAGAAAACATTTTTTTTTTAATTTTTTCAAAAACTCCAGAAATAATGGTTATTTTATTATGTGCAGTCTTGGTTACTTGTAATATTACAATGATAAATAAATTTAGCGAAACTCTGAAAATGTTCACCAAAAAGACTTGCTCTCTTGACCAGACAATAAACCGTGCTGACGCGATAGCTTTTAGCTCCGGCTTGAGCTCGCCGATGGAAGGTGGTTCTTGGTGAATTGCCTGGGTATACTGTCACCACACAATAATAAAAACACGTCAGTCTTTACAAAAATACGAGAGCTCTAAACAAATGAAATATATTGGAGCCCGAAAGTGGATGGATGCCAAAACATGAAAATGAAAGTAACCAAAACGAATAATTTTGATTGCAAATAACACCACGCTCTACCGCCAGTTGCCTCCCTCACGCATCGAATTCACTGGCAGATGTTAAGCCAGGATCGGCAGCCCTCCCCGTTGGAATTCAGAGAACTCCACCATGATGCCTTGGAAGCCGATGAATTGCCAAGCCATCCCTAAATCAAAATACTCACCCCTATTTTAAGCTGCTATAAGTTAAAATTCTTACACATGGTGTTATAAAATGGAATACCTCTTTTCAAAGTTCAGATGCAGCTGCAGACATCGTGCAGCAGCCTTTTCAAAAATCTCAAATATTAGTAAAAAAAAAAAAACAAATTCTAAAAAGAGGCATATTTAAGGGATTAAAAACAGCTAAGTTTTTTGTGTTTGGAATTAGATTTCTCTTATATGATCTTCGCTTAATTAAACAAACTTTATATTGGTTGGCTACAACCAATTGGGTGTGTTTTTGTGGCGTTTAAAACATTGCCAAATATTTCGAAATAGAGTTCTAACAATTAAGTAAAAGCTAATTGCACGAAAAGTATATTCACCAAACTACTTGCTTTCCTACAAAAATATGTAGGACTCTAGTTCTTACATCTGTTAAAGTTATGCTTAAACAAATATAATAAATTGAGCGAAGTGCGGGACTGACCCGCACAGCAAGGGTTCCGTACTACCAACCAAGTGTGATAGACAAAGGCTACTGCTGGTATGGGGAGCCCTTTAGTTTTTAACTTTTTATTCTTTTCAGTATTTGCTGATGTAGAGGCTGGACAACTACATACACGGTGTAAATTTCAAGTATCTATCTCGTACGGTTCAAAAATTACAGCTGATTTTCAAACTAAAGGCTGTCTCCGTGCACAAACTCGAATTAAATTTAAATTTTTTGCTATTTTTTGTAGTTGTTGTTGTAAAGGCCTGTAAGCTACATAAACTGTGAAAATTTTAGCTTTCTGTCGTATACGGTTCAAAAACTTGAGTGAATTTTCAAATTAAAGGGTGTCCCAGTATGGAAGGCAACATTTTGTTATCTTTGTTATTGGGTGTTTTGTAAGACTTGTAACTGCATACCCATTACAAATTTCAAGTCTCTATCTCTTACGACGCAAAAGTTACAGCAAATTTCAGTTTCTTGTATGGGAGCACCCTTTAGTTTTGACCTTTTTGTTGTTGTAGGTATTCGTTGTTGTTGTTGTTGTTATTGAGTCTATGTAACAACATATGCTGTGAAATTTTCAGCTCTCTAGCTAAGTTTCACAATTCCTTGGATGGGAGCACCCTTTAGTTCTACATTTTTGTTGTTTTAAATATTTACACCGGTATTCATAAAAATTAAAACATTGTTGAAACACATTTTACGACAAATTTTTCATATAAAAATTTTTTTTAAATGTATTTGAGCAATGTTTTATTTTTTATGAATACCGGTGTTATTATTGTAGAGTATATGTAACTACATATTCTGCGAAAATTTCAGATCTCTGGCTTTTACAGAGCAAAAGTTACAGCTAATTTTAGCTAATTTTCACAGTTTCTTATATGGCGACCCCCTTTAGTTTTTAATTTTTTGCCTTGTTGATCATCTAAATGCTTCGCTTGCTTAAGTGCCCAAAAATTATACAGTTTTGAGCCTCCATGAAACATGCTTCAGATTTCTTCATAAGAAAAAATTTTTCTTCTAAAAATTCTGGCACCGCTTTTTTTACATGTACAGATGTGCATATGACCCAAAAATAGTTACTGCAAGTCCGCTCTGAACATTTAAACTCACCATTCGCCATTACTGAATACTATTTTCAATTTTTATGTAATTAAATTCCCCACTGAATATTGTATTTAATTTACATTAAAAAATGTTCTCTTAAGTGCAGCAATCACAATATACATACATATGCATGTCGGTATGTACAGAAAATGAAAATTAGCATAACGAATATTAAGATTTCTAATGTTTAATGTCAATCAAAAACTTTTAACTCTTCTAAATGCTTATCAAAATTACTTTTGACATTCTGACATTTGCTACACTTCTGCAACTCAATTTTAAACCACATAAACGTCACTTATCCGACTACAACGACGACACAACAACTCCTTTAAACGCTTGAAAATAAAAAATAAAATAAAAAAACAAATTTATTAATTGTATCCACCACAGATGATTTTATTAATTCATAATGCAGCTGAAATCCATTCATGAGGAGAGAAGCAAGAAAGAAAAACAACAGCAACAACACTGATGACGAATGATGATTAAATGTGAAAAGTGTGTACAAACATGAAGCTGACGGCCATTTACGAAAATAGCAGGGGTGGGTGCGTCCCTGTGTGTAAACGGACAATAAATATTAAATCACTTGGTTTTCACAAAAAACAGGATTCTAAGTGCAAACGGCAGGCAAACGGACGGACAGACAGACAGACAGTCAACTTCAGCAACAATGATAAGCATAAAAATTCACTTTAAAGTGGAATAAATATGATTTCTTTTCTCTCATATTTCTTTTGCAAAAGAAAACATTAACTATGACAACAACAACAACAACAACAGCAGCAGCAGCAATAACAATTATCACAGTCATATTTATTTTCTGCTCTATTGTAATGCCAACAACAAACACATTTCAAAGCCAAATCAAATTGAATGTTAATGTTTTTCGTGTTGTTGTTGTTGCTAAAAAATTAAATATTCATAACTGACATTACGCCAGGGCTGGCTCCATACACCCCACAAAACGACATTAACAAAAGCACTTTTACACAAGTAAAAGTTAAACGAAAAAAAAATTGTCTGTTGCCACTGCACAGACCACAATTAAAAAGTTGTGACGCCACCGTGGCACATTTCGTAAAATATGTTGTGAGATTCTAATTTTTGTGTCAATCTCACGATCTAATTTTCTTTATTCAAAGATAAGTTTTATTTATAGCTATTGTAATAGGTTTGTTATCGTAATATCGTTATATCATGTTTGGTCAATAAAAGATTGTTTGGTAGATGAATAAAGATTTCATTATGTCGGAATAAATCAGCAAAAGTAAAAGCGAGAAGGTGAAGTAAAGTAGGAGAAGTCGGATGGGTTTTGGGGTCACAACTAAAAATGTGTTTGGACAAATATTTTGTGACATGGTTGGGAGGCAACCTATGGGGTCACCATTTATCCCTGGAAGCGAGGTGTGGTGCAACCAAAAATAAACACAAACAAGAAGTTTGTGTTGAATTTTTATGTGCAGAGTACCCAAAGGGAGGGTTGGGACCTGTTGAGATTTGTTCTTCGTGTTTTTTTTTTGTTATGAGCTGATTTGGAATCCCCTCTGGTCCCTGTATCTGTTACATAAAGCTATTTTAATATGGATATGCTGCTCTCTCTCTCTCTCTCTCTCTCGCTCTTTCTCTCTAATCCAACTCCAGTCTGTTTGTCCGATCAACTGTCCCCTGACCGAAAATATTCTCAGCTATCGGCAAAATAACTGAAATTGAAAGCCCCAGAGGGGGGCGTAGGGGCAATTTCTGACCCCTCGAAAATATCTAACCAATTTCGATCAAATTATAATATGGTGTACAGTAGCTATCGACACCAAGCCATCAATTTTTCGATTTTTTTAGGGAAAATATTCCCCCCATCACACTTATCAGTATCAGGATGCCCGTAGAGGAGTGCGCCTCGATGGATGAATTGGTAGAGTGCTCTACCAAGAGTCTTCGAAGTCGCAGGTTCGATTCCTGCCGAAGGCTCTGGGTGTTTCTGCAGACAAGCAAAAAGCTTCGCAGTTTTGTGTTTGTTAAAAAAAAAAAAAAAAAAAAACTTATGACCAATCCCCAATAATTTTTTCTCATTACATACAGTATGTGATCGAAATTGTTTTTGAATTAAAACGACACGTTTCCTTGTCATATGTCCCACTGTGCTCAACATCCAACAAGCTTTTTTCTCTAACAATGTGTTTCAAGAGATCTCTATTACTTTAAACCTAAAATATGTCTTGTTTGGGGGTTGTTCTGTTAAAAAAAAAAATAAATAAATAATAAAAAAGACATGTGAGTATTCCAATGGCTCTGTGTTGATTTGAAGAAAACATTGAAAATAAATCTCTGACTTAAAATTAAGTCAACCATGTAAGTGCGAAGCAAAATAAATAAATGGTACGTACGTTTGAAACAAGAATCCCTTTCGATGTTGGAGCGACTTTTCTCCTTCGTCGTCGTTTTGCTTGTGCCGTTTCATACATAATTCATGTCCAGTGAAACGTTTCAATTTTTGGAAATTAAAAAATTTAAAACTTTTCGCCATTTGAAAAGGAATTTAAAAAAGATATATTTTTTTTGGCAATTTGTTGCGGTTCATTACAATTGAATAATTTTTGGTTTACTGCGTAAAATGAAGTGTCGGGATAAATCAGCCTTTGCCGTCTTTAATATGATAAATATTTCCTGTTGTTGAACTGGAGTGAGATATAAACTTTTAATTATGAAATTTTTTAATAATTCGACAATTAGGAGGAAAAGATGTATTTAAAAAAAATGAAACTACAGAGTATTATTGTAGTTTTCTTTGAAATTTAGAAATATTTCCGTAATTTGTACAAACTACACCGAAAGTATATATTATACCCAGTTGACCAAGTCGTCGACGCCACGTAGACGTGATGTTGGGCCTACTCGGCGTCACGTTGAGGAAAATCTAGGCCAATTAATGGCGACTTGAACTCAAAGGGTGTTTTTTGTTCGTGCACGACAATAAGAATATCAAGACATAAAAAGAAAGAAAAAAAAGTTAAAAACACAAAAGACAAGAGTTCAAGAATCAAAATGAAAAATGTTTTAGATTAAATGACTTTTACCTGGCTCAAGTTCAATATCAATTAGGTAAAGAAAAGTAAAATTTTTGTAGCTAGGTGGACAACCGGTTGTTTCTGGGTAGCAAACACCCTTCATCAGCACCCTATGAACTTTGGACTTGTCAAATTTTACAATTTTGAATCTGCCGCTGTAACCACCCAGCAACCAAAGCTCATGCAATTTTACTTTCTATTTATGTACTTAACTAACATTGAAAAAAGCAGTGATTTTTTTGCATTCTATTTTATGGATGATTTTTTTTTTTTTTTTGAGAGCTTTTTCATACATGTTCTGGTTTGCATTCTTGAGATCTAGAGGCTCATTTTGTTGATACAATTTAAACATTTATGCCATGCCATGCGGTATTTGTTAAAATTTTACTGAAAAAAATGTTTAATTTTTTACTTAGATCAAAATTGTCAGCTCTCCATTGGCCGAAAATGACACACTTTCCGTCTAATTCATAAAAATTATAACAGGTTTATAAAGCTCTTATTTGACAGATTTTCCATACAAATATGTCAAATAACAGTCTTATAAGCCTTTTAAAATTTTTACGAATTAGGGGGTTTGAATATAATCTTTGAACCTTAAACTTAAGCTCAGTGATATATTCTTAAGGCTGGGTTTTTCAGATCGCAGTTAAGCTAGGTTTGAAAAAAGTACCCTGCAAGAACAGTGTCGGTCATTTGATGCATCATATGACTGACACTGCTGCTGGGTTCATACATCAGGGTTTCTATAATTTTCTTAAGGGCAAAATGAAAAAACTGATGTAAACAATCGTGTACGTGTGATTTCTTTTTTAAACCAGCGTTACCACCTCAGTAAAGTGATCATTCTAAATCTTTTTTCAAAATAACCACAAAATTAGATTTAATGTTATTAATTTCTTTATTATTAAATAAAAAACAGAGTTTTTCGAAAAATTTAAGACAACAATTCAATTCTAAAATAGAATAAACTATTTTAGAAAAATTATTTCCGACGGAATTCCGTCGTAAAAGTGCTATCATGAATTCCGACGTAGCTACGAAATTTTCGAAATTCGGGAGATTGGTATTATGAATTCCGAATGAAACGTACTTTTAGCGTTTTTTTGTCAAAAATTTGTACGAACTCTTCTTACTGTCGGGAGAATACAAAAATAGTTAAAAATAAGAACAAACTGAAAAGAGGTTCCTAAATTGAATAAAAACAATATTTATGTAGTTATAAAATTATATTTCATTAATAATTAATTGGTATATCTTAAAATAATTATTGGTTTTGCCCTGATTTGAAACAAAAAAGTAACACAAACTAACTGCTGATTTTATGTGTTGAAAAATCGCTTCATATACACCATTGCAATATCTGACAGATTGTTCGAAAATAATTAACCACATAAACAAACAAAACCAAACCACCTTTTATGTATAGAATTAAATGTGTGTACAAAAAGTGGTACGAAAAAGCCATTGCAGCATCCACATCTTTTCCAACACCAGACAGATTCAATTAGAAATCGAATTGTGCAGATTTGTTCAGCCGGCAGTTTTTAATAAAACTAAATGAAAAATTGGAAAACACATACATATGTACATATTTTCATAATTTGTGATTTGTTTTAACAACTTACGCCTTGTAATCCAAATCAAGGGAATTCTGACCATTCCTCAAGACTTTGTGCTCTATTCGCTAACAGCTTTTTTTTTTTTCTTCCGTCACTGAAAGGGCTGCAGCCATCAATTTCATTGTATTTCCTTTTAATTTTTGGAAAAATATTTTTAACAAGCCTTAGAATGTAAACAAAACACATCTGTTTTTCATTTAAAAAGTTGGTTGCACTAATTCGAACTTAGGTCAAGAGGATGGCAACACTAACTTCGAATCCGTCGGAATTCATAATACCTTTTTGTACGAGATTTTCCATTACGAGTGATGTTCACTCGGAATTCATAATAAGGCTGATAATTTCACCGTAACGATGCCAGATATCTACATATGTATATGCAGTTTAGGTAAACCAAGTTTAACTGAGATGCCAAAAAACCCAACCTAAGTAGTGTATGGAATTTTGTGACGAACAGATTACTCGTTTCCAAATTGCAGACTTAATTCAATTTTTTTGAAGTCCCTTACTTTGTGTTGGAAGTCCTTTTTTCCATGTTTGCAAAAAGTGGTAAAAAAAAAGGCACGAGCTTGTTTAAAATAAACCAAAAGGGTATAATAGAAAAGGTGTCATGCAGAGTGGCATAGACATCAAAAAAGGGTAAAATTTACACTTTAGTACCACAAGGGCAACGCTGGCTGTCTTTATGTAACCTGTAGATCAAATTTCTTCATTTTTCCTGTTGATTGGAATATACTTTCCCCCTAATTCATAAAAATTATAACAGGCTTATAAGACTGTTATTTGCATATGTGTATGGAAAATCTCTCAAATAAGAGCTTTATAAACCTGTTATAATTTTTACGAATTAGACGGTTTATCTCTAATCTCTTACTAATAATGTCCCATCGGTTTCCAATTCAATTTTGTGTTTTATGTTATTGTATCACATGATGCGATGAGAACGTTTTCAACATTAATTTTACTTTATAGTCGAACTGGCTGAATTACATGCAAAACAGTAACAAATTTTGAAACTTTGTGGTTTTCAGTGTTTTTATGCAAACAAGCGGTGTCGAGGGACATTGTCACACTGACCGTTTGTTTATGTTGCTCAAGTTATTTGTCACTTTATAAAATACGTGTTCTTTTATTGCACAATTTCAGCATACACACATTCAGATAGCGAGGAGTGTTCCGATGATGATGTCAATTCAGCGGGCAATAAGGACTCCAGCAATGGCAGCGGACAAAATTCAAAATCCCGACGGCGCAGAACGGCATTCACATCCGAACAACTTTTAGAGCTGGAAAGAGAATTTCATGCCAAGAAATATTTAAGTCTGACAGAAAGGAGTCAAATTGCCACAAGTCTGAAGCTTAGTGAAGTACAAGTGAGTAAAGAGATGTAAAACCTTTAAAGATTTCAAAATAAACACATACAAAATGTTCTTAATGTTTAGGTAAAAATCTGGTTTCAAAATCGTCGTGCGAAATGGAAACGTGTTAAAGCTGGTCTCTCCTCTCACGGCCTGGGCCGCAATGGCACGTCTGGCACCAAAATTGTTGTACCCATACCGGTGCACGTGAATCGCTTTGCTGTGCGCTCACAGCATCAGCAAATGGAGAAAATGTGCCTGACTGGTCCCAAACCTGATCTACGCAAAAAGATTACCTCCGACACCAGTGGCTTCGAAAAGTTTAGCGGTAGCTTAAGTGTCACGAGCACAACGCATGCGATAAATAGCACACCTGCGGCAGCATTAATGGCAGCGGCAGCAGCAAATTTAACTGCTGCCACCACTGGTGTAACGGGTACGCTGGCGTTGGCACGTAGCAGTATCTATTAGTGATTTATTTATTAAATAAAATAATTTATAATTCATATTTTTAATTTCTGACACGAGTATAAAATTGAGCATATCGTTACCTCAAATTCGCAAGGCCATATGAGCAAAATAAAAATATCAAATAAAATTTTTGATGTAATTAAATGCCGAGAAAAAACTCTTTTATTAATGAAATCCAGAAGGAGTTCTGTTTCTCCCATAAAAGACGCGCAGGTATGGTTCTTCAGATTTTAGGTGACGATGTGTACGTTTATACTGTAAATAATTTTTCACTTTTTATTGGTAATTTTTGTTTGTTTCAACTTGTGTTAGTATTATAAATTTCAAATGAAAAAGAAACCCCACAGCAATTGTAAATATTCGTTTAAAGAAAAAAAGATTTATTAGCATAAAAATAAACTGAACAATGAAAAATTCAAACCGGCAAACTATTTAAATAATTTCTTTCAGTATTCAAATATATTGCAGGTAAAGGAAATTTAGCAGAAATTCTTATGACGATTAGAAAAACTAATTCATTTATAATTGTTAAGAAAATAATTTCACCTTGGTATTATATTTTCTTTGTTTTTTTTTTTTTCTTTTCATTTTGTCAAAGAATTTCTATAGTTTGATTTATTTCAGCATACAAAAGTGAGTCATTTATTTTTTAAATTTCTTTTATTTTTTTAGTTTTATTCCCCATTTACACACGCAACTACAACTGCAAGTAATGCAATACATTGACATTTTTTTACTAATACCATCATACTTCTGCAAGTTGTGAGCTCACTTGCAAGAGATTTTGATTGCCAGTAAATTTTTTTTTACTTACATGTCGGTACAATGACAAACAGTAGAAACAGTGTTACCATATAAAGATTATATTTTATTTTATTAGATAACTTATAGTACATTTACACTAATAATTCCTAAACTAGTTTATGATCATAGGCTAGTTTCATAAACTATACCATTTACACTAGCATTTTAGACAGTTTACTTGATTTTGTTTGACAATTTACAATAAATTCAATATAAAAATTAAAATAGAAGATTTTGCAGAAAAAAATATTTATATATTTTTCATACTAATTGAATAAAACTCAATATAAAATTAATTATTTAGCGTGGAAAATAAGGAAGCACCTCTTATTTTCATCATCCATGCCTAAATTTTATGTATTTTAGTAACATAAAGAATTGTGGAAGTTTTTAAATTATTTAATTTTAATATTTTTTCCGTTTTATTTTCCTTTCTATTGTTTTCTTTTTCTATGTCAAATTCGCCTGGCCTTGCCAGACGAAAGCATAAAAAATAGAGTCGCATTTGCAAAAACTGGTTGTTATCAACCAACTTATCTCAAAAACTAGTTAGATAAACAAGTTTCTCAAACTAGTTTATCACGATAAACAACTTATAACCTGTTTAAGGCGTAGACGTAAATGGACTATTACAAGGAATGATTATTATTTGATCTTACAAACCGAAAAACAAGATAAAGTATAAAAAAGTTGAAGTAAAATATTACTTCCATCGATTTGTAATATAAATTTACTGCTTTTATTATTCGGTTTTTTCCGAACCCTTTTTTATTTTATATATTTATTTTTTTGAGCTAAAGGTCTTTTATTAAAATTATTTAATTATTTTTGTCGATATTTCGCTCTCCTTCGGATAGCTTCTTCAGGACTGTCACCGTCTATTCG
This sequence comes from Sturmia bella, assembly GCA_963662145.1. Lineage (NCBI taxonomy): Eukaryota > Metazoa > Arthropoda > Insecta > Diptera > Tachinidae > Sturmia > Sturmia bella. Next base: position 28,138,668 of record OY759172.1, read on the forward strand.
GAGCATTCTGGTCATATGATAACCGACTTTTTTTGCCTGCTATTGAAGAATACCACTTGGAGAAAATATGTGGTTTAACAAGACGGTGCCACATGCCACACAACTCGAGTGAATATGGCTTTATTGCAAGAGACATTTCCTGGCCGCGTAATTTCTCATCGTGGCCGATATCAACTGGCCACCAAGATCATGCGATTTGACACCATTAGACTTTTTTTTGGGGGGGCTGCGCCAAAGACCGTGTTTATGCAGATAAACCGCTAACTCTTGAGCACTTAAAAACCAACATTCGTCAAGTTATGGCTGAGATACCGCCCAATGTGTGTCAAAAAGTGGTCGAAAATCACCACAAAAAAATCAATGCTTGCAACACTTCGCGTAGTATTTCACACATAATGTCAATGTTCAAACTTTATAATAAGAAATATCATGAAAAGAAATACAATTATATGTATGTGTTTTATTTGCGTTTACTTTTGAAACCGTTATTTTGTACATTTCTTTTCATTATTTTTGTACATCTGTTATTTTGTACATCTGTTTTCATAAAAACAGCCGAGTAGCGTTTTTTGGGCTTGAAATGTGGATTTTTACGCTCCCAAAAAATTGGGCAAGTTTTTATTTTTTTTTTTTTTTTTGAGAGTATTTTTCGTTTATTCTCATTTAACCGGAATTTACCTGAAATTCCGTCGAATAACTTAATAATTTATAAATTATTATTGAATTAAGGAAGTAGAGCGGATTACATCATGTACGAATCCGAAATTAATTAGGTAAGATTATATCGGTACTTGTCGCACTTCTGACACCACTTAAAAGTGATTTAGGTGCGAATTTGTATTGTATTGTCTGTTCAGTGTAGGTTTTTTGGATGATGTACCGCAAGTACATGTGGCTAAGCAATGAAATGAAATAACCACGTTTAATGATTGAATTCATTGATATTTTCCAGTCCTGAGTGAACTGAGTTCACTTGCAATTCGCAAAACACAAAACCCCGAAGCTGTCCTGGTATCTAGCCGAAGTTCGACGATACGAGCTGCCCCATTCTGATTAATACCGAATATTTAAGGGTAAGGGCTAAGGAAAATCATAAGCCCCACAGTAACAGCTTATTTACTAACACATGCAAAGCAATTTTATAGCTTTCAACGTTGCCATTACAATGATTTTTTTAATATTTTGATTTTCCCGTATTAGTTTGGTAATTTCATTTGGAACTACGTTTATGCATTAATGTTATTATAGGTTCATTTGGTTTTTTTTTTTTTTCTTTGAAAAATCATAGTGCTGTGGATGTTTTTTTCCATATGATTCAGTTTTCTATTGTTAAAACTGCTACTGACTACTGTTTTTCTCTTAATTTTATCTAAATATGTCTAAAATAATTTATTCTGTTCTCCTTGTATAGTTTTTTTTTTTAATTTTACGAAAATAATCTTTTTTTAATTAGTAATAAAGAAATAAATAGCATTGCATGTAATTTTGTGGGCATTTTGAAAAAAAGATTTCGAATGATCGCTTTGCTGAGGTGGTAACGCTGGTCAAAAAAATAAATCACACGTACACGAATGTTTATATCAGTTTTGTAATTTTTCGCTTAAGAAAATGATAGAAACACTGATGTATGAATCCATCAGCAGTGTCGGTCATATGATAGAACAAATGACCGACACTGTTCTTGCAGGGTATATAGTAGATTAGCGGGTCTACGAGTCAGTTACGCATTTCATACATTGTCCGATGAAGCGGTGTATGTTATTTCAGGAATGATGGATGACTGTTGATCTTCATGTGAGTGGAAATACCAACACAGCACAGACGGTAAAAGTTGCGCAATAGCAAGCAATCTTGAAGTTCTGCTTCCAGGACATACATATGTGCCCCTACCTTGAAACATGGCTTAGGCGTAACTTAAACTATTACACAACGCAAATGTTAAGCGCTCATGTTTGATTTCGGTCATACTTAATCAGGTTTGGCCAAGATAATAATACGTTTTGTTCGATGGCGATGTGAAGGAGGACACTGCACACGTATTCTTCCCATGTCCACATTTTGGCAGTAGGAGGATGTAACTTTAGCGGACCGCAGCTTACAACATACATATGTCCTGATTACAATGCGGACACTATGCTTTCTTCTGTGTATGCCTGGCAGTGTGTAAGCGAGTTTGCCCCAAATTGGTTCTTTTAGAACTCTGTCGCTCTGAAAGAATTTGCAACAGGATTCAGTTAGAATAGATAGAATATGTATTTTTCAGTAATTCCACACGGAACGCACTGCTTGTGGAGTCTTTCAATGGCTCCATCCCATTCAATAAAAACCCACATACTTGCATACGTTTGTGCAGACTTAACAGTTTTTTTTTCATGCTTTCAAAAAGTTCCTAAACTATTTTCGATTCGAAAATGTTTTAAAGCCGTTATTCACTTATTCATTTTAATTTCCTACGAAATTATAATGCAAAACTAATAAATCAATTTTAGACAACTTTAAAACAAATTTTCTAATATTCAATACATGGAAAAAAACTCATTGCTGACGTTTTTGTTCTGTTCCTCGAAACCCCTTTAAATGAAAATAGCATTGTACGCTTAAGTTACGCAGAAGGGCGTTAACATGCCTTATGACAATTTATGACAGCCACCCAGAGCGCAATGATTTATGGCAGAGTCAACGAACAATTTTATTGAAAATTATCAATTGAACAAACGCGCGTCTACAAATAGTCACTCATTACGCAGTAACAAAAAAAAAATGGCAATGAGAACTGCATGATAAAACAATTTTTACAAAGTGCTTACAGCCAGCAATGAAATATTTTGACCGAAAAGTGGGCACAGGTAAAAAATGTAAATTTTATTTAAGTGTATTGAACACACACATGCACATTTCGCGTGCCTATTGTTTCGGTGATTATTGTTTTGACGCCAAGAACAAACAGAAATGAGTTAAAAATAGAATCGGCAGCTAAAGAGAATATCTAATGGTTTTAATTCTTATTAGATTCTCAGAAATCGTTTGGTTTTAATTTCATGTGGATGATTTGTTTTGACGGACTTTCGATCCCACTTTCAACTGTTGGCGAATAAAATCAAACGCAAATTGAATTAAGCAAAACATAAAATTACACTAAAAACAAACTCAATTCCTAACATTGAAATACATATTTTCAATTGATAGTAAGCAATTTGAATACACTGGAAAAAAAAAGTTCAATCCATTTGTATTTAAATCAATCACAAGCCGTGCCAGAAGAAGTGCGGTAAGTACGAATTTCCTTAGATCAAGTATGTTGTGCTTGTTTTAAATACTGATTATTCAAGCGCTAAATACTTAATTTTAGCTATATTCAATCAGAGTTTCGGATTGATTTTAAACATTTCCAATCCCGATTTCGGATTGAATACAGCTCAAGTCCGTGCTTAAAAATAAGAAGGCTGTTCTCGATTCTTGAAGAACATTGGCACCTAGCATACTTTTAACACCGTTTGGGATTGATTTAAGTACAGAAGGATTGAATTTGTTTTGAGTGTGATGATTGATTATGCACTTGATTCGATATTTGTGCAGCCCATTCAATCCCAAATTCGTATCTGAAATATTCCGCTCTACTTTCTTAATTTATAAATTATTTTATCTCTTTGCCGATTTGAAAATGAATGAATCTAACAACTGCCAGTCCAGCCACTCTACCAATTCAGTCATCATAACAATTAAAAAATTTAAACAAAATTCAATACATATGCACCCAAGAATTCCGTACTTATTTTAAGCCTTAAAATTTAAACAAAATTCAATACATATGCACCCAAGAATTCTGTACTTATTTTAAGTCTTAACAGGATTGCTTCTCTTTAATTATCCAGATTTGGATTGTTTTAAGAACCCTTGTGTGTTATCCGCACTAAAATTTTCAAATACGTTTCGTACTAAAATCAAGTAGAAAAAACTTAAATATAGAACGAGCTTTTTCTTTCTGTGTAGGAATTTGTGTGAAGAGTTGAGAGCAATCCGACTTTGGAGTAAGAGAGATAGATAAATTAAGACTAGAGATGTGCACGTGAGTGTTTTTGGCTCAAGTCATGCACGCTCTTTCTCACGCATAAAAAAATTTTTTTGGCCTCACGTCACGCAAAATTTTTTCAATCATGCATTTTTACGCATGGAAATATTTTAATCACTCAATTTCACTTACGAAAAACGAAACAAATTCTCACTAACAATCACATTTAAACTATTTTCTTTGAAATGTAACACTTTTCAAAAAAGTTTCTGGGTGTGTTGCAGATTTCCTGGAAAGTCTATCAGAATTGCTAAACGTTTGAAAACCTTTTAAACAATTTTTTTTCTATACGGTCAAAGTTGATATGTTCTTGAATCCTGCGTAACATTTTCACGACAAATACACATTGTGATGAAGTATGATTTTCTTTATATGTATTTCTCGTCTTTTTTTTAAAGAATATATTTTATTGTTTTATCTATAATTTTTGACCTTTATTGTTAAACTTGACAACACTTTTTTTTAAAGCGTTAGGTCTTTATATATATTATAGAAAATAAAAACAATTAAAGATTCCTGACGATGCTAACAAATTGTTAGCGAAATATCGAATAATAAAGAAAGAAAAATATAAAGAACTAAAGCTTTAAACGCATATTCATAAAAACTATTGAAGGTTTATTACACGTTTATTTGACAAATATTCCGTAGAAATACGTCAAATAAGAGCTTAATAAACTTATAATAATTATTATGAATATGGCCTTTAAAAAATAGTGTTGTCAATTTTATACCTTGTTCATACATGCATTTCTAATTGAGATAATATTCAGTTTATTGACATTATATTTTTTGCGTTCATACATACAAATATTGCGCTAACTCAATTAGTATTTGACAGCTGGAAAAAAGTTGTTGTTTTTGTTTTGGTAGTGAGAAAGAAAAAGTGAAAAATATTTTCAAATAATTTATTTTGTTTTGTTTGCTTTTGTTGACATTTATCTCGTCATTCATCTCGCATTGTATACTTTTGCTTATTAAACACATCTTTTACAGTGTTGTGTTTCATCTTTTTCTCAATATTCAAAGCAATTTTGAGTTTATTAAGCAATAACTTTATTGACTTTTTGTATGGAATATTGAGCTCAATATTGGACTTTATTGCGGTTATCTCAATAAAGGCGCATGTATGAACATGGTATTAAGAATATATTTTGGTAAATTTACAAATTTCTATGAAATACTTTTCAAATAAACCTTCAATAAAACCTTATACAAATAAATGTTTTTTAAATTCAATACCCTGAAGGAAATGTCAGTAGAAAAACTCTAATGATTTACTACTGACATGGTCACCAGTACTAGTGGTCACCAGTACACCTCATACAATGATTTTTTCTGTTGACATTCAACATGTGCTTGTCATTGCAAATCAACTACTGCCGAATGAACTAGTGACTAGGTGGTTCCAAGGCAACTATATGACGACCATGGTACTAGTGTTTCTCTATAGACATTGTCGCTACACTGAAAGGAATGTCAGTAGAGAAACTCAATTGAAAAATCAAGAAATAAAATTTGTTTTCTTTCCAAATAAAAACGATTTTTATTTCACGATTTTGATGGCCTTACAAATTTCAACAATCACAACACTGTTCATAAAACAAAAAATTGGAGACCCTCTGTTGACAAATTTGATAATAAAAAAAAAACTACCAATATAGGCGAAAAATGTAGCGACTTTGAGCTACTTGACTCTAGGTTTTCTTCAGAGTATGTATACCTACATACATGCATGCATAAATACATACATGTATCTACATGTATACTGACACACATTTTCCCTTTTTTTAATTCGAATAATTTGTTTTTTTTTTCTATTATAGCCTTTTCGATCTTGAATTCATTATGCCGATTACGCACAATTAATTGCTAAATAATGCTAAATGGAATATTACAAACCAAAAGTACCAAACAAAAATTCACTTAAAAATACATAAATAAAATAAAAATTGCACTGAATGAGTCTCAACTAAATCGTTTTTTTTTGCTGATTGCTACGAAAAAAAAAATAAATAAATATCAACTCGTTTTCATTTTCACATGCATAAACGGATGTGGTTGCAAACAAAAGTCGTATGTGGAAAAGGGGGCATTAAATGAACAGCAGCCCTTCGTTAAAAAGACATCATTGTCGTAAATAATTATTTTTATTTTCTTAGTGTTGTTGTTGTTGTTGCTGTTATTTTAAAATCTAAACAACAAACAAGCAATATGCGGCAACAATTTATCCACAAAGTGTTACAAAGAGGCATTTTTATGGTGGAATATAAACAAGAAAAAAAATTCAAACGAAATGAAATTATACAGATTTCTGCTTACCAAAAGGGGGCGTGTCACACAACATAATAGTTCGCTTGTCGTTGTCGCATAATAATCGTATATATTTCATAGTGTGTGTGTGTGTGTGTGTGTTTGCGTGCTTGAATTGCTTCCAATCTTAACGATTCACATGGGGGTTGTTCGGTTTATTTACCATTTAACGGGTACTTACTTCTCTTCTTTCGCTTGTTTGGTTTTCAAGCAGGAGGACTGTTGGACAAGTTCTTTGGTACAGAATCGCTAGCATGGACAGCCTTGTTTTAGGAGCACATATATTTGGTAAAGCTCCAACTTTTATTACTATTATTATTATCATTTGTGGCCAATTGTGCCCCGCAACCAGAAAGATCTTTTCCGCAGCCCTTGTTCCCTATAGACCGTGACGTAGACTATTAGCAAATCTTGCTGTGGCAGTAGGTTCGATGTTACGGAGGTCGTTAGAATTTAAAAACCCAGCGCTCATATGTATACATATGTATGTATGTGGTTCTGCCTCTATACGCAGTGGCACATTTGCAAAGCTTGTGTTCCGCCATTTCCTTCACCTTATTACAGGAATCAATGCTTACTAATTTAAGGGTTTTGAGATGGTAAATTAGTATAATATCCTTTATGCCAAGATTCACAATATGGTCGGACTTCACTCTGTCGGGATCTATTTTTTTTAACGGGCTCAAGCCGTGCCACCCAATGGTTTTGCATCACTCGGTACGGACCGCTAACGCTTGAGCCTTTAAATGCAAACAAATATTAAACCAGCTGATCGCTTCTATCGCTAGCGGTGGGTATCTAAATCGGTATACAAAACCATAAATAATATATATTGTACCTATCAGGGATGTATGTTGCACTTATGTGACTTTTTTGGACAATTTCTTTGTTATACTGATTTGTTTATCTTATTTATTCCATCTTTTAGGCAATTAAGCGAGAGAAATTTTTAATTAGTCAATGGGGCGATTATACGAGCATGTTGAACTACCTCTCTGGGAAAACAGCACGATGTCAAGTCGTTGTAGTTTTTATTGTTTGTTTTAACATAACTTTGGCAGTTGTGAGAAGATGAACGTGCGGACTAATGTTCATGCACTTAGAAAATCACAAATCGCCAATACAAGCGAAATTACATTTCGAAGATTTAACTATTTCAGCGACTAGCCAAATATGGAGCTCAGTTCAAAGCTAATTAAATAAATTAAAACCATTCAGACCTTCTTTCTAATAATAATAAGTCTCACGAAGCTGAATTTTAGAAAAAATATGGGTCTGCTTTAGTATAACGGTACCAATTGCCACAAAATGAAAAAGTTTGTTATCAGATGCTTATAGATTTTGTACGCGAAGCCGGTATTAGTAATTTATACCATGGGGGAGAAAATCCTTTAGCCCGGCCGAAAGCCGGTTGTAAAGAACAAATTTTGCATACCTATGAAGAAAAATTTATGAACTAAATGCTTAAACCCGTTTATGAGAAAAGGTTGCTCTGGCAACACTGTTTCATACATTTAATAAATGTGACAATATTCTGTTTTCATTAATTTAATGAACAATTTCATACATTTAATAAATCGATTTTGTAGGAATAAGAACAAGTGTAATATAATTAATGATTTCTTGCAATTAATATAAATTAAATAAAACTATTCAACGAAACGTAACATGGGTTGTAAATTTAATTATTTCATTGGATTAATGTCAGAATTCAGCGAAATTGCGGTAAGATTCTTTCACAGTGGTCCCGACTTAAACACATAATACATTTTCACAGCACATTTTCGGTTCTACCTCGCATTTCTCCATACAGCAGCAATTTCCTGCGCGTATCGCTTCTTATTTATTACACTTTATGAATTTGCAAGAGTGTATTTGTGTCGGGAAGTATTTAATGTTTAAACGTATGTATGTATGTGATGCAAAAGCAATTTCGTACAAATAAACAATTTGTCGCATTTACTGAAAAGTCACTTTGTCAAAAATTGAACAACAAAACAAACACAATGACTATTAATATTCCCCCTTTGCCGATTATTTGATATAAACGAATATGTTACGAAAATCATGCATGCATATGTAACGAACCATTTATTTAGCAGTGATTCTTAACTTCCTTCCCATGGTGTCCTTTTTCTATACACTATATAGCCGAATAAGTATTTTTACTTTCTGCTATACGTATTAAGAGTTTTATTGTGCACGGTTTCGCAAAAGTAATCCTCCTATCAGAAAATGCTATACATTTTGCGATTGGCTCCTAATGTCTGTTCTGTTTTGACATTTGTGTAGAGTAAACACATTCGTAATACACGTTAATAAACAATGTTACGCTACACTGCTCCAGAACGCGGAATATTGGTGACTTTGGCAAAACGTGAATTTCGCAGTTGATTTCCTGGCCGTCCAACGCCTAATGGTGAAACACTGCGACGTTTAGCCGCTCGCCTCGAAGAGACTGGCACAACACAAGATGCTGCCAGGCGTGTCAGACCCCGGAGTAGCCGTTCTGCAGAAAATATTGCTGCTGTAGCCGAGAATGTCATGGAAGCGCCGTCGACATCGCCCAGACGACGTGCCAGGTGGAAGGTTATTTTTGCACCACCCTGTATTTGTAGACAGGCCAGATACTATTTAAATTGACAATAATAATAAATAATAATATGGTAATAAATTATAAAATAAGAAAATTATTAATTAAACCATCATTTGCGAAAATGCAACTTTGTGCTTATTAGATACAGAAAAACCATCCGAAAACACACAAAAATATAATTACATATCAAGCATTTGCTGCAATACTGTCACAACTCAAGAAAGTGTGTTTTGCAGAAAACCTGTTTAAAGTTTTGAGATAAACAACAACTGAATTCTTCTCTAATGAGCTGGGTACGCCTGATATTTTGACGTTATTAACTCAAAAACTGAGTTATGATGCTTGAAGCCAAGGCTCGATATATTTATAAAAAAACAAAAACACAAAATAATAAACTTATGATTAAAATGGGTGCTGATGAAAATTGTAGCAGCTTCGAAACACCTAGTTCAAGGGTTCGCTCTCGTATTTGAGTTTCTTTACTGAAACAGCACAATCCGACATATACATACATTTTTGAGAACGAATCTTTTTGTTTCATATTAAATCTTCCTCCAAACTCGCAAAATATCCTCACTAAATGTTATAAAGTTATCACTACTTTGCCTGCGCCAAATGTCAAAACAGAGTAAAAGTAAATAATCAGTGGCAAAACTGGATGTGATTTTAACAGAAATTATTTTAATCGAAATAAAAACAAGAACAAAATTTTGTGAGGTGCCTAATGTTGTGTAGGAGAATGATATGTATGTGGGAGTATCTCTCTACACTGATCCCATTCGTTGGCAGTTTTTTCAACTAGAAAGATAAAAAGAGTTGTTAAAATTATAAAAGTAAAATATTTTTCAGTTTTACTCACTTTTTTTATACATTCTACTATCTGAGCTTTCCATTACTGACCGCCTATATTTAATCTTATAGATCAACTTTACGTTTTATCGCTGTACCTTTCTGTTGAGTGGAATATATTTTTATATCCTCTCATCAACATCCCGTTCATTTTTGTGTTTGTTGCTATTGTATCAGTGATAACAACGGTTTCAAGCTTTTGGCCAGACCTAGCGATTTTTAAAAATTAAAAATTAATTTTAACTTTGACACATCCTCTAGACACGTCATATATACGACAAATCCCCATTGAAGTTTGCTCTCCAACGGTTTTTTGGAATATAGTTGCTCTCCAGCGGTCCTCATTATGGATTCTCCCATACAAAATTGCTTTAGTATTTTTATTATCACTATGTTTCTAACTAGTTCAAGAGTGCCTCTGGAGGCATTGTATATATAACCAGCACCATTCTTTTCTTCTTCGCTACATTTTTGCCGAACACTATATATTGCCGAACAATCTATATATATTTTTAAGGGGTCTCTTATACAAAACTGCATAAATAAATTTTTTCATAGTTCTAACTAGCCTCTCGTTACGTCGGGAGGAGTGAGATGCATAAACGACCCTTATTAACTTTTTCTCTCCAGAATTTTTCCAAAGGTAAAGACCCTGTACTTCCTTCCTTAGAAGCGCTCCCATATAAGACGTAATTTTTTAATTTTAACCCCATTGCCCTGGTTAGTGAAATTTGGATGGATTGGAGGGTCCAATAGCTTCTCTTTAAATACGAGCTTTTATCTCAAATATTTGGCCTTGAACACGGCCGGAAACTGGCGGATATATCATAGGGCATAAGAAAGAAAAAGTTTCAAATAAGAAAACTGGAAGAAAAACTGCCTTTTATTAAAAAGATTTTAGTGTTGTACAATAAAAATATGGAACTTGTACAAGTAGTGTGTTCATGTTATGACTCCAAAGCGGCAATAATAAAAAGAAAGAGAAATAAAAATTTGGAAATGCTGCAATGTTTTTATATTTATTGTATTTATTTTTATTTTTTATTATTTTGTTTTGTTTGCTTTTGTTGACATTTATCTCGTCATTCATCTCGCATTGTATACTTTTGCTTATTAAACACATCTTTTACAGTGTTGTGTTTCATCTTTTTCTCAATATTCAAAGCAATTTTTAGTATATTAAGCAATAACTTTATTGACTTTCTGTATGGAATATTGAGCTGAATAATGGACTTTATTGCGATTATCTCAATAAAGGCGCATGTATGAACATGGTATTAAGTAACTTTAGAAGGTTATTGGCACTTACTTTCAAACTAATTGAATTTCTTTACAATCGGTAACATTCAAAAAAGTACGGTTCACTGTGCGCCGTGCATAGGCAACTTAAACTTTTATGTTTAAACTTTTATATATATTGATATGTTTATTCTTGATGACAGATAAATTTGCACCGATTGATTATTTACCCAAATCATCAAAATTTAAGCATTTTGGCATCGATTTATAGTTGCATGTGTCTGCTTATTTTGATAGTAGGTGCATTTTTAAGCACATTTTGTAAATGACTATGCATATTTTTGATAGTTTTGCGCATGCTTTGCTTTAGTTGCTTCAAAAATTAACAACAATTTGATTTAACACACCGTTTTCAAGTGCCATACAACTAATTTTATAATTTTTTTCACCGAAAATTGCTAGATACCACCTGAAGATATTAGAGTCAATAATAGGGCTGATAAATTTTCCACAATTTATCAGAAAAATGTTCACTGTAAATTTCTAACTTGTAGCACAAATGAGTTTAAAAAAATGTATTCACTTCAAAAATGAAAAAATGTCCGAAATAATTTGTGTTTTATTCAAAATCGACATAGGCCCTCAAAATTTAACAACCCTTTATGAAAACTTTGATTATTTTTGCCGCAGCGCTTTCTGTACTAACAGTTGTAACAGTAGCTAGACGTTTAGCCTGCTACAAGCCTGTGAAACAAACGTTTTTTATTACTTTTATACAAAAACACATAAGAACTCCATTTTTCTACATTTATTTATATTTTTGTTAGAAAAAGCTGGCAAGTTTAAATACTTCGATTGGGAACCGCTGATCTGAGAGAGTAACAATTAAAAATAAGCTGATGTCAATTCAACTAAGCGATTTATAATTTTTTTCTTTTTTTTTTCTCTTAAACAAGTATTCATCCATTAAGAAGCTAATAAGTCAAATACACACAATTGTCAGTCCCATCGTCATCGTCGTCGTATCAATGCCGGCAAATTACAACATTAACAACAAAAACAGCATTAAGGGTTGCTCAACTAAATATGTATGTATATACACCGATATCAATGTACTATATACATATTTGTATGCTTGCAGTAAATGTGCGAGTTTGTCACCTTTAATTCCTTAATTGCAAAAGTAGGCAGAAAATCTGTTGAAGAGGCGTGACGCGTGAGACACCTGGAGTGAATGTTGTTTATTTCTTTGTGTACGCATTGATTGTTTAGCGAACAGTCCGTTTTAGGAAATTATTTGTGTACAATTGTAAATTGTAACAGCAAACAGCTCATTGAAATTGTTCGGAAATTTTCTACTGCCAACCTCCCTCTTCTTCTTCTTCTTCTTCTCCTCGTTTTGTTTCTACTTCATTCTCGATTGTCACAATTTGGACCATTAAATTGTTGCAATTAGTTACAGCAACGTTTTACTTTCATTTACCACCGTTTCTTTTTAATGCCATTTGTTGGCTCTCGAAAGCATTTTAGAAGCGTAACGAATAATATAAATGAACGATTTTAAATGTAATCGTAACAAGTCCTTTATCAGCTCAACGAGTATGTTCATTAACCTCTCAAGGAACCCCCTTGATAATTAGAAAATTTAAATACTTGGCTGAATATTAAATATTTGCAAAAACACCTTGTTTCATTTTATTAACAATAAACGCATTAATAAAGAAAAATAATTTCATGTTCTTAATAAGGCTGAAATTAAAGAAGGAACAGTGAAATTTTAGTTGGGATATAGCAAACCATTTCGAAGCTGTCATGCCTCTCATCATCACCCAATTGAATTTCGGAAGTGCTAAATAATAATTTTATTACTGCTGCTTAAGTCACTTCCCTACCCCCAGTGGCAGCAGCTCTACGCCTGCCGAAATATTCATCTTCCTACTTTCCTTAGCAGTAATTTATAATATTAAACACGAGGCTGATGAAGAATTTAAAAATAAAATCTGATGCAGTAAAGTGATGAATAAAACTTGATATAAAAAAAAAAATTAAATAACATCAAATAATTAATTAGTTTTTAAACTTTTTTTTTACTTTAATAATTCGTATGTATCGCTGTACATACGAAAAGTATCCATTAAGAATTTCTTACTGATTTCATATTCATGCCAGAAATATTTCTATGAAATAATGCGTTATCAAAAGGCCGCAGTAATTTTGTAATTATTATAACAAATTAAAGAATCCAGACATCCGGTCACCCGTTTTTAAGTAGATCCATACGCCGACACCATAAGTAAATACATACATAGATATAAAAATATTTACGCATAAATATTAAGTAATAAAAAAAAAAATGAAATATTTTCTTTAAAAACAATGAATGTGAGGAAAGTGTCATCGCTGCGTTTTCAGGTAATTGTTATTAAATTTTGACAAATGGCTTCCGTGACAAAAATCAAGCGAAAGAATACGACTCCTATTCCTTAAAATCGCCTACGATAATAAATATTAATAAAGAATAACTGATATAAAAAATATCATAAATATTCATTAAAAAAAAAAAAAAAAATTACAAATTTAAAAGAATTTTTATTTAAGTGATGTCGGCTATCAAACGATTTTCCACGATCACAATCAATTTGAAAATGCCGACATTCAGACACATCATACTCGTACACAATTCTACTTGATCGTATCTGGAGAGTCAAAACATGAATGTATAAATAATAATTTGTGCCTCTTTCGTTAAATTACAGATATTATAAACAATTTTAGTTACAGCTGGTATGTAAATAGTACATACACATGTAAATGTTTACCAATTTAACAGGAGTATGAAATATTTAAACATTTAAACGATGGTCGTTAGAACTTTTCTAACGCAGCATGGAAATTGTAGTCAGTAGCAACGACGAATCAACATGATCGTGCAGGAATACTCAAAACATACATACATATGTACATGTAACCATTTTATTTATCAATCACTCAATGCGTTATGTATGTTTGTATGGGCAGTTACATACAAGTACCCTACACTAGAGAATATAAGATTTTCATTCGATTTGAGCATTCAAAGTTTTTTCTTTTATTTATTTAATTCTTTAATCGAGCCCAGTATGCCTTACATTATTAATATAGATACTGAATAATTGTAAGGGTTTACACAGTAATGTATTAACTCAAGAATATTATAGCGGAAAAGAAAACTTTGATAAAAATTTTAATAAACTTTTTGAAATGAATACAAATACATATTCAATAAAATATTTCAAACAAACATTTCAATACAATAAGATTTTTCACCATTTTCGGATTGTCCGATCATTGTAATGTACTGCCAACTTCTTGCCTACAAATTATGTTCTTAACACATATTTTTATTGCCTTGCCCTTTTTGTAATCGATCAAATTTTGGATTTTGCCACTTAACATTTTGAGCTAAAGGTAAGTACTGTGTTCGAAACTGCGAAAAATGTTGAGCAACATTGATTTTTTCGTACGGAAAATTTGACATGTATCTAATGTTACCCATACCGCCGTTTTTACACAATTTAACGAGTTTTTCATTAAAAGTATGCTACATTGTTTTACGTTTGTAAACAAAACCCATATGTTTTGCAATTTGGATTGTGATGAGAAAAATTTAATTATAGAATAAAAAGTTAATTTTTTATACAAATATGTACATCAAAATGAACAAAGAAGTCCCAAATAATTTTTTTTTTCATTAATTCAGGTCCAAAAATGAACCTTTTCAAAAATATTTGTTGTATTTTTCAGCTGTCTAGATGCCGACATTTCGTTGGTGCTAATCAACTCATCAGTAGACTTGAAAAATACAACAAATATTTTTGAAAAGGTTCATTTTTGGACCTGAATTAATACATTTCAATTGGCTCTTAAAGCAAATAAACAATTTAGTTCATATTTGAATTTTCTTTTTCTTCACGGCTGATATTAGTTCCCGCATTTCTGTCGCACTGAATTTAATTTTTTGGTTTTTTTTATTACTTTTCATTTCTTTTTTTTTTTTTGTCCAAAAAATTTTACTTAAATTTTTGCAATGAAAATAACAGCAGTCAGCTGTGGTTAAAAATTTCACGTGGAAGAATTGCCACTGCAATTATTTCGCAGCAAAAAGAAAATGTTGCCAGATACATTTCATATGTTTTTCTCAAAATGAGCAGAGTACTACTTCTGCAACATTTTTTCACGAAAAGTTCATGCGAATTTTTTTTACATGCATTTTGACAACTTTCCGCGTGGAATTTTAATCAGAGTACTTACCTTAAGCCTACACTACAACATACATAGAATATTTTTGTAATAGGTCAACAGTCTCTGTTGTACCCTGCAGACTTAAAACTTTAGGCTTTTGCATAACATTTTGATTAGTTATTAGGTTTGGATTAGGTTATGTTGATTGGAGGGGTTTGTTTGCTCATGTCCTGCGAAATACACTTGAGCTAGCATAGACTTTCACCCATACAGCACTACAGCAACTCTGTGTCATTCACAAATCTCCTTAATTTCCTCCAGCATATGCTCCGTAATTGAGTTATGTCTGGTATGGTGTCTCTCCCAAGATATCGGTACTTTTTTTGTGAGAAGGCGGGGCACTGGCACAAGCAGTACTCCAATGTCTCGCTCTGCTCCCCACATACTCTCCTCCCGTATGCCTTAACCGTATACGGTTAAGATGTGCCAGTAGTTGATAGTCAGCTGTCATAACTCCCATTATTCTACTTAGTTAGTCTTTCTAAGTCTTAGCAGTCCAACTGTCTTTGCCTCGTCTGAATACCCCATAGAATTCTTCCTTTGTCTCCTTTATTCCAGAGAGTTAAATGGGCTCCATGTGCCCAGCTCTTTAGCTCAGATTTAACTGCATCGAAAGGTTTCGCGCCTACCAAGCTTATGTTACTTAACTCTCTTGCTCTTGAAGCTAGTGAGTTTGCTCTTTCATATCCAGTTATTCCCGCATGTCCTAACATCCATATGATGCGCCCTTCATCATGAGTCGAGTAACTGTTAATAGCGTTTTTGTAATCCCAAACTATTTGTGGTTTAATGCTTTCAGCTAAGATTGTTCTAATGGCCATTTGACTATCCGTGAATATATTCACACTCCCATTTCACTGAGTTCCCTAATACACTCCGTAATTGTCCGAACTTCCGCCTGAAAAACCGTACAATAGTCCGGCAGACGGATTAACAGTTCCGTGGTATTTTCTATATAAATACCAAGTCCTGCTTCTCCTTTCAACCTTGATCCATCCGTGTAATAATGAAGCGCCATGGGGATCTGATTCAAAGGGTCAGTCAATCAGGTATGGAAGTCAGGAATCAATGTTTCGCAATTGGTCTGGTCTCCTGTATGCGATCTGTCGTCACATTTTCCGGTATAGCCTATGGCTGTAATGATTTGTTGATGATACCTTTAATCGTTATCTAAAATAGGCTCGACGGATAATATTGTTTCCATCGCCCTTGTTGGTGTTGTTTGTCTTTTCTTCAGAGAAGTGCAGTTCTCGATACATACTCCATAAAAAGGTGAAGTCATCGATAATCTTTCTATTGAAAAATTAAATTAGCGATTACTCTCCTATTAAGAGCCAAAGCTACAGGGAAACTCACTAGGAAAGGGCAAAATAATAATAGTTTTTCGTGAAAAAGATGTACTATTCTATGTCCAGGTAAATATGTCAATATGAAATACAAGCAAAAAAATAAAGTCGCCAATATCTCTACAATGAAAAACAAAAAGCTAAAAAATGGCACATTCGACAACTTTTTTATGAATGTCAATTTATCGATGGGATTTGTCTAGAAAACCACAGTAATCGATATTTGTCTGGGAGATTTATCGATAACTTCTCTGCAGGAAAAAAGCTTTCCAAACAGAACCAAAACCATTGTTGTATAATTTATAAAGAAGTTAAATTAACTAATTCAGGTCCAAAAATGAACCCTTTTTTCAAAATGTTTTCTGTCTTTTTCAGCTGTCTATATGCCGACGACATTTCGTTGGTGCTAATCAACTCATCAGTAGACTTGAAAAATTCTTAAAAGTTTGTTTGAAACTTAACTACTTATTCCATAATTCCCATGAACAAAATGAGTTGATCAACTGATGAGTTGATTAGCACCAACGAAATGTCGTCGGCATATAGACAGCTAAAAAAAAGCAGAAAACATTTTGAAAAAAGAGTTCATTTCTGGACCTGATTTAATACATTTCAATTGGCTCTTAAAGCAAATAAATAATTAAGGGAATCAAGCTGGTGAATTTCTTAGGACCAAGACATCAGGTCCTTTGAACTTTCTGTATAGTGTGTTAAATGTATCGTTTACGTTAAGTTTTATTAATGGTAAAATTTGCTGTGAATTGCTGTTGTAAATACAACATTCAAATTAATTTACCATGCCTTAATACACGAAATAAAAGACCACTACGTTTGTCGAATAAATTATGCTTTAACTGTTGCATTAACACGTTTCGTGTCGGGATTTTAAAAACTTTTATGATTTTATAGAATTTTCCATTAAATTCTTATGTTTTTAAATGCTTTACCACAAATTACAAATTAGTGTACACTTTGTGTTTTTGTTTTAATAAGCTGTAAGGATTTTATCCATTGGCTAAATAAAATAAATAAATATACCGCTCATGTAGTCGGTTTGCACCGGGTATTTTATCTTAATTTGAAACTATAGAAATTAAAAAAAAAGAAATTCAGTTTCACTCATATAATTCTCATATGAAAAAAGCATTTTTTTATTTTTTATTTAAGAAATAAAGTCATTAAATCGTTCACCGAAGCAATTTGTAACTACACAACGAAGTTTTCCATAATGATGATCACAGCTCGTGTACGTGCCCATAAGTCATGAGAATCTTTTGTGGGTTTTGCTGCAATTGTCTGTCGCTGACGTCGGTTTGGGTGAAAGGCTGGTTGATTCTTTCTCATTGAATATGCATGTATGTTGAATTTAGCAGCCGAAGAACACACATTTGATGTAAAAAAATAAAACGAATAACATAATATTAATAATAATATTTAATTAATTAATTCATAAATACCCACACATTTTATTTAATCCCCTCCGTCACTTTCTGACAACAAGACTCCAACCATCATTATTAACCAGACAGACTGCCAAATCGAAACTGATTATGAATTCATGAGTGCACCGATGGATTTGTTTGCGTGTTTGTCTGTCTTTAGTTTTTTTTTTTTTTTTTTTTTGGAATTTCTGAAGAATTCCAGGCAAGTGCAACCATCAATAACCAATAATCTCTTGTTACCAACGATGATGCATTGATTGTTTTCAAAAGGTTTGCTCATATTTTTGGAAATGTCCATAAAACGAGCGAGATCGAACCTTGCGAATTTAAAAAGGCAAAGAGGAGGGAGGTGAATACATATGTTTTACATTTAGAAATATTTAAGATGGTATAGGCCGAAGATCGCACCATCTAAACTTTAGATTCTAAAGTAATTGCTGATGAAAGTGTGTGAGAGAGAGAGAGAGAGAGAGAGACTATAACTTAAATAGCGAGAAACAAGACCGCAAAAATCCTTTGGACACCAACACTTGGTACTTGCTTCTGGGTCTGGGTCTGAGTCCTTAGATTACCTAATGTATACACGCTCCAATGATAATTCTTATATAATAGGGTCCGCCATCTAACGTTTTTTTTCAACTAGTGCTTATTTTGTGAATAGTTACACTTAGCACAAATAATTATTTTTATCCTTGCGCTGCACGAATATGGTTATGTATACGCTTCTCTAAGTGGGCCTGCGACCGACTTACAGAAAAAAATCATTTTTTCAAATGAAACTCATTTTGATCTTGACGGGTATGTAAACAAGCAAAATTGTCGCACTTGGGGCACAGAAAATCCGCACGCATACATTAAAAAGCCAACACATCCAAAACGAGTCACTGTTTGGTGCGGATTTTGGTCCAGAGGCATAATTGGGCCATTTTTCTTCGATAATGAGCAAGAAGTAACCGTTACAGTCAATGGCGATCATTATCGGGCCATGTTGAACGAATTTTTGTTCACAAAAATTGAAGAGAAGGATATTGGCAACATCTGGTTTCAACAGGACGGCGCTACTTGCCACACAGCCGAAGCTACACTCGATGTTTTGCGCCGTTTTCAAAAAAAAAAAAATTATTTGGCGGACCCTATATTATGTGGGGCATCATGTCGATGCTACATATGTAAAATAAAGTAGCTATGAAATCACAGTGGCTATGAAATCTGCCATAGCAACTGGTATTTAAACTCTTCTAGTTCTAACGCTTAACATGTGTGTGAGCAGGCTGCTGACCAAGCAATTTCCGTTCATAGAACAGGGGACAAATCACCGCATTCGAAATCGAGTCTTCTTTTGTGTGTACAAATATTTCGACGGCTGCAATTTTTTGGATCACAGTATTCGATCGCAATTAATATCGTCTACTATTATTTTTACATCGCAGTACAATTTTTCAACAATTCAATTATTAATAGTGCCATAAATTTAATTGGAACAGCATAACTTGATTTTATTTTCAAACATTACAAAACCGCGGTTGTATTTACAAAAATCGTAGTTAGCGCAAAATTAAACAATGTTTTGGTTGAATACACAAAAAAATTTATTGTATTTACAATCCATTTTTTTCTGTGTATGACCATAAAGAAACAAAACGAAAAACGAAAACAAAATACATATAAATAAATTGGTGAAAAACTTCAAGATAAATTCAATAAATGTAGAAAATTTCAAATTATAATGGATACAAATTTGTTTTTATGTTTCTCATCTTCGGAATCGGAGGATAAGTTTAGCACAAAGCACTATGTATGTGCTGTTTTACAGTCTAAAATTATTTTTGGTAATTAATTGTAATAAAAGTACGGCAGCAAAATGTAAGTGTCAACAAATTATCGATAACTCAATAAAAAACAGCTGTTTTAACAAATTTGGAAGCAAGTAAAATTGTGAAAAGTTTAGAAAATAATAAATTGTTTTGTAAAAATTATCAAAATGAGTAGCAAAAGTGATAAAAAGACTCCCAATTTCACTGTCACAGAAGTTGATTACCTTCTGGAAATAATAAAAAATCAAATTATGAAACCAAAAAAAAAAACATGTGCAATTTTCTTAATTTGCAGAACAAAACCAACTGTCAAAATCATACGGCAGTACGAAAAACTTAAATCGATTTTAAATGGGCACGGCAGGCCGTTTAAGTTTGATTTAAATAGCAACTGTTTGACTCAATTTGGTATTTAAATCAAATTTAAATTCAAATGGCATTTAAAATCCAAGTCAAAAATTGGGGGTTAGTGGGCAATCGTTTTCTTGGTATTCACTTTCCCTATGTTATGTTACGCAGGCCGCCGGTCATGAGACCGGCTCACTTGGGTCCTAGAAAGGTCCCGTTGTGTTTTCACTTTCCCTAAAAACAATAAAATTTTTATTTCTTAAACTAATTTTGCGAAAATATCAGAAAAATACTTACATTTTTAATTATTTCTTTAATTTTTTATAGCTTTTATGCTATTTTATTTGTTTTGCTGCTAAAAGCTAGAGTTTATTTGTTTTCGATAGTGTAGTAACAATCGAGTACAACATCGATTAGATGCGTTTCGATAACGAGTCCTGTGATCAACGTTAACAGCATTTCGATGACAAAGCACTCGGTTTCGAATGTGGTGATTTGTCCTCAGAAAAGCTTAAAGCCGGTAGCCTTATTGATCGCATTTCTAGCTGCGATAGTGTCCCGGTTATACACGGAAAAAAATTAGCTCTCTAATTAAACATTCTAATTTATTGAACTAAAAACTTAACGGATGCAATTAAGATCTAATTAACATCAATTACAAAATTATTAAGCCTGTAGACGCATTTCCTGCCACTTACAGCGCGTTAGGGTTTAAATCAAATGTACACAATCACTAACTACTCCCTCTTTCTTCCTCCCTATAACAATATAACCACCTTACCAGACATAACCCAATTACGGGGCGTATGCTGGAGGAAACTAAGGAACTTTGTGAATGGCACGGAGTTCCTATAGACCTATAAGTCAAACTGGTACACGGTTAAGCCCACGGAGCGCACAACAAGCCTATATTGGTGGCTTAGGTGTATGTCGTAAGACATGGGTAGACGAGCCCCTCCATTCAACCTAACCTAACCTATCACCATATTTCCTAGCGCCGGCACAATGCACTGCATTTGTAGGGATTGTGCTCCAAATTAACAAAACTAAATTAATGATCAATCAAATATTAGTTGCTCATATGAAATCTAATAACTCACTTTATGTTATAATACAGTTTTACAAAGTAACTTGCAAATAAATTACAGATATAGAAAAAACGATCTAATGAATTACCGTAGCCAACAACGTTTCCGTTTCAGATATCTGTATATAAATTATGTATCTCTTTGTCTATAATCATATTCCATTAATTGAATTGTGTTTTATATGTTAACTTAATAAATTAGCTTGTAAGCTCCTCTTGTCGCTGACACTGATGATGAAGTCTCTTGTCCAATCATTGAACGCTGTCAAGCATGATTTTTGTTTTGTTTTTTCTTCCAATTCTTGTAATTTCATATCAAACGTACTGTATCGTTTAGTGAAATTTATGACGAATTTTGCATAAAATTTTTATTCTTTTTATGCTTTTTTTTTTATTTTAGTTTCAATGCGTCGTTGTTATTGTTGGTTGGCTGTTGGACATGTTGTTTTAATTCAATTTAACATTAATGAGCTGTAATGATTCAGTGCGGCCTTCTTTAATGTCTGCAATCGTTTGTGTGTGTATTTAATTTAAATGATTTTCAATTGAATTTTAATTTGCAAAAATCATGCATTTCAGATTTAATAAATAAATTTGTTAATACCATAAATACAAATTCAGTTATTGATGTCAGCGTAGTTATTTTTCTTTATGCGTTTGTTTGTGTGCGTGTGGGTATCAGCACGACAGGAATGATGTGGATATAAAAAACATACATACTTGCTTCTTGCCATACACTATCTGGAAATTTTAATATTTAAAAAAGCATGTTTAATGTTGTTGATTTTCAAAGGAAAACATTTTTTTCTGGTTGAAGATTTTATTTATTGGAAATTCATATCACAAAAAAGTATGCAGAGGTGAAAAGTGGCCACAACGAGATATCAAATCAGCGTAAACTTTGTGCATCTCGCTTCTGGAAATGCTCTAGAATTTGTAGCAAAAAACGTTTCTCACAGTTCTTTTTTTTTACAGTGAACAGTACACCTTTCTCTTGGTAACAAACGTTCTGTCAGTTGATTTGGGCGATTTTCAAAAGTTATTTTTTCATCTCTGTGATGTATTATTATCTGCAGCAATGCATTATTAAAATTTACAAAATTATTACAATGGTTTCTGACTGTGAGCACCAAAACCTAATGCAATCCTACATACTAGAGATGTGCGATTGTCGTGACAATGTCGTATCACGCGTGATTTACCCGTGATCGTGATTAAAATTTAGAAAAATCGTTGATTGATTGATTGATTGACTTAAAACTAAAATTTCGTGAGTGATTACCATTTTAAGGCAGTTTACGAAGTTTCACGAAATTTAACGAAAAAGTTAAGACACTTTCTTATTTGGTTTGCGAAAAAAAACTTTCACACTTTTTTCCACGAATTACTTTTTAATGAAATTCAATTTAGCTCAATGTCTACTACACATGTAATATACATTTACCTGTGTCAGCGGTTATTAAAAGGAAAGCAAAGCCGCGTAATTCTCCGTTGTTTGCTTAACTGAACTATATGTCTGTGCTCACAAGCAATAACAACCTAAGTCGATTCGAGTAAAAATCAAGTTATTTATGCTATAATAATCTTCTGACAGAACTTCATAATTATTTGAAATTTCCAGGTCTCTAGCGCAGCTTGTTATAAAGATACAAAGAAAACAGGATTAAAATAATCCTTAATAAAAGTAATATAGAATTTGCAATAAGTGACAAAATATCCTAGATGGCCTGTTTTTATTATAACTTAGATGAATTCTTCAATATTATAATTTTTAATTTATCAAAATACTCTTCCAAATTTTCCACTTTAAGTTTTTCAATAAAATTGCTCAACATTGAAAACATAACTTTTACGAAACCATGTCTTAAAACTTAGGCTGTTATCGCGTACGACCAGAGATGTATGCATACACAGAGAAAAAAGCACCTAATAAAGTGGAACAAAATCAATAAGATATCTCTATGGGTTTTTTTCAAGAAGGATTATTTATTATTTTAAATGGAAAAACCTTATTGAAAAAAAAACAATTAATGAAATTAAAAAGATGATTTACGATGATTACGATAGAAAACTAATAAAACCAATAGGGAAAAATTAATAGGATAACCTAATAAAATCAATAAGAAATCCTTATTGTATACAATTTACAAGAAAATCTAATAGAATCAATAAGTTCTTCTCTATAGAATTTTTTTTTTGGTACCATACAAATCGGAAACTGAGCAAAAACAAACAAGAGTAACAAGTTTTCTTCTTGGTTTTATGTGCTTTTCTTGTTGAGACAATTAATAAGATATGCAACATGGAAATAATAAGAAATACCCATAGAAAAATCTTCTTTTCTCTCTGCTGGGATAACCCTCAGCCTAAAAATGTTTCAAAGAGAAAATCTTATTGAATCTATTAGGAACTTTTCGCTCTGTGTATAAATAACATAAGTTTTTTAGATTTATGTTTTGTTTCAATTGTGCGAGGAAAATTATTCTGATCGTGGGAGTGAGTGACATCTCTAACACATACAGTGTGCGATTTAGTTATGGCCTAAGCTCGAATTTAATTTTTTTAAACATAGTTTGAACAGCTGCAACCCCTGCATACATACATATATAGTGTATTGTGGCGAAACTGGGAAAAAAGGTTATAGAGAGAAGGAATAGTATTTGTGCACAGATGATTTGAAACTTTCTACATTGTAAATAACAGGCAGTTCATTTCACAGATGAACCAAATGGCTAAAGAACGAATTCCGGAACAAGATCCCTGATTTCGTCAGACCAGCACCCATTTTAATAGCGATAAGACAGTGTGAAGCACCCTATATTGCGTTGATGCTTCAGAGTTGGATACCCTACTAAGCTTCTTGAATTGAAAAATGTGTGTAGTCCAACGAACATCTCAATGAACTTTCATTTGAAGAAAATTAACAGTTTCCGGTTTCTCAATATACCATCGATCCAAACCATCCCTGAGTACAGGTGAAGCAGCATTCTAGGTCGCACGTCTATGTGTTAATAAGCAAAACGGGGTCTTACGATTATTGAAATCGACCCCGATCTTAAGACCTCCTTTGGATATTGTGCCTGGATGGCCACTTAGTGTAACATCTATGTTCCACTTTTCCCATCAATCTCTGATAGGCCAGGTCTATACCCAAATGATAGATGGATTGGATTGGAAGTTATAGACAGAAGATAATTAAAAAACACAAGAAATAGAGTAAGAGAAAGAACGAAACCTCAAATTAATCTTGAACTCGTTTAGTGTCTCTGAGAAAACTCGATATAAATCGAGAGCAGTCATTGCTGACACCGAAAGCAATAAATAGTGTACCACCGAAAGTATGCTTCTGAGCAACAGCTTTGCGACATTTTTATATCTACAAAGTGATTTTTTGGGGGTAACTACAGCAGCTACGTTTCCAGCTGAGAAGCTACAAAATACTATCTCCACAGTGCCGATTAATGGAGCGAACACATAAGCCCCCAGACCTTTTGACCGAAAGGGCCGACGGGAAGACAAGTACAGCATCAAGCTGGATAGGAACTTGGGCGCGAATATTCTGTTCGTTAAGATATTTTTCGCGCCTTAACGCCCTAGGACATGATATTTTTGTTCGCATGCCAGGTACTGAACGCCTCCTCTATAGATCTGATGGCTTTTCTACATGTCCGATTTAGCCAAGACTTCGTTCTTGGCTTAATCGAGATTTACTTGTGGGTAATTAAAATTCTAAAATTCTCGTGCCAAACAAGATGATACTTACCACCATTTTTAAAGAAGCATTGGCCTTGTTATTACGCTCTGCTCAGCATGCCTTCTCGTACATACATTGCGGAAATTTTTTAGCTGTGCCAGAAACGTTACCAAGTTCTGAGAAATTAAAGAAGGCAGAAATGGTGAAATCTTTCAAATTGCTAGGAGGTGCGCTAGCTCTGAATTCATACTTTTGAGAGTGTGAAGTCAGGATAAGGTTGATGGTGTCAAGGAACGGTTATGCATTGGTCCTTTTACTGGTTGCACGGCAAATAACTCAACATGTTGGCCTTCTGGAGTTGTATGACCAGAATTAGTTGCTGATAATCATTATAGTGGACCTGAGACTGCTGTGGTTGCACCCCAGCCAAAAATTCTTCAAATTTACCTTTCGTGTTTTGAGAAAGAACATTTAGGTTTTTGAGTTGCTCAAGACGTTTGCCTCTTGAGACAAAGCACTTTACGAAAAAAAAACGGTTTGCTCTTTAATGTCTGTTTGTGGCCCAGGCATCCTTTAACATAAGAGTCGTGTTAGTATCCAAGCTATTTAATAGGTAAACTTTGCAGATTTGACAAATCTAGAGAAAAATGCACTTTTGATAATGCAGTACTTCTTTCAAAAAGTGTATGCAATTTAAATTTTTATAAAGAATCATAATCTGGTTAATTTTATTATCATCAGTGAATGGATGGTTGAAGACAATAAGTTAAGACAAATCCAATTAAAATTCAATAAAGTCCTCTACGGTTAAATTATTGTACTTTATACCAAATCTTAAATCATTCATATTCAATACAAAGGTTTTCTAATCTATGAATCATGAAAGGGAACACGTACACAAGTGCACACATACATCAAGCATATCAGCACATCCTGGGTGGTTGCTGTATTTGAAAACTGCCACAAATGACAGTTTTCTACTTTACGAGGACACCATCGTGGCCAATAAAACAAACAAATGATTTAAACAGTCTAATTTGTTACCTAAATCGAACTCGCACACGTACGTACTCAGGTTTTCGAAAATTGTGAAGGCAAGCAAGTCGATTATATACCCGACTTTTTTTCTGTTTTCAAATCTAAATCATTTGGTTTTTTAATATTCACTACGTGATCATTCAGCGATGAAGAGAGCCAAGGAAATGAAAAAAAAAACTAGAAAAAAACGTTACACTTTTGAAATAAAACTCTTAACATTTTCCCCATTTTCATTTAATTTATGGTATCGGAAGTGATAAATAAATTTGCGGTTAAAAGTACATTGAAAGAAAAAGAATACTTTCAAATAAAATTAAAACATTATCGATTAGAACACCCGCTGAGATTTGTGTGCTCTCCCATCCAACACTTGCCAAAATCCTTCAGTAATAAGACCATGACAAAATTAAAACATGTATCACATGTTTTTTTTTCCTCTACGGACACAATTTATGTATGATAAAAAATACAAATAAAGCAAAGCAAAAAAAAAAGAAATCAAAACCACCCAGCAATTGCCAACGGATATGAAAATATTTTAATTCATAAGCAACCACTTGATATTTGGACTCTGTATAATTTGGTGACTTTGCGAAAAAAAAACAGATAAAAATAAAATAAGAACTCCCAAAAGAAAGAAATAAAACCAGCAATATGCTTTTTTCAAGCATAACGTCAACACAATAGTCAATAACTTACTGTCCCCACCACGCACACAGTCACTCACTCTCACCCACCATCCCACTCCCAACTTTGTTTATGTCATCATTATCTCTGGCCAAATTGTTGTGCAGAATTGTAACAATGTATTTGCGGTAAGTCACACCCACAAATTCCTGGGGATATTAAACAATTTTCTTCTTTTCTTTTATTCTTTGTGTGTTCGTTCTCAAACGTACGGTTGTGTGACTTCTAATATTGGTCCATTATTATCCACACTCTGTTTTCATTTCATTTTTTAATATTTAAGAGCTCTTGAAAATCCTGACAAAAGTCATCATAAGAAAAGCAAATAACTTAAACATCCGTCTCGTAAAAATAATTGCTGAAGGACAATAAGGAAAATTACTTTATTTCCGCCTAAGTTTTTCATTTGAGACTTGCAGTCTGCCTCTGGAAAACATTTCGTTACTGAATTTATGTAACTATATTAAAAACAAGGGCCGATTTTGAATTTAGCTTTTAACCTGCTAAATAAAAATCAACATTAATAGCAAATTTACTATTTTAGATCGAAAAATAGACCTTAATGCTTTCTGGCGTCTATATGCCGCCGACATTTCGTTGTTGCTAAGCAACTCATCAGTAGACTCGAAACATCTAAAAAGAAGGTTTGAAGCCCAACTACTTATTCCAAAATTCTCACGAACTAAATGAGAATCAGAATTTTTTGTTCAAACAAACTTTTTATACAGAAAACATTTTACGTCTTGCAACACCTCTACATTTCTTAGCGCTTCCTAACAACGAGTGACAATTGGCTACCACGACTTGTTTTCTTGAAAGTATCAAAAAGTAAAAGTTGTTCGAATATTCAAAAATGAACTTAATTATTTATTCGCTATAAGAGACAATTGAATTCTGATTCTCATTTTGTTCATGAGAATTTTGGAATAAGTAGTTGGGCTTCTTTTTAGATGTTTCGAGTCTACTGATGAATTATTTACCAACAACGAAAAGACGGCTGAAAAAGACAGAAAGCATTAAGGTCTATTTTTCGACCTAAAATAATAAATTTCAATTGGCTCTTATAGCGAATAAATAATTAAGTTAATTTTTGATTAATTGCAAATAATATTCTCATTTATTACTGAAAGCAAAAAAACGCACTCAGAAAACTTTTGCTCGTAAAATTCCCCAATCATGTCTTCAAGGCGCTGGGGCAATGTAAAAACCATAATAAATATGTTCATAATTTATAATAAAAAAAAATCGCTCCTGAAAATAATTGAAACTTTATACAAAAAGCTTTCTGCTTATTTTTCACTTAAATTAACTGAGCTTAAATCATTTGAGTTTAAATGTTAAAAAGTAAAGGAGTCATTGATTTCAAAAAGCTTTTCGACTTTCCTTGCAAAAAAAAAAAGTTGTAGTTAAAGTGATGATTTCCTAT
The DNA here is from genome assembly GCA_963662145.1 of Sturmia bella. Taxonomy (NCBI): domain Eukaryota; kingdom Metazoa; phylum Arthropoda; class Insecta; order Diptera; family Tachinidae; genus Sturmia; species Sturmia bella. The sequence goes on from OY759172.1 coordinate 28,166,897, forward strand.
TTCTAACAGAGCCATAATCTAGATACTAAACAAGACATTTGAAAAAGGGGTTACTTTAGTGCTTCTATGGTCATATGTTATAAAACTATATTTGTTAGATCATTTCCCGACATATCGTTTGTTTTATTCAAACATCTTCCGGGGTATAGTTGGAAAAAATTCCTTTGTATGCTCAGCTCCTAATTATTATAAATTTAATTTAAAACTGGACTTCCCAACACAGAATTAAATAAATAAATAAATAATCAAGAAAACTGGACATTTATTTATTTATTTATTTGGTTACTTATTTACTTATTTATTTATTTATTTATTTGTTTACTTATTTACTTATTTACTTATTTATTTATTTATTTATTTATTTATTTATTTATTTAATTATTTATTTATTTATTTATTTATTTATTTATTTATTTATTTATTTATTTATTTATTTATTTACTTATTTATTTATTTATTAAATTTATTCAATTTATTTATTTATCTATTTGTTTATTTATTTTTTTATTTATTTATTTGTTTATTTACTTATTTATTTATTTATTAAATTTATTCAATTTATTTATTTATCTATTTGTTTATTTATTTTTTTATTTATTTATTTGTTTATTTATTTATTTCTTTGTTTACTTATTTATTTATTTATTTATTTATTTATTTATTTATTTATTTATTTATTTATTTATTTACTTATTTATTTATTTATTAAATTTATTCAATTTATTTATTTATCTATTTGTTTATTTATTTTTTTATTTATTTATTTGTTTATTTACTTATTTATTTATTTATTAAATTTATTCAATTTATTTATTTATCTATTTGTTTATTTATTTTTTTATTTATATATTTGTTTATTTATTTATTTCTTTGTTTACTTATTTATTTATTTATTTATTTATTTATTTATTTATTTATTTATTTATTTATTTATTTATTTATTTATTTATTTATTTATTTATTTATTTATTTATTTATTTATTTATTTATTTATTTATTTATTTATTTATTTATTTATTTATTTATTTATGTGTTTATTTATTTGTTTATTTATTTATTTCTTGATTTAATTATTTATCTATTTATTGATTTGTTTATTTATTGATTCAATTTAATTATTTATTTATTTGTTTATTTATTTTTTTTATTTATTTATTTATTTACTTATTTATTTATTTATTCAATTTATTTCTTTATTTATTTATTTATTCAATTTATTTATTTATTTAATTTATTTCTTTATTTATTTTTTTATTCATTTATTTATTTACTTATTTATTTACTTATTAATTAATTTATTTATTTATTCAATTTATTTATTTATTTAATTAATTGTTTATTTATTTATCTATTTATTTATTTATTTATTTATTTATTTATTTATTTATTTATTTATTTATTTATTTATTTATTTATTTATTCAATTTATTTATTTATTTATTTATTTATTTATTTATTCAATTTATTTATTTATTTAATTTAATTGTTTATTTATTTATTTATCTATTTATTTATTTATTTATTTATTTATTTATCTATTTATTTATTTATTTATATATTTGTTTATTCAATTTATTTATTTATTTATTTATTTTTTATTTATTTATTTAATTCTGTGTTGTGAAGTCCAGTATTAAATTAAATTTATAATAATTAGGAGCAGAGCATACAAAGAAATTTTTTCCAACTATACCCTTAAAGACTAACCCCCTAATTCATAAAAATTATTACAGGCTTATAAGACTGTTATTTGACATATTTGTATGGAAAATCTGTCAAATAAGAGCTTTATAAACCTGTTATAATTTTTATGAATTAGACAGTAAGTTATGTTTTTTTTTATTTTCTACAAAACAGATTTATTCTGACTAACGTTTATAAAATAAATACATATGTATTTCCAAAAATATTTCGTATACATATAAAGCTTTTATTGTCAGGCAGTAATATTATATGTACGTATCTTTGGGCTATAGAATAAGTTCCCCTCTAGCTTTTCAAAAAGTTACGCCACTAATGAAATCATTTAGAATTTATTAATGGTCTGCACAGTGATGAAGTAATGATTGCAAAAATTGTTCCATCAACAACATTGATGGAAAACGCCCACAGCTATGAGTGCGTGTGCTTGAGCGATACAAATATTTAATGTGTTGGCTAAGCAACCCTACCCAAATGACCAAGAACACGTGGGGGAGAAAATTCTCCCACTGTAAAGTGTTCGAAAGGGAATTATAAAGTAGTAAAGAAATATCGGAAGTTTCAAATCTTGAGTTTTCTTACGAATTATAATTAATTAAAAAGCATACTTTTACTTGCTGCCGCTCTGCTAATACATCGTATCATGTAGTTGCTATCGAAATTCAGTAAAATCAGTTCAAGAATAACAAAGATACATCCATAAAACTGGCTTCTGAGGGCTAAACATTAAAAAATGTACAACAGTTGCTAGCGACTTAGTTGGTATTTTGATAAGCCAGTAATCTGCTTTCAAGAGTACATAATTAATGTCTTTATTATACCCTTCACATAAATGTGTAAGGGTATACATATATAAGTTTGTGATTCCGTTAGGTTAGGTTAGGTTGATTGGAGGGGTTTGCTTGCTCATTTCTTGCATACACCTAAGCCAGTATAGGGTTCTGTGATTCCGTTTGTAACGCATTGAAATATCCATCTAACACCCCATAAAGTATATATATTCTGGATCAGAATCAATAGAGATTACGATTGAGCGATGTCCGTCTGTCCGTCTGTAGTCGTTGAAATACCGTTTCTGAGAAAACGGTTTGAGATAGAAACCTCATTCTTTCGCTAAAACGTGTTAAACCCCGGTAGTGGGTCTGCTATTGAAATTCAGTAAGATCGGTCCACGGATAGCCGAGATATATTCAAAAAACCGGGTTTTGAGGGGTATTTTTTGCCTTTTTTTTGGTCAGGTTTTTGAAAAAAAATTTTTCTTAAAAAGTAAGCCATATCATTTTTAGTGCCCATTAAATCCCAAAAATTAAAGAATTTTTGAAATCGGCCCATGTATAGCCGAGATATAGCGTCTCCCGATTTTTAAGGAATTCGGCTTTATAAGCCAAATAAAACAACTTTTGGCACCAAAGATCAATCAGAATGGTATATATAAGGTGTTTAAAAGCAAAATTTGAAAATGTCTGCAATCGGTCTATATATGTATACCTGAGATATAGCGTCTCCCGATTTTTCAAGAAATCGGCTCTATAAGCTAAATAAAACAACTTTTGGCACCAAAAATCAATCAGAATGGTACATTGTGAAGGGTATTTAAGATTCGGCCCAGCCGAATATAGCACTCTTACTTGTTTTTATTCTGGTATTTCTACGTATGAAATAACACGCACGTACATATGTATGTGCATTTTCAAGCCAGGAGAGAGACTTCAGTATAATTATTATAGCTGTGGAAAATTACTATTTTGATTTTATTTCAAGCCATCATGCTTTTATTAAAATTCCATTTGATAATATGTAACTCCTCTGAGGTGAAGCAAACATTTTTTGTAAAAATCCTATCACCTACATATATTAAGTGCTTTTTATATAAAAGATTATGATACGCCGAGGCTTGATTACACAGTTACACATTTGGTTCAACATTTGGTTATTCACTTCGGCTATTTCTTTAACTAGCTGCTGAAATTTTTCTTCATTTTTAATTTAGCCGAAGTGTGTGAGAGACCCAATGCTTTAATTAGTTTTATTTAATGTTTGAAGTTGAGTTTTGAGATCAGCTAACATTTTCACTACGCACTATCTTGAACCAGTACTCAGGGATACATATACATTACATTGTACCAGAACTATGGAAACAGCGAGAGGATAAGGAAAATAGGGAGTGTTTGTGGACGTTTGGTTAAACAAAAAATAATAATAACGGAAAGATAAAATTTATTTTTTCAAAGTAGAATATTACGAATTTATTATGACGGCTTTGTACTTTCACGGTATTATTTATAGAAAATATTCCATGTTTATTGAGTACTTATTTGACAAATATCTATACAAATCTTTGTTAAATAACTACATGTTAAATCATGCCATCACATGCACTACGTAATGCCTTCTTGTTTTCACCTAGTAGGTTGGAAAATCCGCATTTAATTATTCTCCTAATATCTAAAACCATATTCTCTAACTCTTTTCTTATTAGAACAATTATGTATGTGGGTCAATTTCAAAAAAAACGTACATAAAGAGTTTTTTTTTTCTTATTTTTAAAGTTTCTTCAATTCGCCTGTAAGAGTGACCAATTTATATAGAAATTGATGAAGAATCGGGTGGTACTTTCAGGCTCTCAAAAAAATTAATATTTTTTAATTTTTTTAAGGTTTTCTATGATTTCTAGCTTGAGCGTCACACACCAAAAGTGTATAAAAGATCAATAAAAATGCAAAAATATTTGGAATACAAGGTTACCACGATGTTCTTTTGTTGCACAGGATTGACTTTTGTAAAATCACCTCTTCGATTATAAACTCAAAATCACTAGTCACCTTGATTTTTCATTTTTTTTTAAGTGACTTTTAAAAAAAGACTTGAACTTATAGGTTACTTGCAAAGTAATAGGTTTGTAACAATATATTTAAATAAAACTGCAATTATAAGCATATTAAGGAAAAAAAAAAACTACGTGTGACGCTCAAGAGATTTTGTTGCACGTAAACAAGAAATAATGCAAAATTTAATGTTTAACGAAAAAAAGTTTATTCTTTTACAAAAAGTAAATAAAAAAAAAAAACAAAAATGTTCATACAAAACTAAGATGTACATATTCTTTGATGCCTTTAACAAAAATGGAAAAAGGGAAGTAATTCTTGAAGAAACTTAAATATTTGACGCAAAACAATAACTTATTTTAATTTATAAATTTCCATTCGAGCTCTTATTCTAAATCTGAATAAACTTCATGAAATGACAAGCGGTTTTGTTTTTTTCATTCTCATTCACTTTTACCACTTTTGAATTAAGTTTGTGGCAGTTGCATAAATTTCCGGTCTCCCAGAGGTTTAATTTGCAAAAGTACGAGAGAGATCTGTAAATCAATTCACCTCTGGATTTCGTAATTATTTGATGAATATCTCTCGTGCCTTGAACTGTTTTTAAATTTTTGGGCAATGTTTTGTTGATGTTGAAAATTTGATTTGGACTAGCGTAAAACAATTTCACATCAATTTTGCCTAGAAGCGTGTGGTACAATTCTTCTGCACCTACTATGTCTGCTCCGTGAGCAACAAGCGAATCTGCGGTTCGCTTCATGACAGCACCAACTCCATATGCTGCACCTTTTCCATGAGGTTTCTCAAAAAATTACCATGTTGCGCATGTAAATATTTTGTCAAATATTCGATTGCAGAAAAAGAAAAAAATTGTTTTTTGGCTTATACTGAGAAGATGGCCCATCCGAAAATAAGTGTATGGTCGATATTTCTGGAGCACAATCTTTCAAATAATCAATTATTGGATCTAAATGAGCCCAAATAGCACCGGGTCCATGATTTAAATCCGAAGAAATCGTGCAGAAGCTCACGGGCTTTTCAAGTTTCTTTAAATAAATTATGCCGGTATGGAGGGATGCTTTTAATTAAAAAATAAAATCAAAATTAAGCATTTTAAGCTACGAAGCAATATAAATCAAAAGTGATGCTCATGAAATGTTTGCCTATTTTGGTTCTTATTGTAGTCAATTTATTTCTTAAACTCACTAATCATAAAAAAATGAGTTGAAACCTTGTAAACAGTGGTTGTCAACTTCAATTTTTTACATTTAATATAATCACTTTTTAAAAAATTAGCGTGACGCTCATGAAATTTTATCGTGCCCTTACCATGGCGTTCACAAAAACTACGCATATGCACACTTTTTTTAATAGATTTTTTTTCGCTTTTTCACTTTTGTAATAATTAAATTTTGTACTTTTCTTACGTTATTTACTTTACTTAAGTGAAAATTGAAAACGAGTAATATTACTTGATTTATAAAAAAGTGATGCTCAACGCAAATTGTGGGGACAACTTTTGTTTGCAACGCCAAATTCTTACTAGTTAAGTTTTGACGACTTTAACAAATCAAAACTTAAGAAAGAAACGCAATTATTCGAAAACCGTTATTAAATGTTGCATATTTACTTTTTCCTTGATTTTATTTTATTCTGTTTACTAAAAATTCTAACGGGGGACACCTGCTTTTGTATGGAAGGAGTCAGAGGGAGAAACAAAACACTATTCTGAAAAAACAAAAAAACAAACATACAAATTTGAGAATTACGTTTTTTGTTACATATTCCTCGCTGTTCACTCTCACAATTTTGTTTATTTTTTGTTTGTTTTTTTTTTTTTACCTAAAATAGTAATATAAAGTGTGGGGACACAAAAATTGCATTTTTTTTGAAATTGACCCATGTATATCCTGCAATGAGCTACCATTTAGAACTACATACATACGTCCATTTAGCCACTCCAACAACTTGTTTAAACTAAAATTTATCAAACACTTCTTGACCCTGTAGAATAAAGATTGTTTTGTTGATCAAGTATGTAATTACTTTCCCTATATGGATGCAAAAATTCTTATTTTCATTCCACTATTGCATCATAATCAGAAAACCGCCTAATCTTGATAACACTGCTTTTTTAAAACATTAATTTTATTAATTAAATTAGTAACATACATACGTAAATACTCTCTCTATATAGAATTTTTTTATTTACATACACATACTTGAGTATTTATAAAAAATGTTATATGTTTTTTTGTTGGTCATATTGGTTTTATATTACATAATTTTGAAATAGATAAATAAATAGATCTTCACTAAACATGAAACATTTGTTACAAACAAGGCCAGTAAACAAACACGCTTGCACCTATTACGGATCCTTAACTTATAAAAAGGATCACAAGAAACCTGTCCGCTCTCCTCAAGAGTTCAAAAACTGTTTTGTTCTTTATAAACACTTTGTCCAAAACTTGACTAATGCATGAAAAATGTAGTGCCATATGGCCTATACAAATAACTGTGTATTAAAATGGTTATTCATAACTGGTCTCAACTCTGAATGTAATGAGCCGGATAGAAAATACGAATGAAAATTGGGCAGTTGTTTTGTGCTCTTTATTTTTTCATTTTATTCAAATATCTATTTATCTTGCAAGAAACTGTTGTTTGTTTCTACTATCGTTCTTAAAATATGGATAAAATCTCATATGCTCTATGATATTACGTACGTAAAGTATTACTTACTGTCTAAACCCCCTAATACCGAGAAACATTTAAATTAACATGAAATACAATGATTGCCGTATAGTTAACATCACTGTTCATAACAAAGAAAACAGCTGTGGGCCTTCTTTGATTGTTATTTTTTCTATTCTCATTTGTTTGTATTTTTTATAAGTTGTAACAGACTGTTTTTGTGTAATTAACAAAACCCAATCAGAAAAAAGTAGTTTTCGACGACAAAAATTTAGATTTAAAACGAAAAGCAAATCTAAAACTGAGCAAAACTGAAAAATACTTTGTTTAGAGATAGAAAAATTAACACATAATTCATGGTAGAATCAATTCCATAAGACGCAAATTGAATGCAGTGTTTCAGAAGCTACCTAAAATATATATTTAGCACATAGTAGTAAAATTGTTGGCAAAACGCTTGCACATGGGTAATAATATAACGTACGAGCTTGAAGACTTCGACGGGTACGAAAGTGATGACAGTTCACCGAGCTTTGTCAATGGCGAGCACTTGAGTATCGCCTATTCCATGGTTCTTTCAGAAATTGTTCGACAAGACCAAAACGAAATGCCACCTGTGATTCGTAAGAAACCAGATTTAAGAATATTTCGTGTAAGTATTTCGTTGGCAATATCTGTGAAAGAAAAGTTGCAATGTTTCTCTGCTTTATAGCATACCATGATGTACAAAGAGATTAAGGCCCTTAGTGGGTTTCCAGCCAATAGCAAGAAACCCAATGAACGTTGGTGTCTTGCTCGTGGTTTGATGAAACGTGAAAATGGGCTGTCAGTGTGCAAGCGCGGAACTTTTAGTGCAAATCAACAGAGACGAATTGGAAACTTTTTTGTTCCCAACAAAAAGGTGGATCGTTTAATGTCGTTGGATTCTAAAATCTACATTTGCAAATTCAATAATGATGGCTCACGTCTCATAACAGCATCTAAAGACGGTACCATACGAATTTTAGATGCTTCAACTAGCACATACCATCGCATTCAACGCTTAAAAGTTAGAGATGTTAACTGGAGTATATTGGATGTTGATTTTAGCCCTTGTGGACGCTTTTTTACTTATTCTACTTGGGAAGACTCATGTTAGTTAATAAAGGAAAGAAATCATTACAGTAATAACTTGTTATATTTTTTCGGATGATTTCAGTTCATGTGTCAGCATTAGAGGGCGATGGCGATGATCATGAAACTTATAATATAGGCATTGAACGCTATCGTGCTGCCATGTTTTCTGTGCGCTTCTCACCTTGTGGCGGTAGCCTGATTGCTGGTCTAACCGATTCCGAAATAGTTTTGTGTGATCGTGAAACACGACAACTTTCTAAAATACGCACCGATAATTCGTTCTCAGTAGATATAAATGCAATAAGTTATGTCAGCGATCAAGATCCCAATCTCGTTGTCAGCGGTTGTCATAATGGCGTTATCAAGCTTTGGGATCTACGATGCTCTGACAGTACTCGTAGTACATATCGCGCTAAAAAGCCTAGTAGTGTATTTATAGGTCATTTTGATAGCATCACATACATAGATCCACGCAATGATGGCCATTATATATTAAGCAATTCCAAGGACCAAAGTGTTAAAATTTGGGACTTACGTCAGCCAACACCAAAAAGTAAAATAAGAATTCATCCAAATACTCCATTAGTTGATTGGGATTATCGTGTCGGTCAGGTGCCCCGAGAATGTAAGTTATTAATCGTTTATTTGTTTTTTTTTTTTTTGTTTCTGTATTATGTTCATTTTTTCTGCTCTTACCCTCTCCAGATTACAATCCTACCAAACTTCTGGATGGCGATTCCAGTGTCATGACTTACAGAGGTCATCGTGTGACTAAAACGCTTTTGCGTGCCAGGTTTTCACCAGCAGCACAAACGGGTCAACGTTATATATATACCGGCTGCAGTACAGGCAGAATTATAAGTAAGTTAAAAATTTGTTTGAAGTAAAGTTTAAAAGTATTCAATGTGTAATGTTTACACAAGTTTATGATGTCTTAACGGGCCAAATAAAAGAAGCCATAGAAAGTCATCGGCACGTCATACGAGATTTACACTGGCATCCTGTACGTTCAGAAATTGTATCCGGCTCGGTAAGATTTACTTTTGCAAAGTCAGTTGTATTTATATTAAAAAAAAAAAAAAAAACATTTCTATATTTCAGTTTGACTTTCAAGTTAACTTAAATATGCATAAGAACAAACCAAATCTAAAAAGAAGTAGCACAGAACAAATCGAGAGGCCATTACGTCGCTCTCGTCGCATTGCTATACTGAAAGCCGAATACGATGCCGAAGAAGATGATGAAGATGATGAAAATCAATTTTAATAGTTATATTTTGTTTTTAAGTACACAAACGCATATGGGATATATTTTTTCAAACCAGACGTAATAAAAAAAAACTTTAGTTTTCTTAACATTTGTTAAAGCACTTCGAGGTGTGTGTAAAAATACAATAAATTAAATGTAAACGTATTAATTTAGATACTCTTATTATTATAATTACTCTTTAAACTTTGAAGTACGTACATGTATAACTTACATCTGATATTATGTAATGAATAACTGCTAAAAACACTTCTGAATTTATTTATTTTAGTTTTTAATGTGGCTATGAATTCATGATTTCTTTAAGTTTTATTTTTTACCTTTAAAATTTCTTTCAAAATAAACTAATTATAAATTGCTAGTTATTGCAAGTTTTGTTGTCTCTTATCTGTAGCGAATGCGAATACATAAGAGTATATGCAAATGCCATATGCAAATTAAGTTTTAGGTTTATACAGAGCAATTTTTGTTTTGTTTTATTATACAAATATTCAGCGCCGGAAAGGAGTCAGCACGCCTTTTTGGAAGCCCTTATTTACAGGCACAATGTCTGCATTTCTGCAGATCGAGTTATTAAAAATTACTATAATCAACAAATTACAGTGGGAAAATCAAAGCATTTTAACAAAAGGCTTAGCAAAATAAAACCTGCTTCAAATCGTAGGGTCTAGCCTTAAAGATATTTCAGTTAACGGCGTCCAGATCAGAAACTGAAAGCTTTTTGTATCTACATAGCAAAGTTCTACACTCAATGAAGTCAATTCGAAGATAGAAGAGAATTGCTCAAGTTTCCAGTTGTACTTCACTTAGTGATTATATAGTTAACCTCACTGAATATTGTTGGTGATTCTGTTATGCGGGTCTTGAAACCGGCCCACTTGGTGATTCCAAGTTTACAAGCTTAAATACTCTTCTAGGTATATCTAGCTCAATTAATAGTAGAAAATCTAGTGGTGTGCATAATACTTCAAATTATTTAATTAAAAGATTTCCAATAAAGGCCTTTGAGTAGCTAGCAATATTGTTCAATGACCCACCAAAAACTGTTATTGCAAAAATGCTGCTGAATCGTGGGTTCAAGTGCATACGATCCGGTTCAATTTAGGAGAAAATAAATGATTTTTACACAAGCATGTCATTGGACGTCATGTGTTTGTGTGAGAATTTGGGGAAACATCTCTCAGTTAAAACGAATGAAATGAATCAAAGTATATTCTATGACTTTGAACCTTATTTTTCATAAGGAAATGACATTTTGTATTTGTTTTTTTTTTTTTATTAAAAAATAAAGTTAATACAAAAATAAATAGAAGACTTACGTGTTGTTTTCAATCACTTCAATAATTCCATATTTTTCCTGATAAAGAAAATCATTTTAAACGACATTCCTTCATGCAATGATTTAGAAGTCCGGAAAATGACAACTTTTTGAACTATTTCAAAATATGTTTGCTGGGTAATTGTCTCAATAATTGTTATTTTCCATCAAAATTGCAAAAAAAATTGTTCTGATCCTGAAACAAAAAGGGTAATTGACATATTAATAGTTTGAGATCGATTTTGTGGCCATATAATATAACAAAAATTATTTATTTTTACTTTATAGTCGAACGTACTATTTTAGGTCTAAATAGACCTTATTAATGTTTTTCTGGCTTCGAACCCAGGTCATGAACCAGTAGGTGGTGTAGGACTGTTTCCCTGCCGTCTCACGACTAGCAGACCGTGAACATAACATAACAGATCATGACTAATTGTATACTACTTTATTTTCTGATGCGGACGCAAAGAGAAAACAATGCCATGAAAAAACAACACCTCCACATGTCCAAGATTTATAGAAAAAAATAGAATTTTTACTTAATTGAGGAAAGTATGTACGTTTTTATTTTCAAACGTCAACAATTTATATACTGATAACTTTATAACAGAAGATTTTTGTTTACTTATATTAAACTAAGATATTAGAAGTTAAAGTTTTTTCATATAAAATTACAGAAGTTGAAAAGCATTCTTACGTTGCCATGTCTTAACATAAAGTTTTGGTACTTTAGTTTTTGTTTTCTTGGCCATAATGCTTTCTCGAATGAATTGTTTATAGGTTTTCTTCGGTTTATCCGTTAGCTCATATTTATTTAGAGTATTTTTCCACAGGTTGATAATGCGTTTTTCATCGTTTTCATTGACTTGAATGTCTAATTGAAGGTCTGAACTAAGTCCGTAGCCTTCGATGTGATGTAGTGAGGAACCTTTGAAATCGTTTAAGTTGATATGGCGAAATTTTTCTGCACAAAATGAAGAGATTGGGTAGATATTAAAACCTTGGTAGATTTTCTTTACTTCCTCAAGATCACTTACTTGAAGATGGCCATCATTTTCAGGAATGCTTTTGGCAGGTAATTCTTTTTTAGACTTTTTGTCAGAATGACTGGAAACAGTTGATATATCGTCGTCAGCTGGGATCTCTTCGGCTGGTTCGTCACTTTTTTTCAACTTCGTTTTCTTTTTTTTCTCTTTCAATTTTGATTGAATTGCAGGCTCATCGTTTTCACTATCAATTAATTTTTCCAGATCGTTTTTGTTCCTCTTTTTCTTCTTTTTTGTGGGATCCTGTAATAAATTTGTTTCCACTTCTATTGTTGCACTAGCATCGATGGCATTAACATCTTCTGATTCCACAAGTTTCCTTTTCTTTGAAATTTTAATTTCACTTGAAAAATCATCCCCAACTTTGCTTTTGGATTTATCCTTTTTCTTTTTGCGTATTGTTTCAGGCAAAATGGTTTCTGCGCTACATTCGATTCCATTTTCTTGGCATATCACTTCGGCCACTTTGGGTTCTTTCACATTTACAGGTTTTTCCTTATCAGGTGTGGTTTTATTTTTCTTCAATTTCTTTGTGGTACGTTCTAGTCCGCAATTATTTTCTAAGTCTTCTACATGGCAGTTAGATTCCTCTAGCTTAATATCTGTAGATTCAGCAGTACCACATGATTTAGGTTTCTTTGTTTTTTTGGTGACGATTTGTGATACGTCTTCAAATATATTTCCTGAAACGCTTTTTTTATCAGTCGTATTTTTATTTCTCTTAGATTTCTTGCTAGCATTGTCTTTATCTAAATCTTGATCTTCATTTGCACAAACCTGCTCTTGGTCAGGCTTCCTTTTAATTTTTTTTGATTCTTTTTCTGCAGAATCCCGCAAGCAATCATTTACTAAATCTTTTACTTCAGACTTTGTTTCTTCCAAAATTATTTCAGCGTTTTCTTCCATATTATGCTGTTTCTTTTCAACAACTTTTGGGTCTTTTTCGATTTCATTTTCGAAACACTCAGTATTTTTTGCGATTTTCTTAGATTTTTTTACGTCAGGCTCTTTGGCACAATTATCTTGCAAATCTTGGGTTTCTATTTTGGTTTTCTTCTTCTTTTTCTTCACCTCTGCCTTAGTTTCATCATCAGCAGCAGTATTACTGATATTATCCAATTCCTTTTCACCATTATTAAGCCCTGATTTTTTATTCCGAATAGCATCCATTTTCTTTTTGAAATAATCTTGCACTGAAAGATTGCTTGTAAAGGTTTGTAATTGAATATTTTTCTTTTCTTCCTGACATTCATTTGTTTGCTCTATTTTCTTATCACGATTGTTTTTCTTCTCTCTTTTTTTAGTGGCACTCTTTTCTTGATCAGCTTCCAAACCAGTGACGGCCTCATTCGTTTGATCACTGCTCATTTCTTCTGTTATAACACCAAATTTACTGTTTAGGTTTGCATAATAATCATTTGCTTGTTGTTCGTCAACTGCCTTTTTGCCGAAAATATTTGCTAAATCTTTTTCACTGTATTGGGCTAAATCTTTACCTTTTGTAAACTTTTTATAATGTACACGAGCTTTACTTTGCTTTGATCTCTCCTCTAAAGAAACTCCACTTATTTTCTCCTTCAGTTTTTCACGCTCCGGCCTTGGTTCTTCCTCGACAATTGGGTTCTGGAAACCAAATCCCATACGTGATGGCAGTTCGTCCTCGCAATCCTTATTCTCTTCGTTTGTTTTATTTAGGTTTTCACTAGTTTCTTCATTATTAAGAGTTTTTAGCAAACCGTTGAAACATTGTTCATGTTGTGTCCACTGATCATCACGCTGTTCGTAACCCAACCCATACGCATCGTTTTTAAAGCGGATTCTAATGAAATCCTTCGAACCCTCTGAGCTGGCACCTAAGCCTTCACCTTTTTTCCATCCCATCCTTTCTAGCATTTTTGTTCCAAAACGGGAGTCATCTAAAATATATCAAAAAGCATAATCAATCCCTGAACAAAATGTAAGTGCTGCAAGACTACCTTCATACAGCGCTTTTCCTTTCGGCGTCAAATTATAACGTTTTCGCTGCCTGGGCTCTGCTAACATTGCCATTTTTAGAATTATATTTCAAGTTTTTTGCAATATTTAATATAAAAAATGTTATACTCTGTGAAAATGTTTAGAAACCAAAGTACCACGTGCAACAATGAAAAAAGAAAACAGAACCACAACACAACAGCAGAGCCCAAATAAAAGTGTAGTAGATTTGCGAGGAACGTACCGAAATGGAACAAATTTATGCACCATATGTGTAGCACAGGTAGTTGCCACCTGTCCATTTGACGCGGACAATATTAATGCATGTCGTCTAAACAAAATATTAACCAATGTTCTTCCAATTCTAACAAAATTAATGCAGGAAGTCGGGAAAATACTTGAGTCAATATACAAGCATCCATTTACAATATATATCAAACCCAACTTATTTACGTACTCTCCATGCCCAAACTTAATGCTGGAGCACTAACATATGGTTATAAGTTATGGTTTTGCTAAGAGGGTTTATCGCTTTTGTTGTAGGGTGTTCATATTCAACACTAAATATTGTTAAGCTCTTAAAGTTTTCCTAGTTAGCAGCATTGGTTTGTGGAAAATAAAGAAAACAAAAACGAAAAAGTAAATATTTTGCAATTTTGCAGATAAACAACTAAACAATGGACGAATCGCCAACTAATTTGGAAAATATTTTGGAGCAAGCTCCAAAATGGACTTTCGCTGGAGATTTTACACTTTTGGAGTGGATGAAACAAATTTCGAAGGTTACTGCTAACAATAAAATTTTAGTTAAATACCATTATAAAAACTCCTTTGCTTTCCAGGATTTGGAATCGAGGGCTGCAAAAACGACTAATGCTCTTTCGAGTCTTAATAATAACATTAAATCCACGAATATAGCGTTAGATAATGTGGCCAATTGTCTGACAACATTGCAATTTGGCAATCAATTTGTTGAATGCCGAGTTCAAGATGACGACGAAAATCTTATTAATTCCCGTGAACGAATTACCATAAAAAAAGAGAATGTAAGTCAAACTCGAATTAAAGACACGTTAGTAAAAATACCGCAGGTAAAATTTTAAGCGACACATTCCCATTTGTTTGCCATGTTTCCAAATTTGAAAATTATGAGATCAGGAACGAGCTTTAACAAATAGAACAGTAGCAAATTTAAATTAGCAGTTTTGTAGGTATGTATAATCGAAGTTTCACCAAACATTCATTGGCAATGTCATACGCCACTTATTAAACAGTTTCCAATTTACTTATGACCTGAGTTCGAAACAATTGAGCGCTGAAGATCATTGTGGTGAATGTGAAACGGCCATGGTCGATTTTAAATGGGCACGGCAGGCCGTTTGAGTTTGATTTAAATAGCAACTGTTTGACTCAGTTTTGTATTTAAATCAAAATTAAATTGAAATGGCATTTAAAATTGAAGTCAAAAACTGGGGGTAAGTGTTGAGCACTACAATTTTACCATAATATTTTCAAATTTTAAGAAATTCAACCAAATCATGATAAGTGATCCAGAATTTCAAGTTATAACTGGCCTATTTATAAAAGGAAACTATGTTATCTGATCTGGTCACGATATCGCGTCGAGTTATTCATTGTCATAAAATACATTCAAACCAACTTTCTCCTCTTTGGAAATGTTGGCGACTGCTAAAAGGCCATTTAAATTATTTATTTATTTATTTCATTATTTAATCGAGCCCATTGGGCCATATATGATTAATATATACATACATATAAATTGTAATAGAAAGCAAGTAACTGAAAGTATTATTAACAATTCATATTAAAACTAGTATTATGTATGAGTTTTTTTTTATATTCATAAACCTAAATTTGGTAACAATAAAAATTTTACAAAGTTATTAAGATATTTGTACATACTTCAGCAGAAAAAATACAGCCCTCGTTCTCAAACAACATTTATCATACACACTAGCCTATTAAGAATAAGTAGAATTCATGAAGTAGGAAATATTTAAGTTTGATCATCGAAGAGTTCAAGCAATTTAGTTCTAAGAATTTATTTAGACATGTTAAACCTTTTTAAACGTAATGGTAGAGAATTATAAAAGTATTTTGTGCTAAAAGTTTAAATTACAACTGGTATACAAAGGACTATAGATCAATATCGGCTTCCGTTATTAAATCCGTTAGATTTTTGATTTTTTAAGCCTTAGCATTTCTTGATACTGGTAAAGTGCTTCAAAAAAGAACTTTTGTTTGACCTCCTTTTATATTTTCGACATTTGAAAATTATATGTATATGTATATGATTCAACCACGAGACAAGTGACACATGTGTCAGACACCATCACATTAATTTTGTGAAGGTATGTGTCTCCAAAAACATGAGCCGCCATGAGTCTATTTATAATTTTCGTTTCTTTCGGTGAAAAATACATGACCTGACGTAAGCAGGGTTTTCTGGGGAAGTTTGCTGCAATTGCGGCAAACAATTTCCCTTGGTCTGACTTTTTTGGGTGTATTCTTCGTTGCATTCTGCCTTCAGCAGATGGCTGTACTTGTAACTCGATGGGATCCCTGAGAGCTTCTTTCGCAGCCGTGACCGCCCTTTCACTTATGGTAACATCGACATGGCTTTGTGTCCAGATAATTTCAAAATGATTATGATTTTGCAAAATCTTACTGTGAATGTCCACGATATGGCAATTATTGGTTTAATTTTTCATTAGACAAATACATGAACAGTAACTGTTCGTGAAAAGTGCCACTTTTCTGATACATTTTTGTATGGTGATATTGACTGCCTTGTGAATGGGAATTATTTCGCCAAAAGTGCTGGAGATTTCAAAATTTAGTTTGAAATTGTACACCTTGCGGTTCGTACAGTCAACGACTGCCATTCCAATAGATACACCCCTTACTGAGGCATCAGTAAGATAGTTATTCAAAGTGTTCCTGTCCAGATTATAATTTACAGTTACTTCTCTGCGAGCCATCTTTTTGACCATCATAATTTTTCTGAAGTTTATTTCTTTTTGCCACTCAACACATTTGTTTTTTTTTTTTTTTTTGCTTCACATTGTGATCAAACCCACTGCACAAAATATATTTCAAAACATTACATTGCTCACACACTGCTGTTTGTCCACATTGGAGACATCCTTTCAATGCTTTGCAACCTTTCACAGTATGCCCAAATCTGCAACAGTTTCTACATAATCTGACAGCAGGATAAATGTAATCAACTTGAATTCTATTATAGTGAAGGAAAGTCTCCTGGAAACCAATCTTAACAGAAACGGTAGGGAACCGGCCATTTCCTGTACTGTAATCTTTTCTTACTTACTTTTTTTTTATTATAATTCATGAACGTATTTATTATGATTTTTACATTAGCGCCTTGAAGACATGATTGAGGCGAGTTGACAATTTTAAATTTTACATTAAATAACTGTTTATTGAGAAGAAAAAATTTTCATAACAATTTTGTATGAATTTTGTTTATAAGAGTTGCAAAACAGAAAAAATTTTTACTGTGTTAAAGGTTTGTTTGAGCATTTCTGATTCTCATTTTGTTCATGAGAATTTAGGAATAAGTAGTTGGGCTTCAAACATACTTTTAAGAATTTTTCAAGTCTACTGATGAGTCGATTAGCACCAACGAAATGTCGGCGGCATATAGACAACGGAAAAAGACAGAAAACATTTGAAAAAGGTCTATTTTTGAACCCGAATTAATTCATGTATGTATGAAAAAAGTAATGAAATGTAATAAAATTATGAAATATACTAAAATCAAGCAAGTAAGTTCATACACTTAATTAAGTAATCAAATTCTTCATATTATATAACATAAATACTATGTCATCATATTATGTATTAATTAAATTGAAATATCAACTGCTCAATAGATATTCCTTGCAAGATGATTTAAAAGAAGAAATACGATTTGAAAATCTTATAGTTTGGGAACAATTCGTTAAAAGCTATGCCACCCACAGAGACAATTCTTTGTTTAGTTTTTTCAAGATTACATCTGGGAGTTCTTAGAGTCGTACAGTTCCGTGTGTAGAAATGTATTTTTCAGTAAGACATGCATGGATATTTGTAATAACGCCAGAAGTTTCCAAAAAGGGTCTAGAGACAATAGAATGTTCTCCAGTCGGTGGCCTGTAGAGTCATCCTGGTGCACAAATCCCCCGTACTACCGAATTTTCATTCGGTAGAGGGTTTCAGCAGGTCCCTCAGTATACGTTGCAACCTCTTAGCAGCCGCCTAAGATTTTTTCCCACCTAGATAACAGAGGCATCCTGCATCTTTTATACCCCGGTAAGCGCAGCACCAAGCTTAATAGAACAACAACATGTATTATGTGTCATGCAGTAAAAAGAATTTTATTCTCTAAAAACGGGAACATGTTTTTTGCATCGGATCCTGCGGTATCCCAAATTCAAAAATGAAAAAGTCCTGGAATTCAGTTTTCATAGTATCAAAACTAGCAGTTTCAAATAAGAGAAGTCCAAAGGAGGATAAAAGCAAGCCCGTCTGCGGTAGTCTTCGCTCCACCCTCTATCTACGCCAATGCATTATTTCAAGCAACATATGTATTTAAAAGAAAAAGTGTTAATTTCAATATTCACCTACTAGATTCAAGACTCAAGATAGATTACGCAATTCTTTAGTTAAAAGGCAAACTTATTAAGACTGAAAAAAGACAGAACACCATTTTTCATATTAAATGATGTGTAACAAAAATGTTTTGTTTATCTCCAAAATGTCATATAAACACTATTATGGATTCATATGGCGCGTGGGAACATTCAAATTATTTTATTTAATTTATGCAAATATCTTATTAAACGAACACACGCACAGGCCAGGCAATGAAATTCATGCATGTACATACCCACATTCTTACGTTTTGTTTTCTAGAATTGGTTTAAAAAAACAAATAAAAATTAAATCTTTTATCATTACTCAAAAATCAACTTAATTATTTATTTGCTTTAAGAGCTAATTGAAATGTATTATTTTATCTTTATATTATTTGATCTTTATATTGTTATATGTATTAATTATTCAAGCTATTGATCTTTGGCTTTTTTATAAAAATAATATTAAAGAATTATTTATTTATTTTCAATATTTCGCCAACAATTTGTTGGCATCTTCAGGAAAATAATTATAAAATTTATAATTATTTTCCTGAAGATGCCAACAAATTGTTGGCGAAATATTGAAAATAAATAAATAATTCTTTAATATTATTTTTATAAAAAAAACCAAAGATCAATAGCTTGAATAATTAATACATATAAAATGTATTATTTTAAGTCTACAAATGGCCCTTATTAATTAATGTTTTGTGCCTTTCTCAGCCATGTACATATGTATATGCTGCCGACATTTCAGTAGACTCGAAAAATCTTTAAAGAGTGTTTGAAGAATTAGAAATGTTCAAACAAACCTTTAATACAAAAAACATTTTTTCGTCTTGTAACAACGAGTTACCGTCGGTTTTTGATTTTATCATTTTCAGCAACCTGAAGTAACCGTTACATCTGAAGAATTACTGAATACATTCCTGGATAATAACCTTAAAGTTCTGAGAAATTGTCATGAAAGATATTCAATAGACTTGGATGATTCGGATGACGAGGAAATAACTAAAGAAAAAACGTAAGTTTAGTATGTAAGCATATATTTTAAGTTATAGCTTGTTATCAAGAGTTTTAAAGAATTTTTAGTTTTGTATTATTTTTTACTTCCAAATACGGAAATTTTATTGTTTAATTCATTAGTGAATGAAGAGCGCTTATCTAAAATCATTCTCTTGGAATGAAAAAAGAATTGACAAAAAAAACAACTAAGAGTGTTTTATTCTGCTGGACCGTTAAATGTCTTTTACAATAGTCACGGCCAAGGCAGATTAAACAGGTAAAATCACTAAACCAGCTGCTCGTTGTTTATTAACTGCTCACTGTCAAAAGTTTGTTTACAAGCCGTTTAACGTGCTCTGATTTCTAAGAAATGTGCAAGTGATTTTGTAGCTATTATTGAAGAAAAAGTAAAATAAGCCAGTGATTTTGCCGTTTTTATTCAATAAAAAAGTAAAGTAATAATTTTTAAGTGGTTTAAATAAATTTTTTTTATGAAATTTGTGTAATTGCGTTTTTTGTATACACTCACAAACCAGTTTAACAAAACAAATGAGAGAAGAATTTGACAGTATGCAGTTATTTTTCTACCAACAACTCTCGTGTATTTTTTTATGTTCTGCTAGTGCTTGTACCTAGTAAATCTGCCTTGGTCACGGCCTTACAAAAGTAGTATATGTTTAAATATTGAACAAAATTTTTTTATTATGTCGTAATTTATAACAATCTCCAGTTTTTTGGAACGAAGTTCCTTAACGCGGCTTGCTGGTAGTGCAAATTAGTAGAAATCGTCACGAAAGCGTGTGAGCTGTTTATATGGATTGGTGTGTCTGTTGACAAACAATTGTGTATGATGGGCGGTAAGTAGCGAAACTATTTGACAGCAGCGAAGACACCTACCAATAAGTATTAATTAGTTGTGAAAACGGACACTATCAGTTGCTAGATGTCGCTAAAGTAAAGTATGTCACAACAAAAAACAGCAATATTGAACAATTGACCAACTGTGGATTTTCTTCCTTTTGTAGCAGATTGACAAAAAATACTGCATGTGTAAAAAGTAAAAAAATAAAACGTTCCAAAAATTTAAAGAAGCATATAAAATTTCAAAATTTCAAAAAAACACAAAATAAAACATACAGATTTCACATTTACATTCGAAGATGAAGAAAAAACTTAAAAACGTCGTTCCTAACGGGGGTCCCCCAACCGCATTTCTTTTTTTTTTTTTTTAATTTGCGGTATAAACAAACTAAAACAATGTTTTATATTAGCGCAACTTTTCGCACTTTCCTTAAAGGGCACTTTTTAACCATTAGTTATGAATTTGCGTTTCACCATCATTTTACGGTCACGGTTTTACACTGTGGCAATTGAAAGAGACATTTTTTTTTAATTCCCTTTTGGTCTGTTCCAGAAGCGAAATTTATTAACATTTGGTATTTTTGTACTATTTGTTTTCAACTTGAAACCATATTAAACTGGAATAGATACCAAAAGCAAATAAAATATTTCTCACGACTAGTACCTAATTTGATACTAACCACCAACAATTTTAGAACGCCTTTTTTCTCTGTGGTTCTGTTACTTTCATATATCAATAATGTTAATGTACTTCATTAACAAAATTACATTTTTTTGAACCTAATAAATAGTCGAAAAAGATATTTGTGTGGTGTGACCAAATTGAGAAATAAGTTTGCGATACTCATCTTAATCCCACTACAAAACAACTATTCGGTAAATCCTGGGGCCTGAGCCCAAAAATGACGCACTGGATATGTACTCAAATGGTCAGACCCATAATACTATACGGGGCACTAGTTTCGTGGGGTAAACAGCCATATCAGGGCTGTGTAAACTACAAAGACTTGCATGTATATGCATCACGGGCTAAATGACCTGGCAACTCACAACCAGATTACTCCGATATGGGTACCAGGTCATGAGGGTAACGAGTTGGCTGACACTTACGCAAAAAGGGGAGTCAATGGGGCTTTCATTGAACCCACTCGATCCTTTGGCTTTAGTAAACTCCTCCTCAAGGGGTAGATGGTGATGGAATGGACAACATCCATCACAGAAAAACTGTGGAACGACACTAAGGATCTGGAACACTCAAAGAAATTTCTTAGCTTTGATGCTAAGAGGGTGGACCTTGCTCTAAAACTGAATAGAAAAAACCTAAAGACACTGTGTGGAGCGCTAACAGGCTACTATACCTGCAAGAAGCACCTATACAGTATGGGCCTATCCAATAAGGCAATCTGCAGATTTTGCGGGGAAGAAGAGGAGTCAATGGGACACTTGATTATCGACTGTGTGGCACTAAGCCACAGGCTACTGCAGGCCTATACACTGGGTTCACAGAACTTGCAAAGGCTTCCACAGAAGGAGCTAATACTGTTTCTTGATGTATTAAACTCGTGAGGGACAAACGGTTGTCTCTTTTATGCTCTTAATCTTTTATGCTCTTAAAAAAATTATAAATAACGCTGCTGTGATATATAAATAATAAAGCACGAAATGTCACTGAGGGCAAAGTCCATCCGCATCAAGTTGGCATGCAGCAGCCGCCAACTTTTTTTTGTGTTACAAGCCAATGTCGATCACCCATATAAATTAAAATCAAACACGATGTTTTCTTTTGTTCTTATGAAATTAAAATTTATTGTCAGAAATTTTTGTTTTCCATTTGTTGTGTAGTGTAATCAGGGTCAAGGGTTTCATGCGAATGCACGTTTTTTCCTTTATGCCCAATAGTGACTAAGTCAACATATCCACATGACTAATGAATTTGCTTTAACATTTTTTACATTTATTTGCGCATTTCAACGACAAAAATTCCAACTTGAACAAAATTGTTTTGAGCACTTCGGGAATAAAACAACATAAGGGGTGGAACTGTGTAAAGTATTTACTTGACTCTGCCGACATCCCTTTAAATAAACTAAGCAACAGTGATCTAAGTGTAGTAAGGTCCCAGTAATTCTTTTGAGTTTTTTTTTCGAATCTACTGACGAGTTGAATAGCATCAACGAAATGTCGGCGGCATATATACGGCTGAAAAAGACAGAAAACAATAAATTTAATTTTTAGACCTAAAATATTATAATTCAATTGGCTCTTATATCAGATAAATAATTAGATTCATTTTTGTTTGCTCACGACAAAATTAGATAGAAATGAGTATGAAATGTTTTGTTTCGTTTGTTTTCATACACTGATTTTTAACAAAGCTATCAGCCTTATTATGAATTCCGAGTGAACATCACTCGTTTTCCAATTTTTCGTTTAGTTTTATTAAAAACTGCCGGCTGAACAAATCTGCACAATTCGATTTCTAATTGAATCTGTCTGGTGTTGGAAAATATGTGGATGCTGCAATGGCTTTTTCGTACCACTTTTTGTACACACATTTAATTCTATACATAAAAGGTGGTTTGGTTTTGTTTGTTTATATGGTTAATTATTTTCGAAACAATCTGTCAGATGTTGCAATGGTGTATATGAAGCGATTTTTACAACACATAAAATCAGCAATTAGTTTGTGTTACTTTTTTGTTTTAATCATTATTTTAAAACATACCAATTAATTATTAAAGAAATATAATTTTATAACTACTTAAAAATTGTTTTTATTCAATCTATGAACTTCTTTTCAGTTTGTTCTTATTTTTAACTATTTTTGTATTCTCCCGGCAGTGAGAAAATTTCATACAAGTTTTTGATAAAAAAAAAAAAAACGCTAAAAGTACGTTTCATTCGGAATTCATAATACCAATCTCCCGAATTTCGAAAATTTCGGGAGAATTTCGTAGCTACATCGGAATTCATGATAGCTTTTTTATGACGGAATTTCTAATATGCATGTATACTTTTTTTTTCATTTTTAACAAAATAAATTAAAATTTATTCGACATTTTTTAACGCGGTCAGCCTTAATCCAACCGAGTTTTTCCTTCGATATTAAAAATAAACATACATACACTTGTACTACGTATTTGTTAGCTGATTTTAAATCTGCATTTATTATAGATGACTTAAAACTTGTAGCAATTTATATTATTATACATTATTTTCACTATCCATAATAATATTTTATGTTTTGTAGATGTATCTATCAGCCAATTAATCCCTATAACGAAAAGCCGTTGCCTTATATTTTTGGATCTAAGGATTGGCATTCAAAATGGCATGTCGGTCTCTACGAGAATGAACAAGACAACAGCTATTCGGGCGATGAAATGTCCGAAGTATTTTCCGAAGCATCTTCAACTTCGCACTGGGATGACAATGAGTCATTTGAGTCGAATACAGAATGCGCCTCTAGTTATTCAATAGACAATGATAATTTTAATGCCAACATTGAGATTAAAAACGCCTCATCATTGCGTGGATTACAAGCATTACACCCGGGAACCCCTGTACCTGCTACAGCTGTTAAGAGTAAATCGGCAGCAATAAGTGAATCGTCCTCAGTATCTACAACGCCATCTTCTTTGGCCGCCAAAAATTCAATGCTATCCAAACAACAACAGGCAAATTTAACCAAAAGATCAGAAAGTATGAGTTCCGTCACTTCGAGGACTTCATCTAAGCAAAAAGATAATAATAAGGAAAAGTCCCAGCAATATAAACCATCCAAGCAAAAAGTTGTAGATTTATTTGCCGAACCTGCAGGTGTTAGCGAAAATGTAGTGGCAAGTTCGGTATCTTCTGGCCAGAATGTAAAAGGCCTGATATTTGATAATCAAGCCGCAGGAAAGGCAGAATCGCCGGCTTTAAGAAGTCAACCAGCAGCATTTGTAGATCTGTTTGCCGAGCCACCTGAAGATTTTACTTCATCCACAACTTCTTCTCTGTCTTCGAGTCATCATACAAAGCGAAAAATAGTAAATCTTTTTGATGACAACGATGACAGCCTGACCTTTACGTATGCAGAGAAATCAATAAAATCTGTTGACTTAGAAAATGAAGTTTTACCTGCAGTAGCAACCAGTAAATCCTTTAGTGTTACTAAAACTTCTAAATGGCTCTTTGATGATAGTGATGATGATGATGATGATTTCTTAAAAACTTTCGTTAATAAATCTTTGTCTAAAGAAGCAGTCAAAAGCTCGATAAGCAAAACCATTCTCTTTGATAATGAAACTAATGATCCTAAAATAAATTCTTTGCCCCAAACAAATGATAACAAAAATAAGTCCAGTGAAGAGCAGTCTGGTGATAAAGTCCGAATTCCAATCGGTAAAGCAAAAACAAAAGAGTTTGACCTCTTTTCTAATAAATTAACAAGTAGTGAATCGCAGATGCCTGTCCAGAATCCAAGAGCAGTTGATGCTATTAAGTCCAGCATTGAGCCGCATTTGAATACACCACCTAAAGCAGAAAATCTAGTAAAATCTGAAAACCCAATCACTGACTTCGTTGCTGACACTAAAACAAGGAAAAAAATAAACCTGTTTGATGATTTAGAAAATAGAGATGATTTATTTTCAACAAAATATAAAAATAATGAAGAAACTTCTTCACTCACAGTTGTTAGAAAGATTGTGGAGTTGCCAAAGGAAAATATTTTTGAAGATAAAATAGCTACAAAGGCTACGCCAGATTTGGAAAAATTTAATAAAACAGAATTGGCCAAGACGGACAGTATATTGGATCACAATTCTGTTCCACATAAGACCGAAATTATGGAGAAAGAAGAAACTGTTATTAAAAACATTGTTCCTGAAACAAATGATGCTTCTAACGATATCAAATCGCTCCAAGTGGATGGGGAAAACTTTGTTAAACCAACCTTGCAAGATGCCATCACAGCTACTCCACAGCCCACACAAAATATAGTAGCATCTACTCCAGTAAACAATGACCAGGAAATAAAATCATCTCATAAATACGAATTCAGTTCTATTTTATTCTCAGATGAGCCACCCGAAGATGATGACGAATTTTTTGAAACTCTGGCAAAAACATCAAGTAATTCCAACAGCAATTACAACGCCATTGACTTGGAAAATGACATATTCGAGCCTGATTTACCTAAAGTACCTGTTGCCAACACAAGCAGCAATCAAGCAGATGTTTCAGATAACTTTTATACAGGTCTACAGCTATTTAGTGACATACCACCCGATGATGATGATGATAATGATGCTGCTATGGATGGTTCAGTACTAAATCCTGCATCTGATTCTAATGAAATCAAACGATTACACAGTGTTTTCTATGATGATTTCAATGAGACTCTTATGGCCTTAAATCAAAACCAAATAGATAAAGAAATTGCACAGAATTCCACTTTTAATGATGAGCCACCTGCAGTGAACGACAGTATAAGTTCTTCTAGTAAAGATTTAACAGACCATCAAGTACCTGATAAGGAGCCTGAAACAATTGCTGCTGACTATAAAAATAAAATTCAGGAAAGCAGTTCTAATAGCGAAGAAGTATTGCAGCAATTAATTAATAGAAATGCTTGTGAAGCTCCCAGCAAACGTCCAGTTTCAAAACTTCAAATGCCCCATATAAATATAAATGTTCAAGCTCTTTTACCAGGAGCAAGCACTGCCTTACGTAAGTCGAAAGAAGACGATAACCAATCAGGTGTTATTCCTGCTCCTAAAGGTGATGCAACGCAAGCCACTTATCCAGCAAAAGCTTCTTCTAATGATGATCTGCTAAGGTCTGCAAAGAACCATTTGGCAGAGACTTCTAGAACTTTCGAAACTGAACATATTTTACCCAACATGACCAGAAATCGTGTGAAGGCACCGGCCACTAGGAGACCTTCTACTCGAAAAGCCAGACAAGAAAATTACCGCAAGAGTTTAATTGAACAACAAGATACTTTAGCAAGTGATGATGAAGCTCTACCGGAAAAGAATAAGGCAATAAGAACCGCGACAAAGGATATAATTTCTCAAGCTTTGCAACAGCAGAAGAATTCTAACAATTATTTGTCTCATCTACCAAAAATACCTGCAACATCTATATGTGATGAGAACAAAAACCAAACTGTATCTCATTCTTCACAACACACCAAAAGTGCTCGAAACGAAGCAGTAAAGAGCGCTATTGAAATTCCAACAGAATCCGCATTGTCACGGAGCGAAATTGCGGAAGTCAGTACAAATGATGCGAAAGCACCGGAAACTTTAAGTAAAACGCTTAAAAACGTTTCATTGACATTGAAATCTAAGCAATTGAACAATTCCTTGTTTTTTGATGCTGATGAAGAAGATGATGATGATGATTTCTTTAAACATATAAAAACATCTAATATAAAAGCGAAAGATAATGACCAAAACTTACTCACAAAATCTTCTTTAGCAGCCAGGAATTCGTCTCATTTGGAAAACAATACAAGCATGGCAATAGCGCAAGAGCCGCAACCACCAGCATTTCTTAACAAAGTAGTGGCCAGTAACGATGGTCAAAGTGAAACAACAACAGGAGCTGAGATAAAGAAGTCAAATCAATATACCTCAAAGAATTTAAAGCCATTTAACAGTGTCGACGACGAAGATGATGAAGACTTGTTCAGGGCAACTGCAACAACATCAAAAAGTTCCATGTCAAGCAAAGACTTGAATAGCAAAGCAAAATCACAATTTAGATCATTTCTAGACAGCGAAACTGACGAAGAACCAAAAATTGCTGGACAACGGACAACAATGCCACCAACACTTTCGACTGCATCATCGTCTACAAATTCGAAAAACAAAACCACAAAAGATGACAAAGTTAAACTTTTTTCAGACTCTGAAACGGATAGTGATGATTTGTTTGGCAAATCTGCTTCCACTAAAGTTTCCACCATCAAAAAAGCTTCAACGGAAGTTACAACAAAATCACAAACAAAGCCTGAACCAAAATCTTCTACTCTATTCGAAGACGACAGTGACAGTGATGATTTTCTCTCATCTAAAAACTCCCTAAACAAGAATGTGCCAAAAATTGCTACACAAACTAATGCGAGTCTTTTCAGTGATTTGGACAGTGATGAAGATGATTTATTTGGAAGTGGAGCTGCCAAAGGAATTTGTGCAAGTGGTATGTATGTATATCCTAAGAAAATCTTGAATTTGCGCCGATGAAGATTTTTACCGTGGTGAGAGTCTGAACGGAGAATGTAATTTACGTTAGATTTCTCTGACAGTCGCATGAAATGTATTTAGGCTTTTTTTTCTCGTCAAGTGCAATGAAAGTATTAACACTTACGTATATGATAGTCTGAACATAATAATGAAAATTGCAAGTAACCAACAAAAGCCAACATTTTCAATTTGGCATTGAAAAAAAAAATGCAAAAACACACTGGCTTGTTTTGCTTACGATATTTATAGTGTTTTCACACCTAAAGTTAAACTTTTTGATACTTTCAAAAATACAAATCGTAGTAACCGATGGTATAGAAGGTTGCAAAGAAAAGTAAAGGAGTTGCAAAATGAAAAAAAAAATGTTTACTGTGTTAAAGGTTTGTTTGAACATTTCTGATTCTCATCACAGACATAACCAGATATCCCAAAAATGACTTTTGTTAAATGGCCATATCATTTGTTTGGGGACGGGCCAGCGATGAGCAGTGCAGGAAATCGTGGCAACATGAGCGTGTGAGAACAACTAGTGTATACAAAAACAAACATAAACAATGAAAAAAATGTTGTTGTAAAGTGTTTGGAAAAATATTGGTTTTGTTGTAATTTTTACGAAAGAAGTAGAAAACATAAATGAAAAGCTTTGAAAACTACATTTTAAACATATTCCATGTATTGCTAGTGATATACTCAATGCAAATAAAATATTAAATACAAATAATTATTATTTCTTTGCTTGCAAAGCTGTTTTGTTTGCATCAGATTTGCACTGAATTTTTCTAACCAAAAATCAAATGTAAACAAATGCGGAGTCAACCAACAGAGACAGCTATATAAAAATTTTCATGTTTGCTGTCCTTCACTAGATCCACACGTACCGTAAGGATGCCACTTTCAATATATTTGGCAGTAAATTGGTAATTTTTGTAGTCTGGTAGAGCTGGTGACCCTTCTGGTAGTATTCTGTGATTCTCATTTTGTTCACGGGAATTATGGAATGGAGGTTCAAACATACTTTTAAGAATTTTTCGAGTCTGCATCAACGAAATGTCGGCGACATATAGACGGCTGAAAAAGGCACAAAACATTCGTAAGGTCTATTTTTGGATTTAATACATTTCAATTGGCTCTTAATACTCTGTTCATACATGCAGCAATATTCAAATTATAACAATTAAGGCCATTATTGAGACTAATTTTTCATATAAAAATTACAACTAATTTATTGGCAATTAAGAGATAATTGTTTTAATAATGAATAAAATTTATAATGCAACACTGTTAGATTTGTATTAACAGTACTAAATGAACAAGCTTTTACAACATCAGTACTTATTGAACACACCTTGTTAAAAGTTGGCTAATCAAACGTCAACAAAATAAATAAACAAACAAACAAACCAAATTTTTACATAAAAATTTTAAACAGTAGCGGTTTTCACTCTTGATACTAATTTTACAACTCTGCTATATTCACTACGATTTTTACCACAAAGCTCGAGTGACTTTCTTACCTCAAAGTCTGCATGTTCTTGCAAATATTCTAAAACTTGCTGAATTTCTTTATCTGTCCACCTTTTGTTGTGAATTTTGTCACGTTTTCTCTTCACCAGTATATTTTTATTTGTTTTTACCATATTTCTTTATTTTATCAACACAAAATTAAGTTTTGCCAGCAAAACGATTCACAGCACAGAATATCTGTGATTCCCAGTAATTTTTTTACAATGTTTACTAAAGCTTTTTGTTTGATTTTTTAATCACAGCGTAGAAAATAAAAGTTCAGTACATTTTGTTGCTGCAGTGATGTAAACACTAGTACTTTAATCAAATCTGCTACTTTAACCAAATCTGCAACCGACTTTACTATCAAGAGTGAGAACCGCTAATAATTTCTTCATCTGTCAAATGCTAATTGTTGTAGCAATATTAAGTATGTATGAACACCAAAAAGATATTGTCAATTAACTGAATATTGTTTCAATTAAAAAGGCATATGTGAACATAGTACAGAGCAAATAAATAATTAAGTTCGTATTGAAATAATTTTGTATGATAAAACCAGGTTTTATGGATTAATTTTAACGTTAAAACCAAATTTTACTTAAAACCAGCCAATGTGAAATTACTGTTACAGTTATTAAGGGCTTTCCAGTGCATTTTATGGTTGATTGTGAACGCACCGTTTTTTTATGCAATCTGCACAATCTGTTTGGTTTATCCCTGGATCTTTTCTTGTTGAAGGTTTGGAAATTAATTGTTTTTTTTTGTATTTCAAAATTCTAAATAATAGCCTTTTTACACCGACTGACATCCACGTGAAACGCATGGAAGATGTTGAAAATGTGAAACAGTCATTTACATTGACAACATCTTTCAACTTTAATTTATTTGTCAAAAAAATAAGACGCAAAATTTTAGTGAAAAATAAAAAAAAAAATTTTAAATGTCCAAGTCCATTTAAAATGGACCATTTTGGAATTTTATTTCCATAGGTCAAGCAACATGTTCTCCATATTGATTGACCCCATACGATGGGCTTGCTTTTGCACTGCAATTAAAATGAATTTATTTATATGTATGTAATTAATTAAAAATTATAAGAAAATACATGTTCCGCTCATTTTTCTTTATGTTAAATTTGTTTTCTGAAATGTCATTTTGCTAGTGATGGCACAAAAGCAATCGATTTTCTGCAATTATTTTAGTGATGGCATTAAAAAAATCGAAAGATGTAAGATGGAACAAAATGAGAAAGGATCATCTTCTACTGATGTAGAAAGATGTAGAATTTTCGCCCTGTATAATTCTTATGGGGAAGATGTAACATCTTTGCAAATTGATGAAAGATGTAAGATGTGCGTCAGTGTAAAAAGGCTATAACGCTACTATGATATATAATAAGGCACGAAATGTCACAGAGGGCAAAGTCCATCGGCATCAAGGTGGCATGCAGCCGCCGCCGACTTTATTTTTGTGTTACAGCCGCTGCTGATCTTGGTTTGTTTTTAGAAAAACATCCATATATGTAAATTAGAATAAAAACGCGATGTATTATTATGTTATTATTAAATTAAAGCTTTTGCTTGCATTTGTTAAACAAAAAATCTTATTTTTAATTCACATGAATGTGTTTCTTTATTGCATCAACATTTTCCATCACCTCCTCTATTTTTTTGCTGCTCCGCACCTGTTGTAAGGAAGTGCTATAAAAAAGTAAAGGTGTTGCAAGACGTAAAATGCTTTCTGTATAAAAAGTTTGTTTGAGTATTTAAGATTCTCATTTTGTTCATGAGAATTTTGGAATAAGTAGTTTGGAATAAGCAGCAACGAAATGTCGGCGGCATATAGACGGCTGAAAAAAAGACAGAAAGCATTAAGGCCTATTTTTTAGACCTAAAGTAATAAATTTCAATTAGCTCTTATAGCGAATAAATAATTAAGTTTACCGAAGGAAATTTTTAGTCGGCTTCGCCATTTATAAAATAACAACCGCTACTGTTTTAATGATAAAAAAAGTATTGAAATTAAAGTTGCTATGAATTCTTTCAGTCGCTACCGAAGCTTGAACTTCCGCAGGTCTAAAAAGTACTTATTTCCAGAATAAATATTTTTGTTGGCTTTTTATATGGCCAGAAGAAGCAATCAAAACATCTGTTTAAATTTTGAGAACTTGCAAGTTCTCAGACATTCAAATGTCAATTTTTTCTATTTTTCTCTTTATTTATATACACATATGTATGTATTTGCTTGCTGGAGAAAGTAAAAAAAAAAAAAAAAAAACTTCCAGCAGCATTTTGCCCAATTTATTACAAAATATCACGTAAAGAAACACATTTATGATCGCTTTTCATCACTTGTCGAAGGGAATTTGAAATCAATAATCTAAAACAATGTTGTCAACTCCAAGGCAACTTTTGTCAATTTCTAATTGTTTTGACGTCAATATAGTTTCTGATTGCATGCCTGAATGATCTCATTTCGTCTGACTTTTCTTTCAGCTACAAATACAAAAAATCCGAAATCGACTGCAACATCTGCGATTTCCGCTCCTGCTGCTGCTGACAGTTCTAAATCTCAAAGTGTTGGCGACAACCCGTTGGCTGATCTATTATAAATTCAATTCAAATATTAGCTTTTATTGTAGTAAATTAATTGAAGTTATTTGGAGAGAAAAAAAATAGTATTCAGAAAAGCAAAATGGAACAAAAGTGCATTGACATTCGTATAACGAATTGAGTTTTTATTAAAAATTAAATTTTAGCGAGTATTTACAAGTAAATTTCTTTTGATAATCATAATTTAAGTAAAATAATCGTTGTATTAAATAAATGAATTTTAAAAAGTTAAAGTTAAAATATTAAAATAAATTTACAATTTCATCATAGTAACAACATGTTTGCTTGATTTTGTTTTCTTTTTTCTTTCTTTCTTTCTTTCTTTCTTTAATAAACTATAGTTGGTTTTTAACTTGAGTTAGTTTTTGATCTTTGGCTAACATTTAAATTGTATTGCAATTCATTAAGGTATTTATCTAGGAGTTCTATGCATTTAAATTATCTACGCAGCATAAAATCGTTAGTAAAAACTAAAACAAAATTTAATTGTAAGCAGTTTTCAGCACAGAAAAATAAAGAGGCATAAAAACAAAAAACACAATGACTCGAAAGTACACTCTTTTCTTCAATTCAGCACCTTAACACTAACAACACACACACACACACACATACAACTCTTGCAGTTTTCCCATTAAAAATACATTACAAACTATTTGCCATGCTCATAAAGCCACATCACGGTACTTGCGATAGTCATCCGACTCGTTGCCCAAAGACAGCTTGCTATTGGCAATTATGTAGGGGTTAGTGTAGTTGGCGTAGCCGAAGCCACCGTAGTACTGTAATTGCTGGGAGTTGCGGCGCTGGAACTGTTGAGCCAAAGACACTCCAGCCGCTGCTGAGTACACGGACGGAGTGAGACTTGTTTGACTGCCCGGCCGACGATAAATATTTAAATTACTGTTGTGGGGCAATTGCAGGGGTGGCCGTTGATGTTGCTGCTGCTGGGGTTGATGCTGCTGCAAATAGCCCAACATGGCCAAATAGTATTGCTGCTGCTGATTGTAGTTCTGCAACAAATTGTTGCCATAGGCGGCCAAATCATTTTGCACTTTACTTATGCCGTCGAGATTTTCCAACGAGATACAATTGCGAGACAGTTTTGCTGGAGACGTTTGTTTGCCGGCCTGTGCATGCGGTGGCAGTGCCATGGGCTCCCGTTGTAGCGGCTGTTGTCCTCTTTGCTGGGGCGGTGAGGGCTGTTTGGGTTCAATTGAGCAGTAGATGGGATCATTTGACGTGGACCCAATAAGAGAAGGTGGCTGTTGCTTTTGTGTATCCTGCAGATTGTTTTTCAAATCATCAATTGTAATATTGAAATATTTCCCATTCTTTTCATCACTGTTTTCTATCACATAGCGGGGGTTGTAAAGACCAGGCAAAGTACAGCGCAGGTCCATGAGAGACTGAGCCCGATTGCCTTTAAGAAAATTATAACAAATATGGTAATAAACAGCGTTTTAATGAAAAACTTTTTTAAGTTGTAAAATCGAAATATTGAAGAAAACAAGCTTGTTTTGTATCACATACGTTCATCGGGTTTGAGTTCAAATTATTATTATAATTTTTTAGATAAAAAAAAATGAATTCGTAACGTAATATTTAATTGCAAGGGGCACTAGCTGCATATGCAATCGGCCCTTGAGCTCAAATTATATAATTATTTTTATTTAAATTAATTAAACAATGGAAAGAATAGATGAAATGCTTTTAGGAGGAAGAAAATTAACGCCGATTTCTTTTTTGGAAAAAAGTGGGCACCTCTTTTGCACCTTTTTTCTTAAAATGTCAGTTTTAATAGTTTAGGGTGATGAAGATCAAGAGGACAGGCTGCCAAAGCTATGAAGAAATAAAAGAATTAATAAAAACCATGCTCATCTACATTTTTTGTGCAGAATAGTATTGGAAAATGTTGCACTTTTCGTAGAAAAGAAACTGCTTCGAAGTCGGCACACTTCTCATCAGCGCACGTCCTTGAGCCCAGAGGCTGATGTTTCTGAAGCCACAATTGGGTTATGTCTGGTAAAGTGTCTCTCCCAAAATGTCGGGATCGTATTTGTGAGAAAGCGGGGCACTGACATAAATAGTGCTCCAATGTTTCGCTTTCCTCCCCACAAGCTCTACATTATTATGATAATAATTAAATAAGACAACGAAATCATCAAAGACATGGTGGACAACTAGCTGTTTCGAAGACGCCACACTTCTCGTCCGCAACCGTTCTTGAGTTCCGGGCCTCATGTTTCAAAAGCGACACTCATGCCACTCAGCCACTCAAGTTGTTGTTTTTAATAGTTGTTGTTCTATATGTCAGACAACTACCTGTACTGTGTAAATATAAAGCCACTTATCTCATTTGGTTTAAACGTTATAGCTGATTTTCAAACTAAAGGGTGTCTCACCAGTTAATTTTACCTTTTTTAAGCCTTTGGTATTTGTTGTAAGACATGGGCATACGAACCCCTCCATTCAACCTAA
The DNA here is from genome assembly GCA_963662145.1 of Sturmia bella. Classification (NCBI taxonomy): domain Eukaryota; kingdom Metazoa; phylum Arthropoda; class Insecta; order Diptera; family Tachinidae; genus Sturmia; species Sturmia bella. Next base: position 28,201,204 of record OY759172.1, read on the forward strand.
CCTAACCTGGTATTTGTTGTTTAGAGGCGGCCTGCGAACTACATATACTATGAAGAATTTAAATCTCTATCTTTTCTGGTTCAAAAACTAAAGTAAATTTTCAAATTAAAGGGTGCCCTCTTACAAAGGGCGACATTTAATTTGCACCTTTTGCAATCTTTGGTATTTCTTGTTGTGGTGTAGGCCTGGTGACTGCATACGCTGTGCAAATTGCAAGTCAAACGTTAAAGCTAATTTCAGTTTCTTGTATGGGAGCACCCTTTATTTCCTAACTTTTTGCTGTTTTTGGTGCTTGTTGTTGTAACCACATGTCATATGCAAATTTTAAGTACGACTCAAAAGTTACAGATGTATTTGCTAATTTACACAGTTTCTTATATGGGCAGCCTTTTTAGTTTTTGACTTTTTGTTAGTTCGAATTTTTTTTAGTCGATCTTCAAACAAATGCCGATTTCCAGCATATTGTTTATATGGTTCTATGGCTCTAAATCGGCGACTAGTTCATATTTTTTAAATCTGTAAAAGCTAAATTGTTTGTCTATTGGTTTTTGAATAAAAAAAATATCAATTAAACAAACGCCGCGATACGGATGTTCTAATTTAGCCTCCGTTTTCACCCCTCATTCTCAGAATCGACAAAACTATTGCTTACTTTAATTTGTTCCTCAATGTATTTGGATGGTTTAACATAATTCAAATTTGGACAGAAAATATACAACAAGTCGGATGGAAAGAAACATGCGCCTCTGAGTTCAAGGACAGGCGCTGACAAAACAAACACAAAACTGTGTAGCTTTTTGCTTGTAAGTATGTATGTACACCAAGGTGGTCCTTAGGCATGGAGAATTTTTTTATTTAGTTTTTTTTCAACTCTAAAATTTAGTAAAATTTTGTGAAAAGTTGTATCTTCATCTACTATGAATTATAACCAATTAAAAAGCCTTCGAAATTTTTACTTTTACGGTCTATTAGATTTCAGGCGGCGCTACGTAATTTGAAATGAAAATTCGTTATTAAAGTTAATATATCGAACCTGTTCTATTGCAGTTATTCCCCTGCGCAGCATATTGTTGCAAGAACGGCATGGCAAACATACTGGCATTAAATTCATTTTGCGAACCGAATGCATTTAGACTTTGCGACTGTGAGCCATTAATATTGGTCTTGTTTGTCACTTCAGTTATTTGAAAACCGGCATTTTCAAATGCTGTTTGTTGATTTTGTAAACGTTTACTGGATCGTCGGGAATCAGCCTTGGTAATTGGCACACTGGGCGGTGGTGTTTGCAGCTGAAGTCGTGTGGCTAAATCTTGCAGTTGGTTTAGAACTTGCGACTCACGGCGCCATCTAAAAAAAAGAAAGAATACAATTAAAGCAAAATGTTATTAAAAGCGTTTTACACTAGAAAAAATATTCTAAAATTAATAAAGAAAAATAAAAGACCTAAAGCGTTAAAAAAGAGTTTTATTAATTTTAACAATAAAGATCAAAAATTATAGATAAAATAATATTCTAAAATTACTTATATGTATGTATTTTCAATTTCGAAAAATCAAAAAAAAAACTTCCAGGAAAAATCTAAAGAATGTGAGTTGAAGAAATTTTAAGTATGTACGAGGTCTAATCAAAAAATAACCTTTATTTTTAATTTTTTCAAAAAGTATTTATTTATTCATCAATAACTATCTTGTCCCCTTCGAAGTAATTCCCCTCTAATGCCTGCGTGTTTTCCAATTCTGGAAACACTTCTGAAACGCAATTTTTGGTGTCGCGAACACATCCAGGTTCGATTTTGTTTATCTCCTCAATAGTAGCAAAACGCTTTTCTTTCATCGGTGTCTTCAGTTTTGGGAAGAGGAAAAGGTCAGCGGAGGCCAAGTCCGGTGAATGCGGTGGTTGAGGTGTGATAACGGTTTTGGTTTTGGCCAAAAACTCAAGCACAAGCATCGATGTGTGAACAGGTGCGATATCATGGTGCAAAATACATGATTATTTTTTCCACTCTTCTGTGAGTTTCTGACGAATTGGTTCGCACACACGGCGCACAACTTCAAGGTAGTATTCCTTATTGACCCAACGACGTTGTGGCGAGAATTAATGATGCACTATGCCATTGCAGTCGAAGAAAACAGTGAGCAAATCCTTCACATTTCGATTCTTTCGGTCTTGGCTCTTCTGGACGCTTTCATTGGAATAATTGGGCTATACAACCAGGATTCGTCACCAGTTGTGACCTTTTTGAGGACACCTGGATCCTCGTTGACGATGTTCAACAGCTCCTGAGCGATGTCCATGCGACGTTGTTTTTACTCAAAATTTAGAAATTTCGGAACAATATTCCCTGGCGCACGTTTCATGCTCAAGACGTCCGTAAAAGTTGCTTGGCATGAGCCGAACGATTTGCCAACATCATCAGCAACCTTTCTCATAGTGATTTGACGATTATTAAAAATCAAAATTCTTCACTATTTCAATGTTTTCGTCGGTTGTTGACGTGTTCGGGCGACCAGGACATTTCATTGACATTGAACTTGTGCTCTGCTCATAGTAGACTCACCAAACGCCACAGTTAACGGTCAATATGCGCCACAGTCACAGACCATATCCTTGAGCATTTAATTTTTTACACAAAACTTAATACAGTTTCTTTGCTCCGTTTTTTCGAATAGTAAAAAATTGAAGAGCACACTAAAACACGACTAACCTTTTTTTGTCTGTTAAAAACAAACTGACAAACCAAACTGGCTGATATTGGCAACATATATAGCAGACAAGTGTACAAACATAACAGAAACAAAAGCGAAAATCGAACATACGTAACTCACGAAATTTGCAAATAACGGTTATTTTTTGATCAGACCTCGTATGTCGATTTATTTTTAAACAACGTTGTTGCCGCAAAATCTAATTAAAACTGCATTCTTTTAAATACATGTTCAACTCTCTTTATTGATGTAATGACTCTTGTAATATGTTGTCGACTCGTTTACGACTTCTGCTTTAAACATCACACGCATTATGTGCGTACATTTACTTACATTTAATTTCTCCTGAAATTTTGAATTTATTATATACATACATACATACGTATGTTCATTTATTTTATAGTTATTTGGAATTCTTTATGTAAAAGGGATAACGGTGAGAGCTTATGAACATGCAATTAAGCGATAACGGGATCAGTCAAAACAATTAATTTTAAAGCTTCTCCACTTACTTGCTATTAAAAATTTGTTTGAAATACATATACATACATATGTATTTGAATTAGAAAATCGTGCAAAAGCGTTTTAATAAAAAAAGCACATTAAGTTGCGAAAACAAACGAAAAAAATTAAAAGACTTAAGCAAGACACTTTACTGACCTTAGACGTTAGACTAAAGAAACAAACTTTGTCAAAGCAACGAACATAAGGAAAGACTCAAGCAAGCAACTTGGATTAGGACTTAAGAAACGAACATTTTACCACGAGAGGAAGGAATATGTTTAACATATGTAAACTGCAAAGATGACTCTTTGTAATATGATTTTCGTGAAGGGGTAGTAGACATGAACCTTAAAAAGATAACGTGTATTCTGTTTTATTGTAATACTCATTTTTGCTGTACTCTCTGCTGCCTCATGAACGAAAAATTTATACGTGCATATTCTAATGAAGTATAACGCTTAAAATTAGCTTATTCGATTTAAAAACGCTAATGTGGGGTTCTGAAAAACGAAAGGCCCGATAAAATAATAACAATTGAAAACTCTAGAAATTTTGCATTTTCAGGCCACATTGGGTAATAGAATACCAAGTACTGAGTATTTGTAGTTTTTTATATTTCATATGCAAAAGTGGTTACTCAATGCTTTCAAAGTTGGACTTTTGAGCTAAATTTAACGGTAAACTCTCAATAAAATGCAACCATATTTAAGAATCAACTCTGATCAGTGACAGCTGATATAAGAAGTTTTACCGCCATTAATTCGCGTCTTGAAGCATGCTAACAAGTCCTTCGGAAAATCTATTATTATATTTTTGAAAATTATTAATTAGAAATTCTAAGTACAATCCTTAAGTTAGTTTGATTAATTCAACAAAACTCTTCGAGTTGTTCGTTTTTTTAAAAAGGTAATTGTAATTAATCGATCGAATAATAGAAAATCGATCGAACATTACTTGAGTAATTTATGCAGCTTCAGATCGTTTTTTTTTTTTTAATAAAATTTATTAACAATATTATTCAATATTTTTCAATTTAATTACAAATATTATCCTGAAGTTGCTAACAAACTGTAAGCGAAATATTGAATAATATTGTTAATAAATTTTATTTAAAAAAAAAACGATCTGAAGCTGCATAAATTAGTTTTTTCAGGAATTAAAAGGATGAAATAAAAATTATATATTTAATAAAGATGAGCACGAATGAACGGGAAACCAGGACGAATTATCAAGTTTTCAAGAAGAATCAACATGTCAGAAGTCTTGTAAACCAGCTTAGGTCAATAAGGAGCTAGATAACTGTTATTTATATTAGCGGTTCTCACTCTTGATACTAATTTTACAACTCTGCTATATTCACTACGATTTTTACCACAAAGCTCGAGTGACTTTCTTACCTCAAAGTCTGCATGTTCTTGCAAATATTCTAAAACTTGCTGAATTTCTTTATCTGTCCACCTTTGTTGTGAATTTTGTCACGTTTTCTCTTCACCAGTATATTTTTATTTGTTTTTTCCATATTTTTTATTTTCTCAACACAAAATTAAGTTTTGCCGGCAAAACGATTCACAGCACAGAATATCTGTGATTCCCAGTATTGTTTTTTAATTTTAAATTTTTTACATTTTTCAATTTAATTACAAATATTATCCTGAAGATGCTAACAAACTTTTAGCGAAATATTGAATAATATTGTTAATAAATTTTTTTTAATAAGTAATTTATTTTCTTTTATTTCCAATTGAGCTGTAGTTTTTTTCACATACCTTAAGCCAGTTGGTATTACGCAAATTAAAGCAAAGCAATTAATAACCAAACGCACCAGATAAGCACTTAACTCCGTGAGACCGTGAACAGACTGGAGACCCTGCAAGCAAAAATAAAATGATAAAACAATTAAAGAAATCACACTATGTATGATTTGTATGTACTATAGGTACATTCAATTTAATTTACCCAATGTTGTGTCGTCATGATCATGACAAATATTAGTTCTGGTATCGAAAGAATTCCTATAACCACCGACCAAGCAAATAAGCCCCATGGCAGGCCCGTTACTAAGCCATGTATCAGAATAGTTGTTGCCACAAACACCACAAAATATTGCGTACACAAAATATAAGCCGAGTAGGGCAGATCACCTTTTGCCTCCAAAATCCACGATACTTCACATGAAAATGCACCCAAATAAACAATCTGAAATAAAAGAAGAGTTTGGTAAAAGTGAAAAACACGTGCAGAACTACAAACAGAATCATCGCATCAAGAGAAGGTTTACTAAAACCAAATTGAAATTATAAGTTCAAATAATTAAGAGAATATTTATTATTTATTTTTTTAAAGCTTTAAAGAGAAAAAAAATATTTATTTTCATTTCCTTGCAGCAGTGCCAACTTCGGGCTTTTCACTTTATTATTGGTGCTTGCAAAAGCTTAAACCAACAATAATAGAAAATGCTCAGATTTTAATCGTGAACAATTGCCATCAGTGTGACCAAACGCTTGCAAAAATAGATGTGCAGTTGAATTGAGAGAATATATGCTGCAAACACACCAGAAATTATCAAAGTCCGAAAAGAGTATTGCCAAAACACAATAAGTTTGTTCCCGTACTTTTTGCACAAAGTTTGGTAAAATGAGAACGACCATGAATTTTTCTCAATAGTACACAAAAAGCACAACAGAACGGGAACCACAGAAAGCACATTTCTATCCCAAAACATAACATCTGGTATATTTTGATGTTGCGATGAAAATTGAAACGCATATTTTGGGAAGTGATTTTCTGCACGCATTCAGATTTCAAATAGCGGCGTTGCAGGTAGTTTTTATATGAAATACTAATTGAAAGACATCAAAATTGAGGTTATGTTGGGTGATTTAGATGAACTGACTGTTTAACTACTTGAACAAACTAGCCCGAGGCAAAAGTGCGGGCTGCCTCCTGCGAGGAGAACAACAGTATTTATCCCTCAAAGTTCTCTCTCACTTGCACGAACTTTGAAAGTGAAAACTCAAAGGTCAAACTTGAGCCTGTTAAAAAGTGATTTTATAAAAAATGTTTAGTTTATTCATGCAGATATAATATATGTATATAATATTTTTGACCTCAAATATCTCCGTTTTATCAGCAGAAGCCTATCTGCTTTAAAATAGCTTAAAATTTCAACGGCTGTAATAATAATCATGCGTTGAGAAATATTCACCCCTATCGTGAAGTCTATTTAATCCCAAATTCGTACCTGAAATATTCCGTTCTACTTCCTTAATTTAATAATAATTTATAAATAATTTTGTCTCTTTGCCGATTTGAACCCGGAACCTAACTAATGCCAGTTCAGCCACTCTAACAATTCAGCCATCGTAGCAATTGAAAAACTTAAATAAAATTCAGTACTTATACAAACACACACACACACACACAAGTGCTGAGTTTAAATACTCTCAAGAATTTCTTACTCATTTTAAACCTTACCAGGATTGATTGCTTTTAATAATCCCAATTGATCTTGTTTTAAGAACACTTTTGTGTTATGCGTACTTAAATTTTCAAGTCTACTTCTACTGCTAAAATCAAGTAGGAAAAACTTAAATTTAGAACGCGATTTTTCTTTCTGTGCAGCTACCGCTGTAATTTAACCTCGAATTTAGCGGTTTTTGGTTGAACAAGTATCAAAATACTTTTTGGAAATAAACATTTGTACGAGTATAAAAACGAAATACTTACCAAAAGCAGGCCGGCCGCTACGCAGCATATAATGAAAAGATTCGCTTTTATAAAACGCTCCATAATTTGGTCATTCCAAAAATTCTTTAAGCCGCCGATGCCGTCAACTCCGCTACAACCAGTTTTAAAAGATTCACTAGATTTTTCGAAATTCATTTCAGAATAGTTGTTTGTGCACAGCGTTGTTTACTTATTTGTTTTTAATTTACAAATATATATTGTTGTTGTTGTTGTTTTTGTTGTTGCAATTTTGTTCTGATTATGCTGTTGTAGAATATTGTTTGTTGTATTTAGTTGATTGGTGTGTATTTGCTTGGCAGCAATTAAACACGTTAAAATGTGAATTTCTTGTTTTAAAATTTGTTAAAGCACCGATTGTTTGCCATTTTTTTAGTTTTGTTTTTCTGAATCTTGTTCTTGTTTAAATTGGCATTTTTTTTTTTTTTTTAATTTTTCATCTGAAAATTTGTGTTTTAGGAGTTTGTGTGTAGCAGTCTGTCTAACATTTCTAACATCATGTTTAATTATATTTTTTTCTTCCAAAAACTGCTTTCTTGTCAAATATTGCCTTCAACTTAGATTTAAAATGCTTGTGCAGTTAAGTGTGTTTATTTCAAATGTAAGTTTATATCATAGTTGTTGCATGATGGTTGCGATGTTGTTGCTTATAAACTTTTCTATAAGCTGATTAAATTCTAAGCTAAAGTTGTTCGTACAAAACAAAAAAAAAAACAAAAAAAAAAGCCAAGAATATTTTTTAAAAAGCTGCAATGGAAAGAGAAACAAGGTCATTTTATTTTGTTAATTATTATTTAAGTGATTTCTTTTAAGCATTCTAACACCATTACCCAATTTAAGTTTAGTTTTCATAATTCTGTTCGAACGTTTTGCAGTTGGCCGCTGTACGAGTGTACGTATTGCTGCAAAAGCTTATTAGAACAGAAAATTTAATTAAATCAAGCACAATTTTTATTGTTGGGCAAGTCTAATAATATTACACGCTACATAACTTTCCAAAAATCACTTTGAGTGTTGAAATGTTTCGAAATAAAATAAACAAATATGTAAGACAAAGGAATTTGTAGATAAAACAACTGCGTTTCATTGTGATACAATATCAGAAAGAGAAACGTTCACATTTTAGTGAGAAAAACATTTTTGTTTCTATTGTTTACATCTGGAGGTACGTTTGTTAATATCATAAGGTTTGATGCGAATCACCTTTATACCGGATAGCCCCGTTAAAGCAGCTGACTACATCTTCTGCACGATTAAATGTCACAGTTTTGTTGAGAACAGATGGCATACAGCCAATAACCTGTCGGAAACCAAGTTAGCTTTGAATGAAATTAAAGCTAACTACAACAGGCACCTGTTGACCCTTAGGTTGCTTTTCAATCGAAACAACTAGCTATTGTACACACCATTTACACATGCAAGTAACTTGTTGCAAGTGGTGTGTACATATTAACTACCAATACACTGACAGAGACAATAAAAGCTGTTGCTACTTGCTTGATTGTTTACACAGGCAAGTGCCAGCTCATTTTTAAAATGTCGTCAAAGAAAATGGTCTTAAAGAAAATTGCTTTACTTTACAAAATAAAAGAACTAAATGAGAACAATAATAATAAAATAATTATGTTGAAAGAAACTACAAAATCACTGTTCAATTTCTTATATTTAAAAATCACTATTTTTGCTTTTTTGTGTATTGTTTGTTCTGTTTTGGTCCGTCACCATGACCGTTCAATGTCTGGGTTGCCAAAGTATTGTGAAATGAACTACAATGTGGAAGCAAATTATTCGAATAACTTTTTAATAATATAAATAGTAAATTTATATTACAAATCGATAAAGACCACATTTTAATTAATTTTTTTTATATTTTATTTTGTTTTATTTTTCGGTATGTAAGATCAGCAAGTAATGTATTAAAAATCGTTTCTTTGAAAGTTATCTATTAAAATGAAAGTATAATTTTTATACGGTAACACCGTTTTTGCTTTCTGTCATTATACTGACATGCAAGTAAAGAAAATTACTGGCAATCAAAATATCTTGCAAGTGAGCTCGCAACTTGCAGAAGTATGATTGTATTAGTAAAAAAAAATATCAATGTATTGAGCTATTTACACACTTGCACTTGCGTGTGTAAATGGGGGGTTAAAAATATCAATTTGCTACCAGTCATCCTGTAGGAGTATTAAGCAAATGCTAAGCCACATATTTATTGAAAATAGCGTTATTGTCTTGCTCAATTGGCGGCTTTAACTAATTCTCTTCAAATGCCTTCTCAACTGTGATGCTTAGAAACGTTTGCACTCACTTCTGCAATCACAGTAAAATATATGTATATATGGGTACATAATAATATTTTCGTTTTTTTGAAGACAAAGAATAAAAGAACGAAAATAAAAACAATAACAGCACCATTAAGAACAGTTGGCAAGTATTTAACCGTTCTTTCTAAATTTTTTGCTGTTTCCTTCTTCGTCCAATTGGCATATGGAATAATCAAAAGACCAAACAAAGAACGACTAGTTTTTTGTTAAAAACTTTCCTTTCTGACTTCGCTTTATTTTTGAAATTATATAAAATAAATTTATACATGGAGTGTGCGCGTGTATGTATGGACACATGTACAAATGTGCCCGGTCGGAAACTAAGTTAACTCTAAATTAACGTAATACCAGGAACACAATGGGGACGAACTGCGAATAGTCGCCGACGGCTATCTAAACACATTTGTGTATATGAGAGTACACAAAATAATGTCGTCAAATGAAATTCATCGTACGCAGTGAACTTCAAATACATATGTATACGGTATTCAAACGGTCTCATATTGTGTCATAATGTCAGAAAGTACTAACATTTTATGATAGTTTAAAAAAATTGTTGTTGTGCTGCAAACAAAAATAGTCATAAATTAATAGGACTTCATCGACTGTGTTTAGTGATTCGTCATAAGTTTACAGTATCACAGCGTCACCTAAGAAATGTATATTTGTTCGTAAATATGAGTATATTTCATTTAAAATTTACTTAAATCAGCTATCAAAACATCTAATAGATAATTATCACACAAACTGGCTATTATTTTAGTTTTTTCTCTTATTTTTGGCATTTTGACAAAAATATTTAAATTGCGTTCCTTTTCTTTAACAGCTGATTCATATATGATATAGCACACTACTTTATGACAGGTTGCTCACAGCAGTCATATATTTTCGTACAATTATTTTAAGACTTCTGACTTTAGTACGACCCTTTGAATACCGTAATACATTTATTCCTATTATAACTGTTAACTTAAATTTAACTATTTTAGTGGTCAGCTACTCAATGTCCGACAGGGTATTTACAGTATGCACGTAACGTAGAAGTAATTGCAAGTGGAAATTGATAAATATTTACATACATACATGTGTGCATACACATATGCATTTGTCTTTATTTAAAAGTTTTAGCGTATGCATTTTTTTTTACCGCAAAAAAGTCATTAAAATGCAATAGGAAATGAAAAAAATGATCAGCAGTAAAATACCAATGAATATGTTTACTCATAGGCTTATGATATACACACATCCAAACACGCAAATACATAATAGCAGTTTCAGACTTTACGTACTTTGCAGTGGCTTTTCCAGCATTGCATTTCATCTGTAACTACATATGGTTGTTAAAAATTGGCATTTACAGACACGCTGGCTTGTGGTTTCACTTGACATAACTTATAACAGATATGTACATATGAGTGATTAAATGCTAAATGAAAACTGCTAAATGCCAATTGATTAAAATGTTATGTCTTTTTCCAATGACATCGCAAATAACATGAATTTAATACGTTTTTCTCCCACCACAAACATTACGCTTACAAAACAGCTGATGCCATGCGTTTCTACAATTGGAAATAGAACACGTTTTAATTGAAAAATTTTACAGTGCAAAAGCTTCTTGAATTTTTTGTTTTGTGTTTACACGCCATGTACGAATTTCGCAGTGGAAAATTTCACTGGTACACACCACAACACACAAAGTGCCTTATAGCATGATACAACTAACAAGGTAGCCTTTTCGCTACAATAAGAACAACTTCAATAAAAATAACATGCATTTTGTTTTTGTACAACTTATGCAAACTGTCAAAAAGACGCCACTTCTACATTTACAGAAGAGAGATGCACTAAGCTTACGCGGATTAGCTATCTCGTTTTGGCTGCCTTTCATCTCTGCAATCTCTTGACAACCTAAAGTAGTCAGTTGATTAACGGTTTAGCTGACGAGGCTACCTTGTTAATTGTATCATGCCTTAAAGAACTACAATAGAGTGCTCATGAAATCGACAATGGCAACCCTGCAGAAAGCACCGCGTAGCTACAGCTGGACACATATTTTTCGGGCTATATTAGATGCGAGCACGAGCATGGCACCACTAAGAATACATGTTTCTTTATTGTAACTAACTTGGGGGTTACATGATCAAGTTTTGCCTTTCAAGTTTTAATACATTCACACTTTATTACTAATACATTCACAATTTTGAAAATTGATGCAAACTTGATGACAATTTTTGCTTTCCATAGAGAGCATCAAGTCACAATCAACAAAACAGCTGACATCAATTTTTTTTCATTCTGTCTGCAAATATTTTTTTGTTTTTTTTTAAAAGTTGCAATTAAAAGTAGTAAAAATTAAACAGATTAAAAATAGAAATATTTTTATTGAAACATTTATATTTTTACATTGATTTCCATTAAATTTATTAATTTTAAAAAGAGATACATATTTGTATATTATAATTATATTTAAATAGTTTAAAAAAAATCTTGATTTAGAATCTGAATTAGTTTCTGGGTTTAATGTAGAATATAGAAGAGGAGGTTGTGCTTTAATTTTTTTTATCAGAATATGCAAGAAACTATTTTTAATTTTCTTCTTGACGGCATCTTGAAAACGAATTGTTATGAAATTGTGTGCAGCTTACGTCACAGCTGTCAATTTTATTGAATTTTGACAAGCAGTATGTGAAAAAACTTGATAGCAAAACTTGGTCGTGTAACTGCAGTGTAACCGAAACCTTGCACTGGCACGAATAATGTTTACCCTTGAAAATCTAAAATGATGATATTTGTTATGTTTCCCGAGCTGCTTAGTGTAACCCCCCGTAAAGCACCTCGGCAAGACAACATACACCCTTGCTTTATGTAGACGGTTGTAGAGGTTCTGACGCCAACTTTAATAAATCTCTTCAGAATAAATCTTGAATTGGAAGTCATACCGGGTCAAGGGTCATCCTTAAAGTGAGAAAAATGGTGTATCTTACACTCAAACCCATTAGTCTGACGTACTTGAAAGCAATGGGGAAGGTGCTAGATCAGCACAACAAAACGGAGTACCTTTTTTCTTTACCAGTCCAGGCTGCACAATACTCATGACAAATCGATAAATCAACTGTGACGGCCGTTCATAGACTGATAACGAAATCTGCAAAGGGCAGGGAATGAAAATATGAATATGCTTGTCTAAAAACGTATCTGGAGCTTTCCACAACATAATGTGCAATTCTATTGAATAAGCAATAATCAAAAACGGAATACCCATAATGATAAATAAATATCCAGATTGGACTCTCCGTAGGCTAAATACCAGAACCATTATCGGTGAAGTAGGGGAAGAAAAACTGACGATCAGAATGACGAAAGGGGGTCTACTTCTTCGGATATTGGTAATTGATGAATTATTGCAAATTCTTGACGAACTCGGTTACGAAGTTCAAGGCTATGAGAATCTGAAATGTTCAAACAAGTCTTTAATACAGAGAACATTTCTGATTCTCATTGTGTTCATGGAAATTATGGAATAAGTAGTTGCGTATCAAACAGTCTTTTAAGAATTTTTCGAGTCTACTGATGAGTTGATTAGCATCAACGAAATGTCGACGGCATATAGACGGTGGAAAAAAAGCACAAAACATTAATAAAGTCTATTTTTAGACCTAAAATAATAAATTTAAATTAAATTATTATTTTTAATAGAATTTGTTCCCTCCGTTTTTTTTTTTTTTTTTTTTTTGTCAAACAATGAACATTAACATATGACCAACGGTAAATACAAACCAATTGCTGTATTTTGTTTACATACATATGTACACATATATCTTATTATTTATGTAGGTACATTCTCGTATGTACGTTCGGATGTATGTAAGTATGTAAATGCAGGCACGACTTTATTACTGTATTATTCTATATTAGAATTTAACTTATTTTTTGTTACTTAAAGGCAGGCGCATGTATCCGGTCGATTCGTGTCTTTGTATAGCAATACACACTTGCTACATATATGTACATATACATACATACCTATGTACATAAATAAATACAAATGGTCGTTGAACGTCTGTGGCATTAATCAATAATTTTATCATTTTGTCATGTGTGCCAAGTGTAGCCGGTTTCATAAAAACCGCGCATTATTAAATTGCCTGTATTATTACATAATTTTATTTTTTTAATTATAAACATTTTCTAATGAAAACGCACCTTTGAAATTCGCACCTCAATTTTACTACAAATTGAAGTAGGTGTATTACTTATAAAAAGATTTGAACAATTATTAATATCATAAATGGGTTTTCAAGTTCAAATTCAGAAAGATCGTTATTACTAGGGGTAGTGAATAATATTTAAAGAAGACAAGAAAATTAAATTTTAAGTCATATTAACAAAAATTAAATCACGCACAGTTTGGGATGGCAAAAACGCTGTTAACAATTAATCGTCTCATGGTGAACTGGGCATCATATGGGTGCCAGGGCATGCGGGAATAACTGGAAATGAAAGAGCAAACTCAAGAGCTAAGTAACATAAGCTTATAGCATGTTTCCACGACATGCGCTTCACTCTCTATTTGTGCTTAACAGCCTAATCAGGAGCGAAGCCACGTGCTTTGCCATACAAAATTTTGAGACCGAATGAAGTTGCTTCATATTGAAGCTACATGCGAAGCACGAATAATTCCTGTCTTCTCTAACTTATATCGCAAGTTTATCTGCACTCTCTGTCAAAATCATAAATTGTAAACAAAGAAAACATAATCAGACATAAACAACAAAAGTTAATTTTTGAAATCAATAAAATAATAAAACTTTAAAAACAATGGAAAAAAATTTGTGTGTCCATTTAGAAAAATTTGCTCCAAGAAATTATTGAAAAATTTATGTTACCTTATTAAAAAGAAAAGTCAAATCGAAGCACAATTATATTTCGCTTTGGTGTAAATGTTCCAATAGCCATATTCATATGCTTTTCCTTTGTTCTTTTAGTTTCTAAAATATGTTCTTTGTTTTACGAAAATAATCAATGCGTTTAGTTGCTGTATTGTTACCTGCATAATATTACTCAATACTTAAATGCCACATATTCTTTGATTTTAAAAGGTATGTGACATTTAGATATATTAAGAGCCGATGGCCACTGCTGCTAGTGCTCACCACCGCCTTAACTTAATTATAATTTATTATTTTAAGTTTTCAATAAATAAATAAATAAATAAAATAAGATATATTAAAGAAAATTAACAATTCACTTCTTAAAGAGAACAAACTTCTCATTCAGAGAAAGATTTTGCGCCCAATACTAAAACTCACAAAAACACCCTTTATAAATATGTAAGCATATAAATATTTTCTTTAATTGTAATAAATAAATTAAGAAGCAGAAGAAGCATACACGCCATAAAAAGCCAATAAACTTTTAAACAATACAATTAGTTTTCATATCTCGTAATAGATATTTCTCTGTATTGAAAAACATATGGGTGTGTTGGGTGTAAGCGCGCGCGTGTGTGTGTGTGTGTGTGTTAACGTCTAATGATCATCCTCATTATTATTTACATGATAATCAGCATGTTGAAGAAGATGTTTCTGTTTCAGTTTCGGTTTCAGTTAACTCCACGAGCAATGACGCTGCCAAATGAAAATGTGTGCTTAAACTTTAAAGATGATCATGGCTGATTGAGAGAAGAAAAATTTAACAAAAAATTAAATTTTGTTTAGGTGTTGATTTGAGTTGAGATAGGTTGGGTGTGTTTTGGTTTTGGGTTTGGGTTTAAGGCCAACCAAACATGCAATTTACAATAAGAAAATAGAAAAAAAAAAACGCTTTCAAGACACGAAAGAAATTAAAAATGTAATATCTATGTATATCTATACGTATGTTTTAAAACATTATGGAGATTAAAACCATTGACTTTGATTTGAAGCTGTGCTTGGGCGGAAAAGATATTGCATGAAATGAACAACTTGTATTTGCAGAAGCATGTGTTTTTTATGATTCAAATTTAAATGAAGCATCATACATGCTAACAAACATGTTTGCAGTAAAATTTGTTCATAAAATGTATTAACATAAATATGAATCAGTAGTATATAAACCATTTGCCGCATCGCTGTCATCTTGAAATCATCTTTAAATATTGAATTAGATAGATCGTTCTATCGACTCAAAGAAAAAGTTTGTGTTTCATTTCCCAAAAGTTTGTGTTTTTTTATCAGAGTCGAAAGCTCTTAAGAAATCGTTCATTACTGGCGTGACTTTTGTGAAGGGTATTTTAGATTCGGCCCAACCAAATACAGCACTATTACTTTTGTTTTCCCAGATACAAAAAATTGTATCAGCATGTAATCAAATTATAGAATACAAGAGACCTGTTCGATTATTTTTAGTAGGCTTTCAGGCCCTATTAGAATATTTTTGTTACTTGTACAGTGAAACTTCGATATTACGAACTTCGTTATAACTGAGTCTCTTGGAAAAACGTTTTTATTGCAAAAATTTTCCTACAAAAATACGCTATAGCTATAACGAAAAAATTCTGAGCTATAAAGCCTCTATATAGCGAAATATTTTTTCAAAAGCCTCTATACAACGAAGTCTTGAACTATAGCCTCCATACACCGAAGTCAGAATAAAGCATAAAGCTAAATTAAATTTTAAGCAAAACGGGGAAGTCCCTTTGAAAAACAACGAAAGGTAAATGTCTTTGCAGGTTAACTTGTGAAGCGCCACAAATTACATAGTCAGTTCTGTTTTGGTTCTTTGCCAAAATTAGTGTATTAAAGCGTAAATCAATTTCTATAAAAAAAAGTATCTATAATTGATGCTGTTGATCGTGATGACAAACTTAGGCAAGAAATTGCTAAACAATTTAATATACCGCCGATTACTCTTTCTAAAATTTAAAAAAAAAATCAGGAGATTATTAGCAACATTAAGCCTTTACAATATGTAGACATTGAGCAATGTTTATCTAAATGGTTTTTACAATGTCAAAATCAAAAGGTTCCTTTAGGAGGACCGATTATAAAAACCAAAGCTGAACAGTTTGCAGCACGTCTGGGACACAACGGCTATAAAGCTAGTAACTTTAGTTGGCTTGATAATTTATAAATACAAAAATCACAGAAACATAATTTTTTTATTTACCTCTTAAATAGTTGATTTCTATTACATAGTATTTTCGTGTAAAATAGAATTTGGACAAAAAAACTGTAGTTGTAACGAATTTCTTTCATATTTCTTTAAATTTCGTTATACCAAGGTTTCACAATGCATATGTATAACGAATCAATAGCTATAACGGAGTATTGTTCGATCCCCTCTAGATTCGTTATATCGAAGTTTCATTGTATTAGATCCGGAGATATAGAATTACAGACTTATCCCTTTTTTACCCCCTAAATGTCCAAATTTAAAAAAAAAAATTACAAACTTATATCGAGAATTTTTCAATGGGTATTAAATTCAGTTTATAGTTTTTCTCTGGTTTCTATCCTTTACATATTATTATTATTATTATTAATGCTAGGTTGGTCCAGGATGGCCCTTTGCACTGCGACCAGTAATGATCTATTGTGCAACCCTTTTCCCTTAGGAGTTTAATCCTTTACATAAATATATGATATTCAAAAAAAAAGTACCAAAATTCAATTTTTACCCGTTTTATCCCCTTAGTTCTCAAAATATCATAAAAGTACCAGACACCTATCTGTTTATTTTTATTATACTTTTGGGTGCTTCTTGAATTTTTGTGCTACCTGTTCAAAGCCCGTAGATATTGAATTACCGATTTTACCCTCTTTTACCCGTTCTTAACCCTTTCCGGCGCGAATTTCCAAAAATCCCGTCTTAGTGGATCCATACATCAGAAGAACTATCCACATAGGAAATTTGATTACTCTAGATTTAGTCGTTAGAGCTGGGCGATGATCCCCCAGTCAGTCAGTCACGTTACAATTTTATATACAGTTGTTTCCGCTTAATTGAGTTTCCCACGAGTTTCCCTCGTGGAACAAAATCACTCAGCATACCTGTCTATGTTAAAATACCCGTTTAATTGAGTTCCGTTTTATTACGTCACCCGCTTAATTGTTTCGGAAATTGAGAATGCATTGTGAAAAACAAGAGAAAATGTTTCGTTTAATTGATTCCGTCTACTGAATTTTCTTTTTTTTGCTCCACAAACGTAAAAAAAAATATTTTGCTGCAAAAAGGTCATGGTTCTGTTCTTCTATAAACATTGTACGATGAACGTACCTGATTTTTATTTTGTTTTAATAAACCTAAACAATTTTAACATGTAACTAACGAAATGAGTTTTATTCTTCATCTACGCATGGGTGTTTCACTTTATTGCACATATTGCTCAATTAAGCGATTTTCGTTTAATTGCATCGCCAAGTATTGCTTAATTGAGTTCCCGTTTAATTGCGTCAAAAGCCGTGCATTTTTAGAAACTCAATTGAGCGGAAATAGCTGTATATAGTATATTAGAGCTACTTTTTTGGTGAGTCGCTGTAAATTATTTACATACAAGGATAATATACCTGGCAAAAAAACAATTTGATATTGCGCTATTTAAAGCGAATGGTTACCACCCCATTGCATTTTGGTGAAAACGCGAACTAGCACGAATTTCTAAAACAGCTGAGACCCGGTTTAATTAAATCGCCTAAAGATAAAAATATGTTAATTCGGCATTTTTATTACAAACAGCCCCGAATAAAAAATTCAAAACCCGTTTTTTTATACAGAATATCCTTAAAAAAAAGTATATGGATGATCGTCCTTGGACACATTGTATATACAGTTGGACTCGTCTTAAAAAAAAAACTTTCTTATGATGCCCATATTGTATATGTTGGTAAGGAAACATATTCTTAAATTAACAAAACATGCAAAAATAGACCCTTTTTTTAAAATGGTCCAGCTCACGAGAGGTCAAAGCTAGAGCCGAAATATTTTAAATGTTATCTTAAAAGAGTCCAAGGTTAATTTTTAGGAGGGTACACCTTGCACCAATTTTGCTTCCATACAACTTGAGCCGCTCTAATGTACATACATATATAGCAGTGTTCCCAGGTCAATGTATTTCTTGCCCCTAGAAAAATTTAAAAACCCCCTAAAATTCAATGTTTTTCTACAAAATCAACCTAAAAAATGTTGCTGAGCATTCCGCTTTAGTTTGCGAATCACCAATATATTAATGCATTGACAATGCGAAAAATGCATAAAATTATTAAACTTTTCCCAATTAAAAGGAAATTAACTGATTATATGTATTTGTCAGTGCATATGTTATGATTACAGGCGTATGTAAGTATATTTATTATAAATTTTCAATTTATTTCCATTCACATATTTTTAGATCTAAGTACTTATGTATTTAAAGACAGTTGGAAATTGTTATTTGCGTATCTAGAAAAAATAAGTTTCTCCAAAAATATTAATGCTTGTATGCTGTTATTAAATTTTTTAACATACAAGCAAGCATAAGAGTCTTATTAGCTCTTTACGTTCTTTTGACATTTTCAAAAAGAGTTTAAATTTTCCCAATTCTTAAGAAACGGAAAAAATTCAAAGAAATGACCCATAAGGAAAAAATTCATTCAACTCCACAAAAAATGTACTTCAAATTACCAGTTCCAAAATTCTGTACTTGAAGCTACCAGATGAACATAAAATATCTCATTTAATTTTACTTTAAAAATCGTTAAAGTCTTCAAATTTATCAGTTGAAAAAATCTTCTAACTTTTGCCATTTTATCGTCCAACCAAACACAGAAATCCTCTTAAAATACCTCAAAAATAAATTGTTTCTCCCCAAATTTCCCCCAAAAGAATTTAACACTGCAAATTCACTCCTAAAAGAAAAAAACCCTAAATCTAGGGGGTAACCCCCTAAACTGGCAACACTGATATATAGATAATGGTTAAACAAAATAAGCAAAAACACAATTGTAAATTTCTTATCTTATTTTTATGCAGCTTTATTATAAACGGAGTATATTTCAAAAGAATAAAAAATGAAGCAAAAGCGTGGACAAACTTGTGTGTGTGTGTGTGCGCGCAAGTATTTCTATAAACAAAAGCATAAGATATAACACTATTTTACACTGCTGTTCCCCAGTGTATCAGCAACTGCCGTTGTAATATTGAATTAATAACAGAGTTGAAATGTAATAAATAAATAAATAAATAAAAAAAACAAAACAAAAGCCTAACGGCATTCAATTGAACCTGTTATCCAACACCAAAACACTCTCTCTTTTGATTACACGCTTAGTTAAGCAGCGTTTTAAGCCCGCTTTTTATACTCGCAGTTCATAATGTTTTACAGTTTAACTTATTACACTGAAGAAGAGTTTTTCTTTTACCCACCACCTTTAAACATGTGTTTTTTGTTTCGACTGGAATGCAGTGTGAGTTGATGATGTGATGATTTAATTTTGTCTCATTGTTTGAGAACAATAAACCAAAGAGGCACAAACAATTTACGAAATACTTGTTAAGCTGCGTATTTAATCCCAGCATGTGTACAACTACTCTTTGTCATGCAAATAATTATAAACTAGTAATTATTTATATCATAATAACAATATTAACAACATTAACATCTTTTCTAGGTCTTTTACCTTTCACTTTTTTGGGGGGCTTCGTCTTTTTTTTATAGTTCAGTTTGATTTGTGTGAAATATTTTTTTTGCTCTTTATTGTTATAATGTCTTAAATTTGTTATATTTTGTAAATTATTTGAAAATCCCGGATTTTTTATTTCCTAATTTGCATATATAGTATGTAGTATATTGAATATTTTCTGAGACCTAATTTTGAAGGCATGGAGGACTTCCAACTGAGAGCAGAGCAGACAGTCACAAGTCGCATTTAAGAAATATTTTATTTTTTCACTTTTTAGTTAAATTGGTTTTAAATTTACTTCATACAAAATAAGCTTTTATTACGAAAATTTTCACACCAGCTTGAACAACCTTTTTTTTTTTTGGTTGTTTGTTTAGTTTACAAATGACAACAACGAAATTATTGCTACTTTTTTCACAACACAGCTGTAATAAATTACCCATACAATAACCGCACAACAATAAAAAAAAAAAAAGTTTTTAAATTTGTTCATAAAATTTTTTAACATTTAGTCATCACCACACAGTGCTTTGCCTCGTAGAAAAAATATGGTAGAGGTAGTTGCAGACCAAATAGATTTGAAAACGTGTTTAGCATGTTTAAAACGCAAAAAGCCTGTATGTATTTAAGATTTCATTGGCTTTTAAGAATTGGCCTGAGAATTGTGCAAAAGATCAAAATTTCTACACAAATTTTAATGAAATATGACTCTGGTTGCTTGTTCTCGCAAAGTATGCAGAATGTTGTCAACATTTAGAAACGGTGCGGCATCTTACGACTACCTGTATAAAATTGAACCTGTTTGAAAACTTTGTGAGACCCTTTCACTTAAATGAAACATTTTAAACTTATTGGTTTTTCTCACAAAACCAATACTTTGCAATTGCTAATAGTTTTCTTGGACTTTCTAGTGCGATTTTTACTTCCTTAAAATTGCTGAAAAAAAATTTTGTGATAAAATTGGTATAATTGACAATTTTAGAGAAGACAAGAAAAGTAAAGTTAACGACTGGCCGTCGCTCATCAGCATCCAAATTTGTTTCGAAGCCAGGCCATGAGCAGCGCAGGGCCATCGTAGTCATGGCCTGGGTTCGTAGCAAATTTAGATTATGATTTGTTTTATTAAAATTAGCTTGGCAAAATATCCTTTCGACATTAGCTGATCAATATAGCACTAACATGTTTTTGTTTTTTTGCAGGAATAATACTCCTGAAACAGTAGTTTCTTTTCACAATTGTTTTTCTAAACATTTTTTTTTTCACTGATTAAATTTTTGAAATTAATTAAGTTAAGTTCTCTGAACTTAAGGCCTATATTCCTCGAATATTTAGTTTGGAAATCTTTGAAGAAATTCACATATTAAAATAAACTAACAATTTGTAAAAGCATTTGCATTTATTCTAAGTAAAAATTTGATCACAAAGATCAAGATCAAAGTCAACTTATTATGCTTATTCGCGAATAAAATTATTGTGAATAGAAAAATTTGGCGTATAAACAGTAAATAAAATTTTTATTTGTGAATAGCTAAGTCACGAAAACAAGTACTGATTATATTATAGCTTTTTATTCGCAAATAAAACACAAAAAGTTGCCACCTTTTATTATCGGGTTTAAAGTTTTCTTCGATGTGGCACACGTACAATCATATGATAGAAAGGAAATAATTTACTAAAAATTGCACGAAGTCGAGTCTGCGCCTTCTTCTTTCACTAGCGTTTACAAAAGTTGCATGTCTTTTGTTGAACCGCTCTTGCAATATTCCGTGGCTTTTCTGCGTTAATTGAATTATAAGAAACATCATAATTGTTTGCTTCTCCGTTAGAAAATAACTTAAAAACTCTAATATAAGCTACATCCGGAGTTGAAAGCCCAAGCAGCTCTTATTCCTTCTTTTTTTCATTTAGTTACTATAATTGTATTATGTAATTAAATTCAAATAAATAAATAAATAGTATTTTAGTAATCACGTCTTTTTCTGAACATATGTTGTGCTTAGCAGTGTTACCAATTAGTTACATTTTTACCATCTGGCTTCACTAAAAAATACAAATTTTCTGCATTCGCATTGACGCATAAACAGTGAGTTATTTATTTGCGTATAGTTTTTATTTGTGAATAGGCTACGTATAAACGTAGTATATACATATATTAATAAATCCGGTTTTAAAAATTTACTATTACTGTTTTCACATGTCTTTCCATTTACAATTGTTAATTATGCTATGGGGCTGTTAATTCGATTTTACTTTCGCAGAATTGAGAAAGCTTTTTACTGGTAATATTTTAGTAATCATCATTTTTAAAAGAAAACAAGAATAATAAAGTTACAGACTTATTGGCTTTTTCACGTCTAAAAGAAGAGTCGTAAGATCTTCTTTTATCCGACTTTCAATTTAGTTTTAATTAAGAGTATAAATCGTCGTTATTGAACAATCGTTTTTAATAGAATCCTTTTCTTTATAATTTTCTATATTTTACAAAAACAATATGTGAAAATGTTCCTTTGATTTAAAGTTATTAAATATTATAATACAGTAATATATACATATAAGTAGATTTGAATACAGTGGTTCGCAACACGTCTACCACGATAATCATCAGCAGCCAAGTTGTTTCGAACCCGGACTAAAGCTAATGCGAGCAAGTAAAATCGAACCAGAAATCCGATAAAGTAACTAACAATTGCAAGTCATAAAGTTTGATTATAAAGCTAAATTAATAGCTTTCAATTTGTATAGACGAGCTCTATACTTTTGTGGCTTAATTTTTACACATCTTTGAAACATTATCAATACGATCCATGTTTGTTACAAATTAAAACTAATGGTTTCTAGACTATTATACGGTTACCTACAATTTCGAGTTACCACCAGCATGTTTGGCAGGGTTGTGGAATTTTTAGAGGCTTTATTTTCAACCATTTTTTGGTTTCATCAAAGTGACTTATACGGTCACTTGGCCACTATTCGACAAATAACATATAATTATACACATTCCTGGCTGAAGATTCAACTTCGGAAGTGGCTTTTATGTTTTATTTTCTTATTTATATCTTTCAAAACGGACGGAAAATATTAGCTATTTCTGCTGTAATGTGAAAAATAGAGAAAACAGTGGTGCTAAAACAAGTGCTTGAGACCTGTAGATCAACAAAGTTCAGATAAATCTGAAAATCTGGCTAGAGTAGTTATGTATATGCCTAGAGAAGTATGTAATTGTCCCGCTCTCTACTTTCATTTTATATTTAATAATTTTTTATAAACTTGCATTATTTTCTACAATCTAAAAAAAAATATGTTCCCAGCTTTAACCTGAACGATTTTCCGAACTACAGTTGAGTTGACAGGTACTAAAAATGATTGTACTATCCATCGGGTACAGTGCTAATACAAGTACCAAAATGACAGTGCAGATCGTAACTGTACTATTTGCTGCACTGCCAATTTGGCAATTTGTAATTGCCAGCTTGATTGCTTTTGCTTAACGGAGCCATTAATTTTTTAATTTGAGCTTGTTTTAACATGTCCTCAAAACACTGTGCACCACCTCAACATTATTGTGTTGTTGTGTTTAATAAATTTGCTGATGATATCTTTATGTCGTCACCAAAACAACCGTATGAGAATTTTATGAACACATTATTTTGAAATCGTTAATAAAGACTTTGTAAAGTTTTATGAGTCTTTTTCATTTCATTATTTTAACGATTTCCTCAATTTTTATGTAAAAATTTAATAAATAAAAATTAGTTTTGATTCAAAGATGCCATATAAAATTTTCTTGAAACTCAATTGAAATATATTTTATTATACCCCTCACAAAAATGTGTAAGGGTATATATAAGTTTGTGATTCCGTGTGTAACGCATTGAAATAACCATCTAAGACCACATAAAGTATTCTGGATCAGAATAAATAGAGATTACGATTAAGCAATGTCCGTCCGTCTGTCCGCCTGTCCGTCTGTAGTCGTTGAAATACCGTTTCTGAGAAAACAGTTTGAGATAGAAACCTCATTCTTTCGCTAAAATGTGTTAAATCGTGGTAGTGGGTCTGCTATTGAAATTCAGTAAGATCGGCTCTCGGATAGCCGAGATATATCCAAAAAACCGGGTTTTAAGGAGTATTTTGGCCATTTTTTTGGTCAGATTTTTGAAAAAAAAATTTTCATAAAAAAGTATCATTTTTAATGCTAAAAATTGAAGAACTTTTGAAATTGGCTCATATATACCCGAGATATAGTGGCTCCCGATTTTTCAAGAAATCGGCTTTATAAGCCAAACAAAACAACTTTTGGCACCAAAAATCAAATTGGATATTAAAATAGAGCAAGGAAGAAGTTTTATTTTAGTTAAACAAAACAAATGTTTTGTAACAAAATAAATGATTTTTACTTCAACAGAAGCATAAAAGAAGGAGCATACACATACACACGTACAAACATACAAATTCAGCAGACGCCTAGCCATTCGAATTCCCAGAAAGTCGAATCAGTAATTTCACAACATTTGGTGCTCTAAAATTAGAATCCAAAGTTCGAATTTCCGATCGTTTTTTTTTTCTTTTTTGTTGTAAACACTAAAATTTTGAGAATTTAATTTAACCAAACATAAAGTAAACAAAAAAAAGAGAATTCCATTTTAATAGATGATTTACAAATCTTGTTGCCAGTTTAAAAAAACACCCCCCAAGAGTACGTTGCTCTCACTATGTATGTATTGTCTTTTCAATCACATAGTTTTCCAATTTTTTCTGAAGGATTTAAATCAATTTTTTACAGTGTAATTTTTGCTAAAAGCTAAAAATGCAAGTCAAATTCGTAAGAAAAATACACAAACTGGTGCTATGACCTTGTCATTTCATTTAAATGAAATGGCAAATAAAAACCCCATAAAAAGTTGACACATCACAAAATTGTGTTAATATCGAAGTCTGCCGCTAACACTCATAAGTAATAACATAGAGTGAACTGTATTACTACATTTTTAATTTTTTAATATTTTTCGAAGAAGTTTTGACCTTTTAAAGAAACTAAATATATAAAATTGTTTAAATATACGTACATATATGTATATATAATCATATCAAAAACCAGATTGATAAATTCAACTTAGCAAAAACAATGTTATATTCTTTAATCGGACGTAAATCATTTTTAAGTCGTGATAACAAAATAATCTTGGCCAAAGTAATTTTCCAATCTATAATTTTGTATGCCTGCCCAGTTTGGGAAGCTTGCTCAAAATCCCACATCAAAAAAAAATTCAAATTTGTCAAAACAGGCTATTGAAGATGATGTTTAATTTACCATGGCATTTCTCCACCAAAGATCTTCAAGAAAAAAATAATATAAAATTAATTATTGAAAAAATAAATTTTTTAACAGAACGCTTCAAGGTTTCTTGTAGCATGTCTAGTAACCCACTAATTTCCGCCCTTTATTAAAGTAGACCAATTTATTTATTTAATTATATCACAATACATACGTATATGAATTGCGTACATACTTCAATATGTATATATGACTTACAATTATATATGCATGCATGAGTGTATATGATTATTACATACCTATTTCATCTATTTAAATTGTATAAGATATCAAATCAGAGGTTTTATAATAATACTTTCCTCTGGAGTAAAATATATTCTTCGTAATAAATATCCTCTTATAAACTAAATATTATTTTAGAGATGAATAGTTTGTATGCTGACTAAAACTCTGTAAATTGTGTGATAACTTTAGGTTAAGTATTGAATTTTTTTAGCAAATAAAAAAAAAATTTTTGATTATTAAATTCAGCTCTAAACACATATAAAAATATTAACATGCTGTCTAAATAGGAGTCTACAGATTTTTAGAGTTCACATTACAATGTGAAATTAGTGGTAAATAAAACATATAATTTAAAAGAACTGGTTTTGGTGTTAGCATCGAATAAACATACTTCTTTCTTAAATTATTGTTTAATGGACAATTAAGCTAAAAAGTAGCACATTGTTTTCTGTTTCTTTTTTTTTTGTTTTAAAACTACTTTCGATTGTTTTGCTTTTCTTGTTCAATTTTTCTAGTGTTTTCTTATAACGGGTTTACTTAAAAAGCGAAATTTATTATTAAGTTATCTTATTTTCTCTTAAAAGACTTTTTGTTTAGGTATGTATTTACATACATATTTCTTAAGTATATTAAAATTGAGTTGCTGGCAGTTCACACAGTAGAAATTGAAACTTGAACAATTTTCATAATTTTCTTTATAAGCATGCAAGCATTTTTAATGATTATTTCTTATGATTTTTTTTTTCAAATTCCCTTTAATTGAATTTCAATTTGACACAGACACATTCATTGACAAAATAAAATTAACGGTTTCAATTAAAAGCAACATTTCAATTGTTTTTCTATTTCTCGCTTAATACTGTGTCACTCACTCACTACAAGCAACAAGTTCTTGAGCTCGTAAATTTCAAAGTAAAAACAAAAGACTTAGGAAACGAACGCGCCCGATTAGGCAAAAAGAAAAATCGGTGCTCACACGTCGCCGTTTTACAACCAACTATTCAGTTAAAAATTTCTCAACTCTTGATTTCACACCAAAGACGAAATGAAAAGACTATAGCTAAAGCTTTTTAGCACTTGCATACATACATACATACATACATACATACACACATACATATGTATATTGTTAAAGAACGAACAAAAAGCTTTTGAGAGTAAAAAATACGTGTGTGCGTGTGAGTGAGGATTTGAATTTTAAATTAATTCTTTTGTTAACTTTTTGGATTTTAGTGTTTAAACTGAGATCCAGATTTTATTGTTCATTTGTATTATTATAAATGTAAAAATCTTTTATTGTATTTTTATAACGGTTTACACACACACTCACACACACACACACACAATTGTGTTTAAAATAATACCACGCACATTGTTTTGTTCCATGGATAAAAATACAAAATATAGATTATGACCAAGTGGTCCACACTATTTCTAGTGTCGTATTTTATAAATTTATTTTTATTTCAATAAATGAATAAATAAAAATACAAAATAGAGATGTTTTTATATTGTAATGAAAAATGTATTGCTCCGCAAGTAAAGAAATATAATTCACCCAAACCTTACAGACACTTTTGGTCAACTTGCTGTCACCCAAAGTTGTCAAGGTTTGGCTTTTTTATGAAGGAACTGGTCAACAACTACTTGTGTTGTAGATGCTTTATGAAAAATATTGGACAAGAAGTTTCAAAGTAACAACATCCTAAGACAATTTTACATTTTCTTACTGGACTTGATCCAGACGATGCATATGTAAATATATATATAGAGATGATATACAGCAACACTGTGTTCTAGTTTGTTCACTTTTTGCTCTTTTGAAAAACATGGTTTTAATTTTCACTACGCATGGCGTTGTGAAAAAATTAATATGAAATACTTAAAAGCAGATGATTTCCAGAAATAAAAACAATTTGTTTTGTTTTAATTTTTCAGGACTAAATTTTGTTAATATTTTCTTTACAAAAATATTTTTCGCAAAAAATTTACACTGTCACTGATGGGAATAGGTTCAATATTTCAGTAACATACATGTGTGACCAGTTTTCAAACACAGTTATTGCCCAGACTACAAACAATTTTGGTTTTATTTTTGCCAAATGAACGAATCTTAATGCACACGAAGTGACAGCAAGCATCTTGATGGTGTCCAGTACTCTTTACACCAGTTTTTGTAACACTGCAAGCCCTTAGCCATTATATTGGCTGAAAGTGCATCGTAGAGATTTTTTGCTATTTCAGTATTAACTTAATTCAGAAATCAATGAAATAAAAGTCTTGAAATTATACTTTTCATTTTGACACAACTTTATTTCAATATACCCTGCAGAATAAGTGGAAACTTTATTAATTCAAAGTTTAAAATTATTAATTTCTTTTATTTAAGTGGTTTTCCATCATATTGAAAAATATTTAATTAATACCCCAAAAGTTCACAGGGTGCTGATGAAGCCGGTTGTCCATCTAGCTATAAAAATTTTACTTTTCTTCAGTTAATTAATATTGATTTAAAAAGGTGACAAACCAAGGGTTGATTTTGAGCCTGAAAAAGTAATTTAATATAAATGTATACGCCAAATTTTTATTTTTAGTTGTATTTTCCCTGAATGAATGACTTGTTGATCGGCTCAAAAGTTTACACTTACACCCATATTCATAAAAACTATTGAAGGTTTATTACACGTTTATTTGACAAATATTCCGTAGAAATACGTCAAATAAGAGCTTAGTAAACTTATAATAATTATTATGAGTATGGTCTTTAGTCATTACGAATTTTGTAGGCTTAAGGTTGTTACTCTCTTCGAAACTGTGGAAAATTAAAGCAACATTCATTATTTCACTTGGAAAATATGGCATTGAAAATGTAAACAAAAATTATATATCCTGTATTAATTCAGGTCCAAAAATAAACCTTACTAATATTTTCTGTCTTTTTCAGTCGTCTATATGCCGCCGACATTTCGTTGATGCTAATCAGTAGACTCGAAAAATACTTAAAAGAATCTAAATTGAAAGTTGAGAAATTGAAGGATTAGATTAGGCTGATTTAGGGGTTAGGGGTTTGTTTGCCCATGTCTTGCGACATACACCTAAGCCAGCATAGGCTTGTTGTGTGTTCCGTGTACTTAACCATAAACAGTTTGAGCCATAGGTCTATAGAAGCTCCGTGTCGTTCACAAAGCTCCTTAATTTCCTCCAGCATTTGCCCCTTAATTGGGTTAAGTCTGGTAAGGTGTCGCTTCCAAGATATCGGGACCGTATTCGTGAGAAGGCGGGGCACTGGCATAAATAGTGCTCCAATGTCTCGCACTTCATCACCTCCCGATATTTCTATGGGGCTAAGATACGCCAGTAATTGAGGGTGACCTGTCATAACTACTTGATTCGGACTTACTAATTCTCAGTAATCCCCCTTAAACCCCTCATCGAATTCTTCCATTGATTTCCACAGTTTTGTTATTCTAGAGAGTAAAATGGGCTGTATGTGCCCAATTCTTTAGCTCAGATTTAACTGCATCGAAAAGATTCGCGCATACCAAACTTATGTTGCAAAGCTCTCTAGCTCTTGAAGATTTGCTTCAAGAGTTTGCTCTCTCATTTCCAGTTATTCCCGCTTGTGCTGGCACGAACATGATGTTCACCCTGAGCCGAGTAACTGTTATTAGCGTTTTTACATTCCCAAACTGTTTGTGAATATTTTCACGGTTACAAATTTAGGGAAAAGTAAAAGATTTCGATAAAAAAAAATATTCACGATAGAGACGACTGTTTTTATAGCGACACCAAGTACTGATCAAACAACAGAACGATGACGCGTTAAACAAATATTTCTCTTGTTATAGAATTACACCCTTATTCATAAAAATTATAACATGTTTATAATGCTGTTATTTGACAAATTTGAACAGTTGTCAAATAAGAGTTTTATAAGCCAAAAATATTTATTATGAATAAGACCCCTAATCTGGTGATGTACAAGCATACATATATGCTTGTACGTCACCAGATACATATAAATCTATATAAATATACATATAAATCTATATATGTATTTTAATTTAAGTGAAATAAAAAATACACGCATACATGAATACATATTTATTTACTAGATTCCTTATAAGCAAATATATTATCTTTATTAAACGCTTGCCACACATTGTATACGAAAAGATTTATCAAATAACATAAAATAAAAAACATAAACATAAAATGTGTTTTATAAATCAGGTCCTATACTTTTGCCATTATTTATATGTATAGTATGTAAATCATTGTTCCGTCTTAATGTTGTGAAATTTTTCGATATTAAATCTTAGAAATTTAGTATTGGTAATCATTTGTGTGTATTTAAATAAAACATTGGAATAGTAAAAGTACAGTTATTTATTGAATTATTGTATACATACATATTGGTAATAATAGAGATTATTTAAAATGGAATTTCATTCTGTGGGCTTTAGAGAAATCACCGTTTACCATCCAAAAGCCGCTAATAGTTACACAATTTGATGACAACCAATTTAAATAATACATTTAAATTATCTACAGACATTAATGTGAATTAAATTATGTAAATTTAATAGACTGCACAGACTTTGTGCTCTCAAGTCACAGAGAAACTAGTTCGATTCCAATAAAATATACAAGATGGAATAATTGGCGATGGTTTAATTACGTTGTTGATAACGGGCACCTCAATGTATTGCCTACCAAATCTCAAATGTATTTTTACCGTCGTTCGAGAATTCTACCAATTGCTGCATACTCTGAAATGGCTACTTAGTAGTAAATTTTTGGAACGAAGTTCCTTAACGCGGCAAATTAGTAGAAATTGTCAGGAAAGTGTGTGAGATGTTTATATGAATTGGTGTATATCTGTCAACAAACAATTATGTATTATGGGCGAAACTATTTGGCAGCAGCGGAGACACCAACCAATAAACATCAATTAGTTGTGAAAACGGACACTATCAGTTGTTAGATATCGCTAAAGTAAAGTATGTCACAACACAAAATAGCAATATTGAAAAATTGACCAACAGTTGCTTTTCTTCGTATTGTAGCAGATTGACAAAAAAAAAAAAGAAATGCGGTCGGGGGACCCCCGTTAGGAACGAAGTTCCTTACGTTTCTTCTTCATCTTCGAATGTAATACAAGGTGAAATTTGTATGTTTTTTTTTTTTGTCAATCTGCTACAAAACGAAGAAAAGCAACTGTTGGTAAATTTTTCAATATTGCTGTTTTTTGTTGTGACATATTTACATTACTTTAGCGACATCGAGCAACAGTTTTCACAACTAATTAATATTTATTGGTAGGTGTCTCCTCAGACAACGGCGGAGACACCTGCACAATGGTTTGTCGACAGATAACCAATACATATAAACAGCTCACACGCTTTCGTGACGATTTCTAGTATTTTTCACTACCAGCAAGCCGCGTTAAGGAACTTCGTTCCAAAAAAAAAAAAAAAAATACTGCATGTGTCAAAAATTTAAAGAAGCATATAAAATTTAACATCCGCAAATAAAATACAGCAAACCAATGCTCAACTCTTACAACAATTCCGGAAGAAACAGAAAATGATACAAGAAATGGAAATATTGAATTCGAAAGTAGCCAGCTGTTAGAATCCGTAACGACTATATTTGTTTATGTATATTTTCTTTTTATGAATAAATACTACTCCTGAAATATTTGAGTTTTTCTGATGTACTTCGTTCTTCTATATTATTTGCTTCCAAAAACAACACAAAATAAAACATACAGATTTCACCTTGTATTACATTCGTAGATGAAGAAAAAACGTAAGGAACTTCGTTCCTAAAGGGGGTCCCCTGACCGCACAATCCTTTTTTAAATATTATTTTATTATTTATTATTTATGCTAGGTTGGTCCAGGATGGCCCTTTGCACTGCGACCAATAATGATCTATTGTGCAACCCCTTTCCCTCACGAGTTTAATACATCAAGAAACAGTACTAGCTCCTTCAGTGGAAGCCCTTGCAAGTCCTGTGAACCCAATGTATAGGCCTGCAACAGCCTGTATCTTCTGTGGCCAAGTGCCACACATTCAGTAATCAAATGTTCCATTGACTCCTCTTCCTCTCCGCAAAATCTGCAGGTTGCCGTGCTGGATAGTCCCATTCTGTGTAGATGTTTCCTGCAGGTAAATTTAAAATTAAAATTAAAATTAAATTTTTTAAATACCTATTTAAGTTGTGCACAGCTCAGCTGTAACTACCCTGTCGGAAACTTAAGTTAACTTTGAATTAATTTTCTTTTCATTGTCCATTTTTCATTACACCTGTCAACGAAGTGACAATAAGTAATTGGATGTACTTAGTTGTGGTGTTAATTGTCATAAATCAATACTTAAGATAACTTATATCGCCACGACGAGAAATTATGCGGCCAGGAAATGTATCGTGCAATAAAGCCCACATATTCTCCAAGTCGTATTATTCAATAGCAGGCAAAAAATGTGCAGCAAGAAAGTCCTCATTCCTGAGAACAACGAGGAATCAACACATTCGGGTCTTCGGCAACACTTTCGATCACAGCAGCGATATTTTCAGTCTCTTCAAATTTCATCACAATTTTGCCAATTTTTTGCGTAGTTGGACGATTATGTAAACCATAATCTCCTCTTAAAACTCGATATGTGGCTGTGGCAGAGTCACAATTTTTGTAGTATGTTTTGGATAATTTTTATGCCTTGTGTGATAGTTAAGCGATTCATTTTCGTCAATGTCAGACTTTCAACTGCGAAGAAAAAAATTGGTTTAACAACTTAGCTGGACAAATGTCGAATTCCAGTCCTGTACGTTTGAAACCCCAAAATGGATAACCCGTTATATGCTTTATTGGGTCCGAACTTAAAATTGAAGATCGTTACAAATTGAAGAACGTCACATAATTTTATATGCCCTTAACACTGTTGTGAAAATTATAAAAATATATACATACATCTACATATGTATATTCGAAAATCTTTAACTAAATAAAATACAAATATTCGGGTCTGTTCTAGAATCCAAATTCACTCTAAAGTGGATTATTTTAGAGGTTTTGGTGTTCTGCAATCCGAATCCCCATGTTTTTATTGGTTTTCAATTAGAGTATTTAGGGTGAGTTAAAGTAAATAGAATCGGCTTTTATTCATGCAAGTGATAACTTTTTTAATAAAAACTAAATTTTCTCTTTTAATTTGAAGTGTTTTTATTAAATATAATAAAAAAAAATTAGAACATACAAATAATTTTTGGAAAAAAAAACCTTTTCTTTAATTTCTTCCAAAAATTGTGTATGTTTTGTCAAATGTCACTTGCGCAAAACAAAAATACAAAAATTTTGTTTATGTTCGAAAACACGAAGTTGCCCTACATATTAAAGTGTGATATGTCAATGTTTATTGGGCTAATGCTTAATGCAATCAGAATTTATTGAAAAAGAAAAACTGACTTATTTATTGAAAAAGAAAAACTGACTTTTTAAAGGAAATCATAATTAATTTCCTATATTTAGTTCTATTTAAGCAATATTTATATTAATATGATTTTATTTAGTGGTCAAATTCCATTGTAATAGTCCGGCAATACGTTCATTTTACAACATATGGTTGTCAAAGATCGTAGTTCAAGTGCTCATAGCGGGCAAACTGCCGCGCCGGTAATTTCACAACCAAACACCCGTCGCGGTCAAGAGTGACTGATTGCTGCTCGCGGTAGAGCTGTTTTCTCAGAATAATCTATTAATATTTTGGTTTTTGTCATATTTTAACTTAATTTAAAAATTTTTTTTTGCGTGATTTTAAAAACGTTGTTTAGCCGATCGTCAACCGTCGACTATTTGTATGTTAAGCTATCTGTTATCATCGGCTTCGCTGTTATTGTTTATGTATTTGACATTTAGAATTTTTTTTTTCTTCGAACAGAAACTTCGAATATCTAAAAACATGCTGAATTGAGAACACCAATTTATGAATTATGCGGATTAAAAAAATTTTGCTAAATCAATCCGAATCGGATTCTAGAACAGACCCGATTGAATAAAAAAAATAGTAATTTTAAATAAATAAATTGAGCCAATTACAAGACTGACTCGCACAGCAAGGGTTCCGTACTACCATCCGAGGGGTAGACAAAGGCATAAGGCACCCTTTAGTATATAACTTTTTATTGGTTTTAGTATTTGCTGTTGTAGGAGCCAGACAACTATATACACCGTGTAAATTTCAAGCCCCTATCCCTTACGGTTCAAAATTGTAGCTGATTTTTCAGCTAATTTCAGTTTTTTGTATGGGAGCACTCTTTAGCTCTTAACTTTTTATTGTTTTTAGTATGTGCTGTTGTAGAGCCTATGTAACCACATATTCTATGCAAATTTGAAGGCTCTTATCTCTTATGGTTACAGCTACATTTCCTAATTTTCACAGTTTCTTGAATGGAGACCCCGTTTAGTTTTTAACTTTTTGCTTTTAGTGCTTATTGTTGTAGAAGCCGGGTAACCACACGCCCTAAGCAAATTTCAGCTCACTAGCTCTTACCGTTTGGGTGATTGGGTGCTGTAATAGACGGGAGGCCAGACATAGAAGTACCAGTAATAGGGTTCCATTTTTACTTTATGAGTACGAGGCGAATAAAGTCGAAAATTAATTCTTTACTGGAGAAAAGAACAGTTTCATAGTTAGTAGCTTATCCCAGTATATAATAGCGATTGAATATATTAGAATGACCATAATAATTATTTGTCCAAGAACCAACACAATCCAATTTAGAAAAGAAAATTCGATTTATTCATTCCATTGGTAAAAAACGACAAAAATAAAAATGTTCAATTAACATTTAAAAGAAAGTAAATTAAGAAACTTGTATTCATTTAATGAAAAAATTCTTAAACATTTAATTCAGCTTGTTTTTATGGAATTCTGGTTATAATGTTTTCTTAACATTTGTTACCGTTTTAACGCGAGATAAAATTGTTCATATTTTGAGGTCTGATGATTTTAAGAGACGAATTACACGCTCAATTTCGGGAGAGGTATTGCGTATTTTAGTCAAGCATTCATACGCACGATTATATTGTTTGGATAATAAGCACCTATGAAAGAAAATTAGAAAAGTTGCAGTGGAAAACGTATAATGACTTTCAAAACAAAATGCATACAATAGGGCTGCGCCAGTAAGGTTTCCATTCGCACATAAATGTAAAATCCAG
Source organism: Sturmia bella (assembly GCA_963662145.1). NCBI lineage: Eukaryota > Metazoa > Arthropoda > Insecta > Diptera > Tachinidae > Sturmia > Sturmia bella. The sequence goes on from OY759172.1 coordinate 28,235,911, forward strand.
TGTTCGTTTATTGTATTGTTCAGAGGATCTTCGTGCTGCAAATAAACACGAGCTATCAGAGCAGCTTCCTTGAACAGATTTTGCTCCATTAATATTTCTATGGCTTCCTGTTGTTGGTGAATGGCAAGCATATATGCAGCGGCTTGCAAGACAAATCCCTGCTGCACTAGTTGCTCGGCAAAGGCTTGGCAACATTTTTGCCAAAAACTGTAATGAGAAAGTTGACATAAATATTTGTTGTCTTAAGATTCTCTCCATTTGGCATTGGATACAAACCTATAAGAAATGCTAGGCGCCAGAGAAACATGCCACTCACACAGCTGTTTCGATTGAACACATTTCAGTATTTCGTCTTTAAGATTTCCATTTAGTTGAGGCATGAACAAACTCGAAACTCCTCTGGTTTCGCTGCTTTGATGATTTTTCACTGTTAAAATACACAATATGCATTCTTTATAAAATGTGCACAAGCAAACTGCAGCTTAAAACCACGCAGAAGTATTTGGCCAACCGCTGAGAGTTTGGTTGAACACCAGGTTTAAAGTGTTTATTGATTGAATTGATATTCTCGTTGAACATACTTGGCAATAACGAATCATCAGCGGCAGCAAATAACTTTCGCAGTTGAGCGAAAAATTTTAGAGATAATTACTACTTACATTCTACTGCAAGTAATTCTTTTGCTTCAGCCTTTGTGCCAAATAGTTGCGCTGTAAGAGACTTGTTTTCTTTGCTAGATTTGGGAGAGCTTAGCATTGAGAACATCAACTCCAAGGCATCTTTGTTAATTTCTTTTGTGGTCAAGTACAACAAAGTTGAGGGATTCTAAAAATATAAAATAAAGTATTAACATATGTAATTTAAATTTGGTAATTTTTCGAAATCATTTCTAAAACCAACCTTCATATAAATAGACTGATGATTAGCAGAACCATCCAGTTTTTGTAGTTGCAATTTTTCCATCATGTTTGAAACCTCTTCGGCGCCAGGAAGAGCGTTCTCTGGTTTAGTCTCAGATGTTGTTTTGTTTTCTAACATATCTGCTGCGTTATTACTGTCGGAAGTCTTTGCAAGACGACGATTGAGCTTTTTATCTTGCGCTTGAGTTTTTGCATCGTTGCGTGTAACGGCTTTTGTAGCCCACTGTACGGTGTCTAGTGTTCTTGGGTTTGAACGTTTTGTTTTGCCTGAACTGCTTTCTGATTTTTCCACACGCATGTCAATCATTTCTAAGGCAGCACTTTTGCCAGAACACAAAATTATCTCCTCATCAGTGGGCAAAAAAAGACCACATGTCATGGGGCAGTGATATGTTTTAACAAAATGTTCTGGATTTTTCTCGTTCGATAAATCCCATACGCGCACTGCGCCTTCAAAACCACAAGTCAGGAAGAAATTTTCATTACGATTACTCCATTTCGCACAGCCATTGGCCGCTTTTGTTGAACCAATTTCAATTTTGCGTTTTATTTGTAAGGCTGCTGTTTCACTGTCAAAGTCCAGGATGTGAATCATGTTGGCATTTGCCACCACGGCCATTTTATTTGTGGCTATTGGGCTCCAGGATATATTGGTAATGTAACGAGGTGCCAAGTCTAATGTTGTTTTTAGTTCATATTGGAAATATGTGTTTCCGGTGCGAATGTACAACTTTAATTCACCATTTTGAGTGCCCACAAACAGATAATTGTTGCGTAGCGAAATACATGCAACACTTTCAATATCGGGAATAATATAGGGATCTGTATAAAAATAAAATAAAAATTAACGTGAAAAAGGGAAAACTAACTAAACACCACAGTCTCATGTTCAATATAAAACTCCCTTTTTTTAATACTTCAATTTTGGACACATTGCCTTGCTCAGGCAACGAAAATACAAAAAGAAAGAATTAAAATCTTTGCAAGAGCAGTCAAAATTTGATACATCACAGAATTACCGATTGCTTGTTTAGCTGAAAACCGATAAACTCTCGTAAACGAAATCAAGGGTTAGGTGCATGCAAACGAGTCCTTTCTTGAATTACTGCACGAGAGCCAAAATTCGACATATTAAAAAGTGAGAAAAATCCTGATTCGATCTAAGGACACCGCACAATTGAAAGCATTAACTACACTGGATGATCTCGTGGCAAACGAAGCTGACCCGAGTTTGACGACCAGCCTTTAAGCGGATGGAGTACAGAGAAAGGCGACCTCAATAGTGGTCCATTAACTCCATTGCCTCAGAAGGAAATGAAGGTACAGATCATCAGAAAGATCCGATCAAGATTTTTCCCAATGGATTCAAGTCAAAATTGGCAGTTGGTGGTGGATTTTACTTCCCTCAGCATCAACGTTATGTTATGTTTCAAGGGCTGGCAGTCGTGAGACCGGCCCACTTGTGCCCTAGAAGGCCCCGTTGTGCTACACACCACCTACCGGTTCGTTGCCCTCCACAAGCAATGACTCTTGTGCATTTGTTATGTTATTGTATTGGTTAATATTTGTACTTGTATTATTTGCACTTGTTAATACAAATTGTAGTGAGTATGGAACATTTTATTATGTTTATACAATTTGTTGTCATATGTCATTGAGAAAAAAGAATAAATTAAGTCAAGTACGAGGCTGGCTCGCACACTTAGGGTTCCGTACGTATGTATGTGTAATGTACATATGTATATTTTATAAATTTCATCTCTCTGTTTTTACAGCTACTTTATTGTGTATGTGGACACCTAGTAATTTTCCACTTGTTGTTGTTGTTGTAATTTGCTGTTGTAAGGCATCTGGGAATACATACAATGTGCGAATTTCGGCTCTCTATCTCTTACGGTTCGAGAGTTATAGCTATTACTCTACGTTGTAAAGGGACACCTGGTACTTTTACAGTTGTTGTTGTTTTTAGCAAGTGTTGTTGTGGAGCATATGTGAATACACATATTATGCAAATTTCATCCCTCTGTCTCTCACGGTTCGAGAGTAACGGCTAGTTGTTACTTTACGTCTTTTACGGTTCGAGAGTTATAGCTAATTGCAACTTTTCGTTGTATGGGGACACCTGGTAGTTTTCAACTTGTTGTTGTCTTTAGCATTTGTTGTTGTAAAGCATCTATAAATACATACACTGTGCAAATTTCAGCTTTCTGTCTTTTACGGTTCGAGAGTTATAGCTAATTGCAACTTTTCGTTGTATGGGGACACCTGGTAGTTTTCGACTTGTTGTTGTTTTTAGTATTTGTTGTTATAGCGGCAAGGTACAACAATATCCTGTGAAAATTTCAGCTCTCTAGCTCTTACCGTTTCGGAGAATGGACGCTGCGACGGACGGACGTACTTGCCTCGGTAATAGGGTTCCGTTTCACTCTGATGAGTACGGAACCCTAAAAATGAGATAAGAATTGTAGCAGGCAAATCGAAAGTTCTTATTATCATAAACAATTGCTAAATTTTTGTTGCTCTTAGTATTTAGTATTAGCTACGGGGGTTACCTTTTATATTTCGGAATTAGAGAACAAAAGGTTAATAGTAATTACGTTGAAAATCACTATATTGTTTTTCGAAATATTCCCCATGAAGATCTATACACTTTTGCATGCATTTGAAGCAATTGTCGAAGAACTTTTGCCACTTTGATTGAGGTATATCGAGAACATGTATTCTGAATGTAGCATCCGCTTCTTCAGCGTTTGTTTATTTCAGTCTCTTTTTTTCGTACGGGAATAATAAGAAGTCAGTCGGTGCCAAGTCATGACTATACGGCGGATGAATCATCAAATCGATGTTTTCGGTGCTCAAAAATGCAGTTGTTTGAGCCGGTGTGACAAAGCTCGCTTGTTGTAATTTGACAAATATGTCATACCGAAAAAATGCATAGAAAACCCCCCGAGATGCACAACTTGTTTCTACTGTATTTTCTAAAATAGTTCTTCCTCACAAAATTTGAAAACGGAAATATTTAGAGAAGAAGACCACAAAACGACCTGCATTTGCAAATTTGTCGGCACTTTCCCGTATAAGTTGTAATTTGACAAATATTCAAAACCAAAAAACTGTATAGAAAACCCCCCGAGATGCACAACTTGTTTCTACTGTATTTTCTAAAATATTTCTTGTGTACAAAATTTGAAAGTGGTATTTCCAGAGAAAAAGACTACAAAACGATCTGCATGTGCAGACTTGTCAGACTTTTACTTCCCAAAAAACTTCCAAAAATTCCCAAAAATGGGACTTTTTAGTTTTTTTGCTGTCATTCCAGCAAATATCGTGGGGGGACAAATTCCATTTGCATAAAACTAAAAAATACTTATAACTATAAAAAATAAGCAAAAATATTTCTTATTTCTTCCAGAAATAAGAAACAATAAACTTACTTTTTGCCCTAAAAATATGTTAAAAACTGATTTTTTTTGAATTTTTAAATTGTATTGAATATAAGTAACTCTTTCTTTATAAAAGATTTTTTGCTCAATTTTTTTATAGTATTGAAAAAAATACTGGCAAGCTAATAAAACTTATTTTTGAAAATCGGGTAGGATTTGAGCTCAAAAATGTGAAAATACTGAACCAGGGTTGGTAAAAACACGAAATTTATTTTTTAAAACTTGAATATCTCGAAAACTTTGAGAGATACTATATATGTGTCGCGACATTTTTTGTAGGCCTTGATTAAAAAAATTTAAAAATAAAAAATATTTGCAAAAGAATTGGAAATGAAAAAATTAGATCGTTTTTAATTTTTCACATACCCCAGGTGGCCTACTTTGGGGGCGCGTGGACACGCCCACTTAAACGCTATATAGTCCAATCTCAAAACTTAAGCTTGAATACATCTCTTTTATGCCTGTCTGACCAATCAAGCCATCCGTTTAGAAACGGCAGAATTATTTCCAATTTTTTTGCAAAATCCCCCACTGTGTGACAGTTGAATATCCAACATCTCGACTTGAAAACAGCCTACTCAGCCATCGCAACAATCAATTTAAGTAAGGAGTATGTATGCTACAAATGTATGTAGGAATCAAATTATAAATATGTATATACATATTAGCTGCTTGGTTCCTTCATGTATGTGTAACATAAGTTACTACTGTCATTATTAACTGTGACCGAAAATCCGTATTTATTTGTAGTTAATTTTTTTAACAGCTGCACACAAATCAGTTAAAATTAAAATTTCATTCACTTTTAAACGTTTTGCTATTTAAAAATAACTGCACTGATTACTTCTGGAATAAACTACGGTCAGTTAATGCAAAAATATTCTGAGTGTTGTTATTCCACTTTATAGTGGCAATGTCTGTTTCAAACCGGGAACTTTTTAATGTGGTATAACAAAAGTGTTCCGTCTAGAAAAATTTCCGCAGGAGAAATAACATAAATAACCATGACGAAGAACAGTACAATGCAATGCGTAGAAAATTCTGACTTCGACAAAAACAAATTTACTGCTTTTACCCATAATACAAATTCAGATTTCACCAGTTGATGATCGAAAGTCAGTGAAGATCGAAAATAGAATGCAAATCATAACGACGACTCTTCTGCTGTTGAGATGCCAAATAAAGAGTAATGTTTTCCAAATCTGGCCACACTGATATATTTTCATGTATTACCAAGGTAACCTACTTCAGTCAAATTAATTAAAATTGATTTTCTTAAGATTTTAGCAACGACCCATAACAATTTTAGTTTTTTATTATAACGATGACTGATGCCGTCAAAGAGGATTCGAAGGATATAAATTCCAAAATATTTCCAAATTTAAGACAAAACCTGCATAAATATTTGGAACAACTGAATATGAGCAACAACAAGCGTAATCAGTGCAGAGATTACAATACCACACTACATTTGAAAGCAGCTGCTAAGCAAGATTACTGGGATACGGAAAATCAAGCCACCGTCTTTATTACTATTGATGAGCTGATACAATTTTTCATAGACGAATGCCAACAGAATTTCATTGAGGTCAACCACAATTTTGCAACTTATTATTTGCATTTATTACTAAGGGATTTTCAAGATGGCATAGAATTAAAGTTTCAGGGTGTGATGATTTCCAAACTTGAGAAATTTTTACTTGGAGCTTTAGCAAAATACAAAAATCAAACAGATGCCACTTTAAGCAGCATCAAAATTTCATATTTTTTAAAAAATAATCGAGAGATTAATTTGGATTACGTAAAAGAAAAATATGCAACCGAGTTAAACAATAAACTAGAAAAACTTATAAATAATATTCTACAATATCCGGAGTCAAGTAACGACACACAGCTGGAGGAATTGTTTATAAAAATGCAAGTATTTATAATAACAAATTATCAAATTGGTCGACCCGACAATCATGTGGTAAGTGAAAATCTTTTTTTTTTTTTTTTGTTATATATTATAACCACATACCTCTCCCTTATTCATTTGCTGCTAAGTCAATGGTCGGTTCTCTTTTGATGAGTACCAAGGTACTTCGATACCGGCTAGCTGCATAACTACAACAAACACAACACCAACCAACAAACATTTCATGTATTTTGTTGGTAGAAATACTTTTAATTCTGTCACCCATTTGTTTGCGTTTTTGTATTTTCACAGTTCTTCAAGCTAAAAGCAATAGTCAGCTGGGCTTGTAAGTTAATGAAACAAATAGTGCAGCTAATACGAGGGTTGCCTTTTATATTTCGGGATTAGAGAACAAAAACATATGTATATTAACAACAAAAAGATATATTTTGGGTTTTTAATATTCCCTACACTTTTGCATGCGTTTGAACCAATTGTCGAAGCACTTTTGCCGCTCGGATTGAGGTATCTCCACAACATGCAACCGCTTCTTAAGGTCTCAAAAAATGTTGACCTATTGGTTTCTTTTTAAGTACGGGAACAAAACGAAGTCACTCGGTGCCAAGTCAGGACTATACGGCAAATGAATCGTCAAATCGATGATCGATGTTTTGGGTGCTCAAAAATGCAGTTATTTGAGCCAATGTGTGAAACAAAGAGAGTATTGTCGTGGTGCAGAGTGATCCGTGTTCGGTGGTTGGTTTTCCTGATTTTTTGGAAGACAGCTGGCAAACAAATCGTTGTGTATCCATCAAAATTTACTATTCTGCGTTGTACTAGTGATACGATTGCGACATGTCCAATTTTTCAAAAAAAAAAAAACAGGCGACCAGGCGATTTGCTTGGAAGTGCTTCGTGCGAGAACAACGTTTTTTGTGTTTTGATCATCTTGAAACACACATACAATCGGCTGTTGCTTACTTTAGAGCTCGTACGCGTAAATTCATGATTCATCACCAGTCACGATGCCACAGACGTGTTTCGAAACACTGCGATCGTATTTTTTTTTTTAGCAATTCTTTCGACCAATAGATACGAGCCTTTTTTGAGCGATTGACAAATTGTGTGGGATCGAACACGAACAAGTTATTTTGACAAATATTTATGCAATATTGAATGTATGCTAATGCCTAAGGTTATTGCAATCTCATGGTAGGTCACATGACAATCTTGCAATATCAGTTCGCGCGCAGCATCAATGGCTTTCGGAACAACAGCTGATTTTGGATTGACTTCACTATACCAACGATAAACACTGGTTCTTGATGGAGCTTATCTCCCAAAATTGAATTAAGTTCATCCACACACTGTTGCTGAGTTAATCCACGTCGAAAGTTGTAAAAAATAATTGCACGAAAATGTTCAGGATATAATTCCATTTTCGGGCCAAGATGAATGTTTCAAGTTGCTGTAAACAACACAAATAACGCTGTCAAAACGTTCTGAGTACGTACAACCTCACAAGTGTCGAGCTATACAGTAGAGCTGTCAGTTGCCAGATTGCAACACTGGGAAACATAAAAGACAACATTCGTATTATATTGATTGTTTTTTTTTACTCACTATCAATACTGGTAAGTAGTTGTTGTTGCAGAGTCTTCAATTTTTCTTTTCCTCTTTAACAATAATGATCACTACAAGTTTCCCACAAAAAATCTTTCTCAATTCTGAGGAAGTAAAATCGAACTTAAAGCTCGATAAAGTAATTAACAATGATAAATCATAAAGTTCGACTATAAAGTGTAGTAATAAGTTATCTTTTTGATAGTTTTCAATAAGGTTTTTCTTATTAAAATAATAAGAATTCCTTCTTGAGAAAACCTGATAGAGATATGTATCTTATCGAGTTTGTTTTAATTTATCAGATATTTATTAGGCACTGTTTTCTCTGTGTACTTATGCAAGACACTTTTCGCTGTATACGATGCAAAATAATATTTTCTTTTGGTTATCTGTAAGTGTTAATCAAATTGTCTTCGATCATATACGATCTCTTATCGTATTTTAAAATGTTTGTCGACGATATTCGTTTCAAAACAAGATGTTGATGTGAACTTTTTACGGGATAATCGGCAAAGATTATTTTTTGGAATAAAAAGTTCAAGTTTTAAACTGGTCGGTCCAAAGTCCAGTAGAAAACATTTGGACTGATATCTTAAAAACAATCACCCATTACATACATACAATGTATGTATATCAAAGACTAAAATAAATTATTTTATAAAATTGTTTTAATTGGTTTCTTTTTAATGCAGCTTCTAAAACAATGTCGCCAAGCTTTAAATAGTATTTTAAGCAAAGGTGATATTCAAAATTATGTGTTAAAAAAAAGATATCATCGCTTGGAATATTTGCAAAAATTGGGTGAAACAGCAGCAGGCATATTAATTTTCAATAATCAAGGACCAGAAGGGGAGAAACAGGGTGTTGTACGCAATAGTAAGTTGAATCGCTCATTTACGGCAACGTTTGTCCTAATCCGAAAAAGTGGTTTTGAGTAAAAATCATATAAATTTTTCAATTTGCAAACACTTTTGGTGAGAACTTTGCCATATTTTGCTCTCAAAAGAGCATTCTGAAAAGTAATTGAAAGAATTTGATATACAATATGTGCTCAGGTAGTGTGAAAAAGATTACGTTTTACCATGTATTCTTTTAGGTCTAAATAAACCTTATTAATTGTTTTCTATCTTTTTCAGCCGTTTCGTTGAGCCGCATCAACGAAATGCCGGCGGCGTATATACGGCTGAAAAATACATAGAACATAAAACAATTAATGCTAAAAACAACAACATCTCGAAAACTACCAGGTGTCCCTTTAAAACGCAGAGTAACAATTAGCCGTTACTCTCGAACCGTAAGAGACAGAGGGATGAAATTTGCATAATATGTGTATTCGCATATGCTCCACAACAACAAATGCTAAAAGCAACGTTCACTCTAAAACTACCAGGTGTTCCTTTGCAACGTAAAGTAACAGTTAGCAATAACTCTCGAACCGTAAAAGATAGGGAGCCGAAATTCGCACAGTGTATGTATTTCCAAATGCCTTACAACAACAAATGACAACAATAACAACAAGTCGAAAACTACTAGGTGTCCCCACACAACGTAAAATTTATTTATTCCAATCAAGCCAATAGATAAAATCCTTACTGGCTATTATAACTAACATAAAATTAATTGACATAAATTAATTACAATTTAAATGAACAATAATAAATATTACGCTTTATAACATTACGTATACATTACATTGCATTTCTGATTATGACGATGTTGATACGAGTAGATATCGTTGTGTTCTATGTGTTTAATAATTGACTTTTTTCTACGATGTATTGTAACTATATATTAATTCGGGTCCAGAAATGAACTTACAAATGTTTTCTGTCTTTTTCATATTTGAATAATGCAAAAACTTTTATTTTTCTATACTTTCAAAAATACAAATCGTAGTAACTCGTTGTATAGAAGGATGCAAAGAAAAGTAAAAGAGTTGCAAAACGAAAAGAAATATTTGCTGTGATAAAGGTTTGTTTGAACATTTCTGATTCTCATTTTGTTCATTCTTTTAAGAATTTTTCGAGTCTACTGATGAGTTGATTAGCATCAACGAAATGTCGGCGGCGTATAGACGGCTGAAGAAGACATACAACAATTAATAATTAGACCTAAAATAATATATTTAAATTGGCTCTTATAGGAAATTAATAAATACATTAATTGTTTATTATTTCTGTAATCCACAATCGCATTTCTGATTATGACGATGTTGGTACGAATAGATATCGTTGTATTCTATGTATTTAATAATTGAGTTTTTTTCTAATTTTTTTTTTTTTTCGTTGTATTGCATGTATTAATTTTTTTCTGATTTATAAATAGAATATAAATCACATGTATTTATTACATAAATAATATATGTACTTGTATACATTACTATGTAAACATAACAGCTTAAGGCCTAGTAGCCATAGCTTAACCTTGTTAGCTTAGATCTAAGCATAGATTTAAGTTAGCTTATAAATAAATAAAATAAATAAATAAAAATTTTTTTCTATTAACCTTATTTCATTTAAGTATTTGCTGACTTGAAACTGGCTAAGTCCAATACCAAAGACTGTTTGCAAGAAGGCTTTGATCGTGTCTTTTATTTAAGGCAAAAAGCGACTGAGGCCATGCTTCAAGTATTTAATATAGATGTGCGAGTAAAAAACATCACATTTTTATGTCCTCAAATTCGAATACAAGAAGTGAATAAATTCGTTGTGCTATTCGAAGTTTATAAGAGAAACTTGGAGAAAATCAAAACTGTTTTCGAAAAAACAACGTACTTAGTGGAGCTGGATCGAAAGAGGTTTGATTGTGTTGTTGAAAAAATCAATGAAATATTAAAATATCGCTCCGCCATCGAATCGGAAGTGATTTTTGTAAGTAAAATACAATAGACTTTATAAAGAATAATTTAAGCTTAGTCTCCACTCAGGCATGAAACGTTACGAGTAAATTCGATATCAAGTATTTTTAACATCGGTACTTTTAATCAAATATCAAACAGGTATCGGGCAAAAAGCACTCGTATCGGTCAATGAGTACTTGTATAATTAGCATTGAAAAATAAAACAAAATCATGACAAAATAATATCTAGAACCTAAACTCGAGACTACAACAACAAAAGTATTAATGTTGTTTGTGCTTTACAACTTCATTATGCCAGCTAAACCTCCGTTGTTTTTATACCCTTCACAAAAATGTGTAAAGTTATATATAAGTTTGTGATTCCGTGTGTAACGCATTGAAATAACCATCTAAGACCCCATAAAGTATATATATTCTGAATCAGAATCAATAGAGATTACGATTAAGCGATGTCCCTCTGTCCGTCTGTAGTCGTTGAAATACCGTTTCTGAGAAAACGGTTTGAGATAGAAACCTCATGCTTTCGCTAAAATGTATTTTAATCCCGGTAGAGGACCTGCTATTGAAATTCAGTAAGATCGATCGGTCCAAGGATAGCCGAGATATATCCAACAAACCGGGTTCTGAGGGGTATTTTTGGCCATTTTTTGGTCAGATTTGTTAAAAAAAATTTGTTTTCTAAAAAGTTAGCCATATAATTTTTAATGCCCATTAGATCCCAAAAATCGAAGAATTTTTTAAATCGGTCCATATATACCCGAAATAAAGCGTTTCCCGATTTTGCAAGAAATCGGCTCCATAAGTCAAATAAAACAACTTTTGGCACCAAAAATCAATCAGAATGGTACATATATCCTTGTGAAGGGTATTTAAGAGTCGGCCAGCCGAATATAGCACTCTTACTTGTTGTGTTATAATATTGTTACAAATTTTAGATAAAGGTGTATTTGTAGTTAATCAGTCATTTTAGCTAAGTAAATAAGAGTGGATTTATTAGTACTGCCGTAAGCGACATCTGTTAGAAGGAAAACACCGCATTTAGCGGTAATTAGTAATGATTAGTAATCATAATCATTAGTAATTAGATTATTTTTGTTTTAAAGGCAAAATAATTTTAAAGGTACAATAATTGATTATGATTAAATTCGATTTTCCAAATAATTTATTAACTAGAACTACAACAAATTTAAAAATAGTCGAAATTACTTTAGATTATTTAAAAAAATCAAAAAGAGTTAAAAGTAGTAGTAGACTACTTTCAAGAATTATAATTGATCCTTTTCGATTATTTTTCACATATTTCCTTTAATTTCAGTATAAATTTAGTTGGTTTTATTTGCCATGAATGTCCTGAAAAGTGAAAACTAAAAGGTAATTTTATGCGAAAAAGTGTTCAGCTTTTTCAGTGACGAAGCTGTAGAAGTAAATGAACTTTATATAGTGAAAATAATTAAAAGGCATCTGCTACCTGCATTTATAGCGGTGATTATGTGGCCAAATGTTGCTTTAGAGGTATTGAGTAAAGTTTTTTCTAAACTCTTACTCAAGTATGTATGTATGTATGCATATCCATATTAAAACATAATTTTTGATATATGTACATTTTGTGTATTTAGTTTTACTCTTTCAAAGCCCGATAGACGTTGAAATTATAAAAATCATTTGAACTGCCACAAAGAGTACAACTGAAGCAAAAATCCCAAAAATAGATGCCACAAACGTATTATCAAAGATTTAAAAAGTTGCAAATAATGCAACGGCAACGAAAACGCCAAAAAAAAAATATGTTCAAAAAGGTCTAAAAATTAAAATACTTTCATTTAGATAATCATTCATTCATTGGATTTCAAATTATTGATATGTTCAATATGCTAAAGAAAAATTTCATAGAAATTTTGTATTGCAGGCAACAGTCGCTTCTAAACTATTTTGAATATATTTTTTCTGATGTGCAAAATTTTCGCGCTCTTGAAGGTTGCTTGCAACTGACCAAGGTACCGCGATACCAGGTAGCCTTACAAGCCTAGCTGACTACTGCTTTTAGCCTGAAGAACTGTCAAAATACACAACACTAACACATAAACGCGAACAAATGGATGACAGAAGTTCAAGATTTCTACCAACAAAATACATGAAGTGTTTGTTGGCCTTGTATTTGTTGTAGTTATGCGACTACCTAGTATCGAAGTGCCTTGCAACTGACTAAAACGTTTCTAAACCATTTTGCATATATTTTTTGTGGCGGTAATTTTTTGGGAATTTTCGTGTTTTTGGTCCAGTTGTGTTGCTTGCAACTCTTGAAATCGCTTCTAAACTATTATGAACATATTTTTCGTGTTGTGCAGATTTTCCGTGAATTTTCTCATTTGTTACAGTTATATATTTGCATCTGCAACGGGACATTTATTAATTTATTAATTTATTAATTTATTTATTTATTTATTTATTATTATTTATTTGGACGTGTCAAAATTTCACAATTTTGGCACAGCCGCTTTAACCACTCTGCAACCAAAGCTCACGCAATTTTACTTTCTGTTTGTATATTTAATTAACATTAACCAAAGCAATGATATTTTTTTGTTGTTGTGACATACTTTACTTTAGCGACATCTATCAACTGATAGTGTCCGTTTTCACAACTAATTAATGTTTATTGGTAGGTGTCTCCGCTGACAGCAGCGGAGACACCTACACAATTGTTTGTCGACAGATACACCAATACATATAAACAGCTCACACGCTTTCGTAACGATTTCTACCAACTTGCACTACCAGCAAGCCGCATTAAGGAACTTCGTTCCAATAACCATTTTTTCAATAGGAGTACAGCTCAAATGTTGACCACATTATTTTATTTCATCAAAATATATTTTTATATTCAATTAAATTTACATCTACAACCACAGCCTCATTTTGCCTACCTCTCCAAGTTATGGAATTCGTTGGTATTACATTTAACTCATCTCGTTGAATTAAATAAAATAAAAGATCACTTTGATGTAATTTTAAGCGATGATATGGAAAAGAAATTTAATGAACTGGTAAACGATTTGACGGATAAAAGCAGACATTTGGAACGCCCTTTAGTGTGCTCATTGCAAGAAGTCATAAATTCGACTAATGAGCAGACAGCCCCGAATTTAGATATGCTAAATAAAGTAAGACCACTTGACATAAACATAAATAAACTACAGTGAACCATGTATTTGTTTTTTTTTTTTAGAAACATTTTATAAAAGATTATTGCGCTTTAACACTTGCTCTGACTGGAGGAATATTGGTGAAATCACAATTAGAAAAAATATTATGTGAAAAGCTCGATTTTCGTTTTGGATTTGCAAATATTGAATATGCCAAATATGCTGAATACAATTTTGAAAAATTTCTCACGCTATTCCACTCTGCATTATTAACCAACAGCGATTTAATTGTTCTCCTTGAGTTGGATGAGGAAGTGATACAACAGGATTTGAAATTGATCCACAATGTGAAAGCACATACAAAATCAATAGAAACACAAACCACCGAGATGATATCAAATGATAATACAGCAATATATCAAATGGATTCTACTTGCAATATTAATACCATTAAATTAGCAAATATTCGAAAAAAACAAACCCGTTCGACACAATCACATTTAAGTTTTGGTACAAGAAATGCCTACAGTCAATGTGATCAGAAACCAAACAATACAATGCAAAATTAACTCACCTCTCTTATTTGGATCATCCTCGTAAACAGCGATTTGCTCATTACACACCACGTATAAAAATTTATCTTGCCAACTCATGGAATAAATTGGTCTACCGCAAACTGAATTGTATGTAGTTGGATGCTTGTTTGAGCCTTCGGTATTTATAGTTCCAATCTAAAATTATATGTGATATTAAAATATGAAACACAAGAGAAAATTGTGCTTACTTACTCGACCTTCCATTGTACCGTAGGCCAACTTCTTACAATCTGGACTCCATACCAAAGACATAACATTCGATTCAATGCGATGCACAAAGTTTTCAATGTGCACAGAAGTTGATGTCATTTTAGAGATGTCAATTATACCAATTCTGCGATCGGAAAACCCTAAGGCAATTCTAAAATAAAATATAATTTTAGTCATATCTACTTGAAAGTGAAACTTGTTTACTTATTCATGTCATCGGGACACTCTTTCATGGCACCAATGTTTGTTGAAACGCAACTATAAGTAAGTTTCATCTTATTTAATCCAATATCCTCCATACAGATCTCACGATGAGATGATATAGTCCATAGCAAACGTTTTTGAGGAGAACAAGCAAAAGACACTACAGCGCGTTGTGACCAATCACGTTTAGCCTCTTTAAACTTATAAGGCCTCATGACGCCATGCATATTGTTTTTGGGTAGCGGTTGCATACTCCACACTTGTAGTTCTCCAGATTTATTGTTTATTACAATTGAGGTAGATGAAATCCAAGAGATTTCAATATTACTATCTAAAGACCAAACAAATTTGTTTTTTTTTTTATTTAGGTTTTAATTATAGAAGCATTTTATTTACTTTTTCCTCCATGTGATGAACGGATTTTGTGCGTATCACATGTAGCTCCAGTCACAGCATTCCATACACAAAACGATCCGTCAGCACTGCATGAGGCCAGTAAAACATCAAAACATTCTTCAGGCTTAGAATCTTCTGCACTCTCTTCTTTAACCTCTTTTTCCAATGAATAAGACTCGCTAGCAGCCAAATTCTTGTTGTCACCTTCAAAAAGCGGTGCTTCGTTTACTTGCATTTGCTCATTGTTTTGAGGCTGTTCCATGCAATGGACATCAGCTTGGCAAATAATATTCTGTTGCAGATTTCTGTGCATACCATCTACATCAAGACTTTCCGAGGAAGGTGTACGGCAGGCTAACGGAACTAAACTACCATCTGAAGACTCTTTGTCGGATAATACATCTTTGCTTTTACCATCAACATCTACGTCTTCTTCACTTCCACAGGATGACAAATCCTTATGTTTTCTTGCTGCGCGCACGCATTCATCAAGACTTATCATGTGTTCAGGTGAGGTTTGTGGCTTTTCATCTCTCATAGCATTTATTTCTTCTTTAAGGCTCTGACAAGCCTCAGCAAAATCAAATTTTGCTGCTGTATTTAACTCATTTGGTTTATCTATACCCACAAAATCTGAAACAAAGTCGTTTTTCATTTTCATTTCTTGACTAGGAGCACCAAACTCATTTTCTAAGTATTCATAATCGTATATATCAAAAATGTCATCTCCATCTATTGTAGCATCTGAGCGTTTTAGTTTTACAGGCTTCTGCTGCTGATTTTTAATTATTTTAGGTTTAACCAACTGCTGCGCATTTTTGTCAACAGCCACAACAATGCGATTCCAAGCAAGTGATGTTATAGAAGTGTCATGACCTCTCAGTGTGTATAGTATTGACATTTTTTGCAGATCACAGAGTAAAACCAGACCTCGTTTGGTACCAATAGCAAAATGATTTTCATTGTATGGAGAACATTTGAGAGCAGTCATTTGATGGTTTCGTGAAGATATAAATACAGGACGCCTATAAAAAGAATTAGAGGCCACACAATACACAACAATATCCTGATTATCTATAGAAAGCACATTTCTGTTGCACATGTAGCTAATGAACACTTCTCCGGCATGTTTAGGAGAGGGCCCGTTGCCCTCCATATAACGCATATAGGCCAAATGAGCTTTATGCCCCTGTATAGCACAACCTTTACTAAAGTCCCATATTTGTACAGAATAATCTTGCAATAAGGCCGCAAACAACTTAACTGAATCTTTTTCACCACGACCAACAACGCTGCTTGAATTTTCTTCTGGTATTGTGCCACCATTACCACCTTCCTTCCTACCCCAGTAAGGGTCTAAATCTAGACTAAGAATGCCTTGGCGAGTGTGAAAGCATTTAATCTGAGGAGTGTCATCATCCTTTTCTACAAAGCTTATAAAATTAATGCTGCGAGATCCTGCATACAGGAAACCACCGTCCGGTGTACAAACACAACCATTGTAAAGATTCCATTGTGGAACCAATGGTATTTTAACCATATTAGACACGTTTCTTACTTCAGCGTATCTTCCAATTAGAATATGTATATGAAGTAGATTTCGGGCACAAAATAAATTCAGCTGAGAACTTTTCAAAATTAATCCTTCACGCGTTTAATTGTTCAAATGCCGTTTGTTATTGTTTTTGTTAAAAAGTTGCCACACTGCTGATTTTTTTATCTATGCTACAAGTACACGTTCATGAAACCCTGATACAACTAATAAGGGGGCCTTATCCAGGGGTGCTAGATGTGACAATTTTACGTCACTTTGACGTAATTTTGATCAATAAGCACTGAAATGACGTTTGACGTTTTTCTTCACAGCATGATACAATTAACAAGGTAGCCTTTTCGCTACAATAAGAACAACTTCAATAAAATAACATGCATTTTGTTTTTGTACAAGTTGTGCAAACTGTCAAAAAGACTCCACTTCTACATTTACAGAAGAGAGATGCACTGAGCTTACGCAGATTAGCTATCTCGTTTTGGCTGCCTTTCATCTCCGCATTCTCTTGACAACCTAAAGTAGTCAGATGATTAACGGTTTAGCTGACGAGGCTACCTTGTTAATTGTATCATGCTTCACAGAAGCTCTTTAATCTGTTCTATAGTGGCTTTTCCAACTATCCGTTTCATCTATGTCGGCAGCTTTGCCGACATTGACATTTACAGACATTATAGTAGCAGAAGTCAGCTGCTCTTGCATCTGACATAACTTCTCGTTGTTAACAGCAGCCACAAATATATGCAATGTATATGTTCTTAACATATCCAAATATGAACTTATTTATTTATTTGCTTTAAGAGCCAATTGATATGTATTAATTCAGGTCCAAAAATTAGCCTTTTCAAAATGCTTTCTGTCTTCTTCAGCCGTCTATACGCCGCCGACTCGAAAAATTCTTAAAAGAATGTTTGAAATTTAACTACTTACCCCTAATTCATAAAAATTATAACAGGCTTATAAGACTGTTATTTGACATATTTGTAGGGAAAATCTGTCAAATAAGAACTTTATAAACCCGTTATGATTTTTATGAATTAGATGGTTAGTCCATAATTCCCATGAACAAAATGAGAATCAGAAATGTTCAAACAAACCTTTAACACAACAAACATTTCTTTTCATTTTGCAACTCTTACTACTTTTCTTTGCAACCTTCTATACAACGGGTTTTTAACACATCGTGTAAAAGGATTGTTCCGTTATACCCCTAAAAGGATGCCAGACTAATATACATTTTCAATGATTTTGACATTTGTTTGTTGGAGAAAAAATTAATGTTTTTCCTTTAATTCTTAGATAATTATTTTTGTGATTTTATTTAATAGAAATTTTAAATTATATATAAAATTAACGTAGAAATTGAACTGAAACTACATATTATTAAAAATATTTAGTTAATACTTTACAAAACAGAAAGCTATTGACTCCCCACATACAAAAGGATGCTGTATAGGAAGTTCTTTAAATCATTGTTATTTGGAATACCAATTGGAATAACATTTTTAGACTGTGTTGGCTATGTAGCTCGAGTAGACGGTAATGTACTTAAAGTGGTTTTAAGTGTTAAAGTGGCAATCTAATAATAATACACCATTTTAGGCATATCTATGCAACCAGCTTTAAACCCAGACTCTACACAAACAGATTACGTGTTTCTATCACGTTGGGCAGTTCGTAGTAATAATATTCAGCGTGGTGATATAGTTTCTCTAACATCTCCTAAAGATCCTTCACAGAAAATTATTAAACGTGTTGTGGGTCTGCAAGGTGACGTAGTTTCGACTTTAGGATATAAACAGGAGTTTGTGAGAATACCCGAAGGACACTGTTGGATAGAAGGTGATCATACTGGACACTCTTTAGACTCTAACACATTTGGACCGGTGGCTTTAGGACTTATGACTGCCAGAGCGGCTTTTATTGTTTGGCCACCAGAAAGATGGCGAGCTTTGCCGACAGAATTGCCGGGAAAGAGAAAACCCATACAAACGTCTAAAACAAATAACTATCATTAAGAATGTTCGGTACTAGAAAAAAAAACTTCAAAGCCAAATTGTGTTTTGTATGTTCTGTTAAATAATCGTGCCTATTACGGCTCTCGAAATATTCGAGAGTATGTAAAGACTAAAGATAAAATTAATCTCATTTCCCTTAGTCCATTAAAAAATCTCGAGCAATTCCAGAACCTTAATAAGCACGATTCAGTTTTATATAAAATGCATAGGTACACATTTTGTTAAAACTTAATATTCACTTTACATTAAAAATTTAACTTTAAGTGTTTAGTAAATATTGAACAAGTACTTAGTACCCATAACTACATACATACATATGTGTGTGTATCAGAGAATTACATTTAACAAAAAAGCATAGTTTTCTTGCTAGTTTCAATTTTAATAAGATTGTAAATTACAAAAATATATTTATGAAAAAACTTAACTTTTATTATCATTTATTTGCTATTTAATGCCAACAACATCGGTTCTTGATTAACCGAGATATAGACAGAAAATCACAAAAAATTTTGAAAAATTTATTTTTCCTTAAAAGAGTATCGATAATCTTGTTCGAGCATGTTCATAAAGCACAAACATAAAATATTTGATTTCTCAAGAATTTGAGCCTGTACGCGAACTTGAACAAGTTTGATACCAAAAAGTAAATGCTATAATAAAATAGTTTCTCAAACAAAAACCTAGATACAACGAAGCCCGACTTCTCGAGAAGTTGGACCTGTATTCGAACTTAAACAAGTGCTGGTGCCAAAAGGCAGACGTTATTATTTTATTATAATTGTTGGTGCCAGGAAGTTGTTGCAATAATGAAGTGCTTATCTCTCTAATTTTATCACAAAAAATCTCTCAATTTTGAGGAACTAAAAATAGAACCCAAGCACCATAAAATTGTTAACAATTATAATAAAATCACTCTACTACACCATCTGAAGGTTGAAGTCTTGACTGCGAAGGATATTTCAGCGTTTCAGTATTTTTATGTTGTTTTCTTTTCTACAATAAGTGCATCATTTTCAATATTGTTTTGGACAAAAAATGTAGGTGACCTTTGTATTTATTAATATTTTTATTTCATTATTTTGAAGTGGGAAAAATACCTATAGTTTTATATTCTTAGAACAACTCAACAGCAACAATAAGAAATAATAAGTTCATTCATGTCTATGCAATTTATTAGTTTGTGTTAAGTGTCAAACGATTTCAGACCATGAGCATGCAGTAAATCTAATGCCTGCTTCAAAGCAACGCCTTCCCGTACAATTTTATAAAATCCAGGTATCGCCAAGTCTACCACAGTTGATGCAGAACGCCTTTCTTCGGTAGCGCCCACCTGACCAGCATCGAAGATTGCCCCCAGCATAGGCCATAATACTTCGAATTCTTTAATGTTTAAACTGCTGCGTTCTGCAGAGCGATTAGCACTTGTTAACGCTAAAGGCTGTTCATGAAAACTTGAACACAGTTCTTGAATAAATTTGTGATTTGGAATGCGAATACCAATTTTACTTGTTGTAGGATTCAGAAATGGATTGTTTAAGTATCTAGAGCGCTCTATAACTATTGTAATTGGTCCAGGAAGCAGCTGATTCAGCAGGGTATCGTTTAAATGTTCTGCCTGTCCATACCTGCGCAAATCCGTAATATCTTTTACACATATTGCCACCGGTTTATGAAAATCTCTTCCCTTGATATTGTATAAGCTTTGAATTGCTTTTTCATTATTAGCATCACATGCTAAACCATATACAGTATCCGTGGGCAAAGCTATTACATTTCCAGATCTTAAGCAATTTCTGGCAATTGATATACATTTAAAATCATCAGCAGTGTATACTGGTGCTTTTGTTTGATTTTCCGACAGCGTCTGCATTATTGAAATAATCTTGGTGCTAAACGATAATTTTGTAAAATGGTTCCTAATTTTCGCAAAATTGGACATTAGGATGAGGGTTCCCTTAAAAATTCAGTACTGTAAAAATGAAAGCAATCTTTCTAATCACGCCAATTATGTCCACACAATTGATTAGCACATTTATAAAAAGTTGTCATAGGTTCATCAGCAGAACGTGTTTGCATTTGCATAAAGTAGGCTTTTTTATGTGAGCAAGATGGGCAATCGGCGTCAGTAGAATCTACATTTTCCCAAGCAGCAGCACCGCCCATAACATGATCCACTTCCTAAAATAGAATAGAATAAAGCTACAAACATCAATTTTATTTCATAACATTTACCTTCAAGCGTGGATATGTTTTCGTTGATGATTTTCTGTTTACGTTAAAGATGTAGGGGCAAGTATGACACGAAAAACGGTGTCCTGTGATACTTTGTTCTACCATTAATATGTTACTGCATTGCGGGCAGAATAACAGCATATTTTTGTTTAATACATTGGCTTCACAAAAGTAATATATTTTCTAATTTTGCAACTTCTGAGTCAGATTTGAATTACACAAAAACCACAGAATACAAAAACCACAGTCAATAGTGGATCAACAAGCACGTTTTACAAAACAGCTGTAAAATTGACTTGTCAACTGCAAGACCACGGTGCTACCAGACTTAAAAAATATTATTGGAAAGCCAAATTTTATATATCCCAACGAACTTTCGCAGGTCTTCCAAATTTAGGCCTTGAAGGCTCTCATACACCTTTTAGATCCAGACTTTCTAATGCATGGTCAAACCAGTAAAAACAAAGTAAATGTTTATCAGCTTCAGCAACTTACGCAGTTGTATGAATGATTTGCAATGAAGTGGACCTGCATATGTAGGAAATGCATTGTTTTTTATAGATAACACAACAAACCATGCTCATAAGCCGATCAAGACCTTTCATACAACAATTTCAGGTATGCCCCGCTATTCCAAGTGTCGTAATCGTCACAGACATTTCAAGTCTCTATATCTTTCGGCTTAAAAAAGATACAGCTAATTTCAGTTTCTTGTATGGGAGCACGCTTTACTTCTAAACTTCTTGTTGTAGAGCGTATGTAACTACATATCCTGTGAAAATTCCAAGTCTGTAGCTCTAATGGTTCAAAAGCTATTGCCAATTTTCACAGTTTTTTGTATGGGAGCACCCTTCAGTTCTAAATTTTTTATTTTTTTGGATATTTGTTTTTGTATAGCCTATGTGATTAGGTATCCTGTAAAAATTTCAACTTTCTAGCTCTTAAGATTCAAAGCTTACACCTAATTTTATCTAATTTTCACAGTTTCTTGTATGGGGACCTCCTTTAGCTTCTAACTTTTTGTTTTTAGTATACGTTGTTGTAGCGACCCGGTCAACACATATACTGTGAAAATTTCAGCTCTCCAGCTCTTACCATTTGGGAGAATGGTACCTGTGACAGACTTACGTAGAGCTCTCAGTAATAGGGTTCCGGTTTTACTCTGAGTACGGAACCTTAAAAATTGAATGGAGCAAAAATTTAATATGTAAAGCAACAACACGAAGTTTCGGAACAATTCTCCAGTTTTCAAAAGATTTTCTTAGTCGAAAAAAGAATAGGAGAAAGTGCGACTTTAATGAATGTTTTTTACTTTTTTTTTATTAAACTGAATTTATGATAAAAAAGATGTTCTTGCTTATGTTAAAGACTAATGGAAAAAAATTGCAATTTATAAAACAAATCTCTAATGGATATTAATATAAAAAATTATACATATCAAAACTATGATTTTTAAGTCGACACAACTCGTGGTGAATGTTTGGGAATGTGCGCCAAGTTGCTTCCATTTCAAACATTATTTTTCTATTGATGTGCATAGTATCTCTAGTGTTGCTGTTAATTCTTACGCTATGTATTTGCAAAAAGATCCTTAAAGTTCTGTCTTCTTCGGTTTGCCACTGCGATCAAATCCTTTAAGTTCCTTAGTTGCGTGTTTGGCAATATATTTAACGAAATCATCTACTTCCCGGCCTTCATTGTAGGCAACAGGCTTGTTCTTAGCATCTTTAGGCAGCCAGAACAACGTTGGGAAGCCACGGACATTGAATTCCGGAGGAACATCATTAGCAGTAGCGTCCATTTTGACAAGAGACACTTCTTCGTCTTGCAATTTTTCTGCTACTTCATCGAAAATAGGTGTCAATTTTTTGCAATGACCACACCAGGGAGCATAGAATTCAACTAATGTATCCTTATCGTTATTGATGACAATCTCATCAAAGTTTTTGGCAACGGCCACTTTTACAGGAGCATCATTGCTTTCGGGAACGGCTTCAGACTTAATGTAGGGTTCTAGTTCACCCTCCAATAATTTTGCAGCGAATTCGCGAAGGTTATCAACTGAAAACTCTTCCTTCAGTGCATACTTCAAGTTCTTAGCGTCGCGGGCTAAAATAACTGGCTTATCACCAACAAAGTCGTAGCCATATTCATTCAATTCGTGTTGGAATTCATCCTTGGACGCAATGGCAAAGTTGAGTTTTCCAGCAAATTCCTTGGCTACTTTAAGTACACGGTTGCGCCAGTAGTTGGTGCCCTTTGGATTCTTAGTGTAATCGACGGAGTAGTAAGCAGTAATTAGAGGATTTTGGAAATCACGCACGGTATCCTGGGTACGATGTCCAACCAAACCATGGCTGTAAATTATGTTATATAACAGTTAAACTTTTCATAAAAATTAATTTTAATTATACTTACAAGTTTTCTTTGATAAATGTTGTCAAGTCTGTTTCAGAGGAGCCTTCAAACTGAACGGTGGAGTCTTCAAACTTGTTTGCCAAATGGGGGGCACGAATTAGAACAATCTTCTCACTACAAAAGAAAAACATGTTAAGCAACAATCATAAAAAAGAAACAAGATTTCCTTGCACAATCACCTTTCAACACCAGCCTTTTTGAAGACAGCGTCATCGGTAGAATGACCGAAACGGTATTTTTCACGATTTTTATCTGCAAACTTAAAGAAAGTCTTGGCCAATTTAGATTCGTTATCCTTGAAGTAACCAAACACAGTGGTTTCTTTGGCGTTTAAGAATTTCTCCAATTCCTCGACTGCACGGATCTCCTTAGAAGCTGGCCCAACTTGAGCACGCATGTATTTGACAATACCATTAGCCTCACGCGGTCCATTATAGTCTTGTGATACTTCGCTGCCCTTGAAAATCTTCAATGTGGGATAACCGCTTACCGAAAATTTAGAACAACTTTCTTTTCCAGCCTCTGTACAATCGATCTAGTGAGATAAAGTGTATATGCATGGGTATGTATGTACATATACGGTTATCAAGCAATATTACCTTAGCCAAAGTAATTGGTGGATCATCATCTTTGACAATTCCAGCAGCTGTAGCGTATTCTGGCTTCAATCGTTTGCAATGACCACACCTAAAATTAATTTAAAATAAAATTCCTGCTTAGTAATATTGGAATAAGCCCGGTCTACTCGTATCAACGCACCACCAAATTTAAAATGAATTATTTTGGGGGTGGAACGGATAACAAATTATAAAATAAGAAACACTCAAGTAAAAAATTGGCAGCAGCACTTGGCCTCTGAGTTAGAGACCTGTAACGTTTTCATATGCGTGGTTCAGTACAAGCAGCCCAAAAATGCTGCTTTTGTAAAAAAAAAAGAAATGCGGTCGGGGGACCCCCGTTAGGAACGAAGTTCCTCACGTTTTTTTTTCATCTTTGAATCAAGCAATGTGTCAAAAGTAAAAAAAATAAAACATACAGATTTCACCTTGTATACAGATTTCAAACATGCAAAGATTATGCATGGATTTGCTTTGGCTTGTCAGATACAACTGACCAGTTTTAACTTGGGGTTTAAACGATCAAGTTTTGCCTTTCAAGTTTTAATACATTCACACTTTTTTACTAATACACTCACAATTTTGAAAATTGATGCAAACTTGATGACAATTTTTGCTTTCCATAGAGAGCATCAAGTCACAATCACAGCTGGAGGCTTATTCTATATTGCGATGCGAAAATCAATGCGATGCGAAAATGCATCAATGCGAACAATTGGTATTCGGTATTGCGATAATCGCATAGTTGATTTTTATTCGCATTTCAAATGCGAAAAGTTGGCAATTCGGTATTCTGCATTGCGAAAACGAATGTCAAACAAACGCCATTTTCGCAATATTATTCGAAAGCAAAATAGCTATCGCAAAGCACAAAAATGTAAGTAAACAATAATATTTTATTTATTTATTCATCATATATTTATTATTTAATTCAGGGAAAGCAGCAATAAGACCACCAAAGCGCGTCAATTTCAAATAATGGTAGATTTTATGAATTTGTAATATTATTTAAGACGTATACAAATGCTTCTTTATTTAATCTAAAATTTTTTATAAAGCTGAAAAAAGAAATGTTCTGCATACATAAACGTAAACATTTATTTTTCGAACGCATAGTGCATAGAAAGTAAATTACCTTTTTTCATTCAAGCTCAGAATATCGGATTTGCTTCTAAGCAATCTTCTCTGTATCCTTTCATTTTGCTCATGCTCTTCTTCGTCGTCGAACCATAGTGCCACAGAATCCATTTTTATTTTTTTTTCAGAATTTCCAAAATAAATTTTTTAAACAATTTTCACACCCAAACAATTTTTATTTTTTTTTATTTTTTTAATTTGACATTTGTTGACACTGACGTTTATTGTGCAGCGTTGCCACGTTTTGAAATAAATTGCGAATGCGATTGCAAAAGTCTAACAGAATACCAATTTTCTTTCGCATCGCATTTCATTTGCGCATCGCAATACAGAATAAGCCTCCTGACAACAATTTTTTTTTCGTTCTGTCTGCAAATATTTTTTTGTTTTGTTTGAAAGTTGCAATTAAAAGTGATAAAAATTAAACAGATTCAAGCTTAAAAATCGAAATAAAAATGTTTACGTGCAAAACCAACAAATATAATGATGTGCTGTGATTTATAGAGCTCATCTACAGTCATTATAATTTTCATATATTTACCAACCTTTCCTTTCTGCCCTCTGGTTTTTTTCTTCTTCTTTTATTTTCTTTATTTCTGATAGTACTTTTAATTAAGCAGCTATTTTTAATTTTCTTCTTGACGACATCTTGAAAACGAATTGTTATGAAATTGCCTGCAGCCTACGTCACAGCTATCAATTTTATTGAAATTTGACAAGCAGTATGTGAAAAAAACTTGATAGCAAAACTTGGTCGTGTAACTGCAGTGTAAGGGTTGTATTTACACAAGAACAATTTTTCAATAATTCAATAAAAAATCAATCAAAACTGTAATTAACCGATCTGGCATCTCTGTGAAGTAAATGCCAAATATTTTATAACGTAAGTCCAAGCGAACGCAAGCTGTCGACATAGAAGAATCGAAATTGATTCGAAATCGAGTGACTACATTTCGACCGCTTACATTTTCTTGCGACATTGACGAACAGGCAGTAAATAAAACGTGCAATATTATTAAGCTCATAGACTGCACTAGAGGGCACCATAATTTCAAAAATGCACCGTTTCGTGGGTATACACGTTGAGAAAATTAAAAAAATTCTTTTAGGTATTTTTAAGGAATATGTTGCACATTATATTAATCTTTTTAAGGTTAAGACTATTCTTTTACCGGATATACTAACGAAACTAAGAACAAACCTAACTACAAATTTAGTGAAATATCTCTCAAAACATTAAACACAAGGTCGGTGTGTTGGCCTAATGTACATATGTACATATATACACATATCTATGGATGTGTACATACATACATTTGTACATTTTCTAATCTCGAAAAGCAATTATTCAATTCTTGTAAATGTTTCAATGTTTTTATTATCGCGAAAATAGTGCTTCTATACATACGTATGTACTACTTTAATTTATGATTCAGTATAACTTTTTATACCCTTCACATAAATGTGTAAGGGTATATATAAGTTTGTGATTCCGTTTGTAACGCATTGAAATATCCATCTAAGACCCCATAAAGTATATATATTCTGGATCAGCATCAATAGCGATTACGATTGAGCGATGTCCGTCTGTCCGTCTGTCCGTCTGTCCGTCTGTCCGTCTGTCCGTCTGTCCGTCTGTCCGTCTGTAGTCGTTGAAATACCGTTTCTGAGAAAACGGTTTGAGATAGAAACCTCATTCTTTCGCTAAAACGTGTGAAACCCCGGTAGTGGGTCTGCTATTGAAATTCAGTAAGATAGGTCCGCGGATAGCCGAGATATATTCAAAAAACCGGGGTTTGAGGGATATTTTGTGTAATTTTTGTATTCAGATTTTTGAAATAAATTTTTTCCTTAAAAACTAAATCATATCATTTTTAGTGCTCATTAAATCCTAGAAATGAAGGAATTTTTGAAATCGGCCCATATATATCCGAGATATAGCGTCTCCCGGTTTTTAAAGAAATCGGCTTTATTAGCCAAATAAGACAACTTTTGGCACCGAAGATCAATCAAGATGGTATATATAGGCTATTTAGAGGCAAAAGTGGAAAATTTTTCCACATCGGCCCATATACACTCGAGATATAGCGCCTCCCGTTTTCTCAAGAAGTCGGCTCTAAAAGCCAAATAAAACAACTTTTGGTATCAAAAATCGATTAGAATGGAACATATAAGGTGTTTAAAAGCAAAATTGGAAAATTTTTAAAATCGGTCCATATATATCTGAGATATAGCGACTCCTGATTTTTCAAGAAATCCGCTCTTTAAGCCAAATAAAGCAATTTTTGGCACTAAAAATCAATCAGAATGGTACATATAGACTACTTAGAGGCAAACGTGGAAAATTTTGGACATCGGCCCATATACACTCGAGATATAGCGCCTCAAGTTTTCTCAAGAAGTCGGCTCTAAAAGCCAAATAAAACAACTTTTGGTACCAAAAATCGATCAGAATGGTACATATAAGGTGTTTAAAAGCAAAATTTGAAAATGTCTGCAATCGGTCTATATATACCTGAGATATAGCATCTCCCGATTTTTCAAGAAATCGGCTCTATAAGCTAAATAAAACAACTTTTGGCACCAAAAATCAATCAGAATGATACATATAGGTTAGTCAGAAGCAAAACTGGAAATCTTTTTGTCATCGGCCCATATATGTTCGAGATATAGCGCCTCCCGATATCTCAAGAAGTCGGGCCTGGAAGCTAAACGAAATAGTTTTTTGCACTAAATATTTGTCGGAATGGTACATACAGGCTGTTTAGGGGCAAAATTAGAAAATTTTTGGACATCGGCCCATATGCACCCAACTTTTGGTACCAAAAATCAATCATAATGGTACATACATATATATATAATATTATATACATATGTATATAATATTTGCGATCATGTATGAATGTATGTACATATGTATGTATGTATGTATGTATGTATGTATGTATGTATGTATGTATGTATGTATGTATGTACGTATGTACGTATGTATGTATGTATGTATGTATGTATGTATGTATGTATGTATGTATGTATGTATGTATGTATGTATGTATGCATGTATGTATGTATGTATGTATGTATGCATGTATGTATGTATGTATGTATGTATGTATGTAGATACGTTTGTATGTATGTAGGTATGTATGTATCTACATATGTATGTATGCATGCAAGTATGTTAGCATAAACAATTTTTTTGCTTTGGTGTAAAAATGTGTATGTATATATACACGAGCTTGAAAATGAAAGTGATATAAAGAATTGTTGAAAAAAGGGTACGCAATGAAATTCTTTTAAACAATTGCGTCTTCAAATTCATTCACACAAAAAATCATTTTGGGTTTCCCTACGTACTTACATATGTACATACACACACACATGTGTATGATGATACGCAACAGATCATCAAAAACGTGCACAAGAAAAAAATCATTTTGTGAAAAAAAGCAAGCAATGTAAATATGTATGCATGTATATATGTATGTATATAATCATTGTTTTATGGAACACACTGAAAATATTCAATAATAAAGAATTTATTTTAGCGTTTTCAATTATAGGTACATATGTAGATACACACACACATGTGTATGATGATACGCAATAGATCATCAACAACGTGCACAAGAAAAAAATAATTTTGTAAAAGCAAGCAATGTGAATGTATGTATGTATGTATGTATGTATGTATGTATGTATGTATGTATGTATGTATGTATGTATGTATGTATGTATGTATGTATGTATGTATGTATGTATGTATGTATGTATGTATGCATGTATGTATGTATGTATGTATGTATGTAGATACGTTTGTATGTATGTAGGTATGTATGTATCTACATATGTATGTATGCATGCAAGTATGTTAGCATAAACAATTTTTTTGCTTTGGTGTAAAAATGTGTATGTATGTACATACATATGTATACACGAGCTTGAAAATGAAAGTGATATAAAGAATTGTTGAAAAAAGGGTACGCAATGAAATTCTTTTAAACAATTGCGTCTTCAAATTCATTCACACAAAAAATCATTTTGGGTTTCCCTACGTACTTACATATGTACATACACACATACATGTGTATGATGATACGCAATAGATCATCAACAACGTGCACAAGAAAAAAATAATTTTGTAAAAGCAAGCAATGTAAATATGTATGTATGTATATATGTATGTATATATATAATCATTGTTTTATGGAACACACTGAAAATATTCAATAATAAAGAATTTATTTTAGAGTTTTCTATTATAGATACATACATACGTATGCATGTACCCACATACGTAAGTAAATTGAAAAACAAATCACACTTAATGGCAATGTTATATGCAATTTTTTGTTAAATAAATTTTACTATAAAGTTAACTGATAAATAATTAAGAAATACATTTTGCTTTTCTTTATTTCATTGATATTAAAAAGAATTGGTGTCACCCAGTGGTTGAACTTGAGCATATTAGGAATTATTTAAATAAAAGTTTTGCAGCCTGTGTTAAATCCCGGTAGTGGAACTGATATTGAAATTCAGAAAAAATCGGCCCATTTAAAAGCCAAATAAAACAACTTTTCGCACCAAAAATCAATCGGAATGTATGTACGATTGTGAAGGGTATTTAAGATTCGGCCCAGCCGAATATAGCACTCTTACTTGTTTTTTTTGGTTTTTTGATAAGAAGTTCGCATAACATGTGTGAATTCACTATGTCCCACCATATCTTGCAAGGTTCTAGATTTGCGTTCTGAAGTTAGAATAAAAGGTTGTAGAAGCCTTACGTCTTAATAAGAACAACAATTTAGTTGAGTAAAAGCAACGTAAAAGAAAGATAAGCTACAAAAGGAACATATTTTTTCTTAATACTAAATTAAAGCGAAAGAGACTTGTGAATATGCATAAATGTGCAATATATACATAGTTTAATTTTAAGCTTCTTTTTTAGCTTTCCACAGGTCATTTAATAATAATAATAATATACGTACGTACATACATACATAAAGACCTTCACAGTTCAACATTTTCTACAAAAATGCCATTCATAATACATTGTTGTGTCATGCCAACTCAAACAAGATGTTATAATACCTTAGTTGTGATCCACATTGGGAGCCCACGGGTAATGTGCGTACGAATGAGAGCAATCATAAAATTCTATCAAAAATAGGTGAAATGTACCAAGAGTACAGGAACATTAAAAATCACCTTTCTATTTCAAAAAATAAAATATAGTATATTTGGATGCTGTAACGAAAATTGAAACATAAATTTTGAGAAAATTGTTTTTCTGGACGCATTTATATTTTAAAGTACTTTGAAATTACTAATAATCTAATGCTAATTGAAAAGCATCCCAACTGCTGTTATGTTGATAATATAGATGAACATCTTTGTTATTCCATACTTTTTTCAACATTTAACTACTTGCCGCCCAAGGTAGCATGAATAAAAAGTGCGGGCTATATCGTGCAAAAACAATATTTCCCTCGCAAAACCTCTCTCATTTACACGAACTTTGAGTACGGGAACAGTTTCCGCACAAATTGGGATCCCTCGGGCTCCCAATCATGACCACAACTTTTTCCTTCCTGCTAGTTTAGGCAAGTAGTTAAACAATCAGCAAACAAGTTAAACAATTGCAAAAAGTAAGCAATAACAAACAACTCAACTGAGTCAACGACAATTTTGATGTTTCCCAATTAATATTTCCTATAAAAGTATCTGTGAAGCACTTTAAAATATAACTGTATGCAGAAAAACATTTCATTTTCCCAAAATGTAGGTTTAAAATTTCATTACGGCATTAAAATATACCATATGTTATTTTTTGGGATAGAATTATGGTTTTTGGTGTTCCCGCGCTCTTGTAAGTTTTTTTCTATTATTCAGATAAATCCATGAGTGCTCTCATTTTACTGAGCTTTGGCCAAAAAGTACGGTATCAAACTTGCTAGGTCAACTCAAACATATCTACTGTCTTAGCATGTCATTGTAAGCTGTTGTACTCAATACCATCAACGCCTTTCAATACGTTAGTCCACTTTATAGAAACTAATAATTTAGGCCCTAATTTTGTAATTTATACAAATATAAATATAATACAAAAAGCCTTTCTAGGACAAAAATATATATTACAAAGATTTTAATTAACAATAAAGAGCTAATAAAATGTATAGATTATAAATTTCAATAAATGAATGTAATAACCAATTTATATTGTTTTCAAATAAGAAATCAAGGAATTCTCAAAGTATGGCTTGCAATGCAAGGACAGATCTTAAACGCCAAGTAATAACGATTTGAAAATTCTTTAAAATAAATTGTTGTTGCTTTGTATATAAGCTTCCAAGTTCCCGACGCCACAAGCAACAAGGCGTTCATGTATGAAGTCTGAATTTCATATTTTTTGAACACAAATACAAAAAAAATTTATTAAAATTTTTGTTGTTTCCCTTTAAACTCTGCCGTTGTGTTGTAATTTACAAAATTAGGGCCTTCAATAAAAATATGCAACGATTTTTTTAACAAAAAAAAGAAATCGAGCTTATTAGGGTTCTCGATAATGAAATAGACCAAAGAAAAAGTACTACCGTTTAGTCTAGTCCATACTCTTGAATAATTCCAGAACAGTTAAAAACACCAATGTATTCACTTGAAATAAATTTACCATTAGTTTAATTCGAAATACATACTTAAGTGTGAAATTATGGTTTTTACCAGTTGTTGCAGTCTTTTATAATATTTAAGAATGACCATATGTGTATCGATGTATACTAAGGAGAATGTTTGTTAATTTTCTTAATTATGTTGTCTTTTTGTTTCATCAATAATTCTACTTTTTGTGGTAGTTTTCCAACATCTTGGAACCGTAATGGACTTGAAATTTGCACCGAATATGTAGTTGCCTGACCTTCACAACTGCAAATACCAAAACTGGCGCCTAATACAAGCGATACCCTTTAGTTCGAAAATAATGTGACTTTTGCGATGCAACAGATGACTTGATATTTCTACAGCAACAAATACCAAAAAATTTAAATAATGCTGAATACAAGGGATCGTCACCTTCTAGTTTGAAAACTAGCAGAAACTCTTGAACCGTAGAAAATATACTTGCAATTTGCACAGGATATATAGTTGCCTGACGTCTACAACGGCACATACCAAAAATAACAAGTTTAAATGGTGCCTAATACAAAGGGTCACCCTTTGTATGCATTATTTTGGTCACGGCTATACATATGTGCTGTGTTGACGTGTGCATGTATACATACGTATCGTTGGTCTCATGTGGAAAGGCCCTAACCTGTATTTTCAATCTTCAGTTTTTTTTTTTTTTTGTTGCAAGATTGACGAAATAAAATTGGACCATACTACATCAGATCAACTATATATCAATACAGTATTATTTCTCCAGCACACAATTTATAAAACAAAATCATTACAACATGTTCATGTGTATGTAAGTATATGTATAAGCATGACAGGTCGATTATTTACAAGGTTCAGTTTTAATAAATTTATTTGCAAAATCCAAAATTAAGTGGAGTTTTTTTAATAAGACAAAAAATTTGAAATTATTCCCATTACTTACCAAGGAGCATAAAACATGACAAGTGTAGTTTCATGTTGGCCCAATTCCGATGAGAAATTGTCATCAGTTAGCTCAAGAACGTCTTGTTCAGAAGCACTTGCTAGGCCTAGAACGGCCAGACAAAGAACAAAAACTTTGCTGTGCATTATGCTTTTTCTATTTTTCAAAGGACAAATTATTTTATTATCACAAAACTACAATAGCAGAATATGAAGAGCCGGCAAACCCTTTAGCTGTTAATTTACAATTGATTTTTGTTCTACAAACAAGGCCACGTCAGTTCACGAAAGTTCATATTAGAGTTGATTTGTTTTTAGTACCAATCCAAATCGCATATGGCAATGCTTTTTATTTAACTATTAGATGGGCTCAAAATAACTATCGATATTTTTAATTGTTATATCTAGTAGTTGGACCACACGGGCAATAAATTTGGAAATTTTTGCCGTAGCAGATGTCAAATTTTATTGACCAAACCATGATACAACTAGCAAGGTAACCTTTTCCCTACAATAAGAACAACTTCAATTAAAATAACATTCATTTTGTTTTTGTACTACTTCTGTAAACTGTCAAAAAGTCGCTGCTTCTACATTTATAAAAGAGGTATGAACAGAGGTTACATTGATTTGCTCCTTTTGGCTGCCTTTCATCTCTGCATTCTTTTGACAACCTAAAGTAGTCAGATGATTAACGGTTTAGCTGATAAGGCTACCTTGTTAGTCGTATCATGGACCAAACAATATAAGAGCTTGATCACACATGGGAGCTTTCGTTGTGCCACTTCGGTTGACTGAAACTGTGATTTACTGGTGGTCTCCATTAACCATGAACTTGGTGTGCACATTATGTCAAACATCGCTCATGGCTAATGAAGACGGCACATCGTTATGTTTCGGCTATGTTCAGGCTTAGCTTTCATGAAAAATACCACAGAAAAGAGATAAAAATGATTGGAAAATAGAAAAATTATTTTAGAGACTCAAATTAATTGTCAAATAAAGAAATGAAATGAAATATACAAACATTGAACGGATAATAAATCAGCATAAAATGCTGAAATATTAATTAGCTCATGTTTTGGAACACGTGTGTCCAAGCTGTTCGGTCATGGCCGAAACATGAATGGTGTTCATTAGCCATGAGCGATGTTCGACATTGTGTTCGTGCCAAGTTCATGGCTAGTGGAGAGCCCCAGTAACTTCACGGTGAACATCGTTGTTCGGGCATATGAACGTAATCAATATGCTTTAACACTTTTCTACGATTTCTTACTCTTGAGTTGTCCAAACTCAAATCACAGCAAAACCGATGACAACTAGCGGGAAGGTGTGCAATGGATTCTCCTTGCCCCCGTCTAAACCTGCAATAAATGTCTTGAAGAAAATTCGTTAACATTTATTATAGCTTTTATAAGTTTGACGTTTATTTCAATTAATGTTAAATACATTAATTTCAAGTCTAAACGGAGAGCTAACAATTTCGTTATTAATCCACCTTTGTGCTAAGAACTAATCACCTCTGCTATCAAGTTCACCTTGTATCAATTTGCCTTAGCTACGAAAAACGACTTAATTAGATTCGCTTTGAGAAAATTGAAAAACTGCCAAGTTGACATTACCAAAGTAATGAATTCGCCTTGGACATTAGTATGCCTATAAAATAAATTGTCATTCTAAGGTCTTATTAATAAACACAAGATAATAATGTTCCAATTAAAAGAAAATAGGTCTATAAATGATTTCAGTGGATATACAATTTTAATTCCTAGTATTTGTGTGGGAAATGCTGCTCAATTAGCTTGTGATTTGTTAATAGCTTCAAAAAAACTCAAGCGAATTGGCTCAATACATCATCCTGCGCTAATACCTGTCTATGGTCCATCCGCCTATCAACACGAGCCAGAGGAAAGGGTTGCTGCTTGCGAACTGTATGAAAGTAGTGAAGATAAATTGTTGGTTTTTCAATTTCGATCACCATTCATCTCACGACATATAAGCGACTTCCACAATGAGTTGGCTAAAATGGTAGAAACAGCAGCTAGAGTTGTTATACTTAGCGGCAGCTTTGGATTTGAAAAACGTGATATTGAATCATGTCCTTATGAATATAAAGCAAGTGAAAATTTTAAGGAAGCTCATCAAGAACAATTAAAATCAGTGAATTGGAAGGAATTCCAGGGTGAAACAATATTTGGTGGTGGCAATGCGCTACAATTGCATCGAGTTTTAGATGAAAGAAAAATCCCAGTTATGCTTTTATTCCGGTACTTGCTGGAAGGTGACAACTCCACAGATGCCACCTTGATTATTAAGGAACTAAGCGCATTATGTGATGGATTCTTAGGTTTGACGAGTGATAAGGGTGGAATTAAATTGACCGTTCCCGTATCGTGGAAACTCTTATTTGGAAACGACATTCCTGAACTTATATTTTAGAAATTCTTATGCTTGTGGTTTTAATATTTTAATTGCTTAAATAAAATATGGGGAATAGGTATATTCTTTACTTCCAACAGTTTTATTTATATAATTGGTAATCGCTCGACATGATCGGTCGTTTAGCTTTGCCGTTTTTGTATAGGCTAACTAGGTCAATTGCTGATCGTAAAACGGCAATACGTCCTCTATGAAACGTAAAAAGTTAGCTTTAATATTTAAAAATATATATTCATCCTAAAAGTATACTTTAAATCGAAATTATTAGTTTGCAGGGTTCCATCTATACTAATAGGGACAAGTGCCGGGAGCAAGCCTTGTAATGATCAGAACTAATGGTAAAAATTTTAAAATATTTTGTTTTCTTTTCCACTTTTAAAGTAATGAGCATGTTGCATATTCAAAAACAAATTTATGTTATTAAAATAATACGTAATAGTTTTAAGTTTTCATTAATTTATTGTTAGGTTATTCTGTATTATGAAAAGAAAGAAGTCTCAAATATATCAAATCAAATCAAAAATCTATACTAATATAAAGAGGTAAGATTTGATTGTTTGTTTGCAACGAATATGCTCCGAAGCTACAGCAGCGATCTCAAAATTTTGTTTCACCATTTAAAACCCAAATCGAATCAAGTACAGGTCGTCGCAATCAGTGTTTCCCCCTAGAGTTAGGAGTTTTTTTTCTTTTAGGGGTGAATTTGGGGTGTTAAATTCTTTCGGGAAAATTTAGGGAGAAACAATTTATTTTTGGGGTATTTTTTTTAAGGGGATTTCTGTGTTTGGTTGAACGGTAAAATGGCAGGAGTTAGAAGATTTTTCAACTGATAAATTTCAAGATTTTATTTTTAGATTTTTAGTAATGAAAAATTCGACCACACTCACTTTTTTAGTTTATTTAAAATGGAGAACGACTGGATCAATTCATCTTAATTTACTTTCAAATGTTCACAATAATCCATTTAAGGTTCACGCTTACTTCTAATCTAGTTTGCCTACCGAACCGGCTTAACCCATCTTAGGTTTATAGGAATAGGAAAATTCTCCATCCTGATTTCTCCGCCCACCTTTTTTAATTCATCTAAAACGGAGAACTGCTAGTCCAGTTTGTCTAATTTGTCTCTCAGTTGTCACCATAATCTATTTTAGGTTCACTCCTACCTCTACGACCACGTTATTTTGTTTACATAAAACAGATAGCGGATTAACTGACTTAGCACACCTTAAGTTTTTACCAATAGGAAAATGAACGACCCAGTTTTACTCTTCTTTTTTATTTTACCTATAACGGGAAACGTGTTGTGAAGATTTCACTTTTGCATAATAACTGTATATACATATATAAATGTATGTATGTACATGATATGTATGGGCCAATAACAAATTCATAAGAGGGAAGAGTAGTGAGTAGCAGGACATCCAGCCGTGGTAAATCCTACTCAATCAGAGTATTGTTACAAATTTTAGCTAGTCATACGTCATGGGTTAATACAACACAAGTGGTTGAGTAGCAACACTAGGAAAACACTACCATGCAATTTAAATAAAAGTTCGTCTATCGATTGCGCGAAAGGTGATGCCACATCTTAAGCTTTATCACAAAGGTTGTGGTCTTAGAACTTTCGAGATCAATTTGTCCGTCGATGGAGCTCAAGTCATATTCTCAAGTCTTGAGTGTGTTTTATTTCATTTGCAATCAAAGAATCCGTAAAAGCCGTTTTTATTAAATGATGAAAACTTAACCGTATTTTTACCTTAGGATACTGCTTTATCTCGTACGTGGCCCAACCCCATTCGACTACTTGAAAACGGTTGACCGTGTTCTAAAAGAGACATATCAAGCAGCTTGGCTTCACAGAGGTTTCCCACAAAATGACGGCGGTTGTGAAAATATTCTGTAGCATCATCACAAAAAAAAGATAATTTGTTTCTTTTCATTTTTTACTAAGCGAAATCTGTCACTGTATAGAACAGCCTTATCGACACACAGTGGTGTAAATAAAAGAAAAAGTGGTAAAAAGTCCGGAACTTTTAAACCACACAACGGATCTCGCTGAAAATTGAAGTAGTCATAGACAAGGAGTTATGTTTTTTGCCTCAAGTCTTTTTAGGCCTATAGTTAAAACAGGGGCGGGGCTATGGGGGCTGAAAGTTACCCACCTCGGGTATAAAAAATTTTATGCAGCTTATAACTTTCTTATATCTTGGCCGATTTTAAAGATTTTTACCCTTTTGTATTTTGCTTAGCAAGGCAAAGAAAAAATGTTATGAAACATGTTTTCATATCTCTTACAGTTTAAGAGATATTCGCCTTAGAATATTATTTTTTATTATTTTCGCCGCAACTTCTTTTGGTTTTTTGCTTATATCTTTTTTGTTAAAATCTTGATTTTAATTTGTGGCCCACCGTTATATTCCTTATAAAATTCTAAGTGAGATAAGGTACCGTTTTATTAAAATATCATGGTCCGATAATTCATAAAATAGGTCTTAATTCAAAACTTTGAAATTTCACCGAAAAATTTTAATTTTTCACAAAAAAGGTGGCTTCATTATTTTTGAATTCGTAAAAAATTTTGTTCCAGCTTTTATACTTATTTTTACACGTAGCGAAAGATAATCTCTTAAGAGTGTGTAAAAATTTTATTTTGATTAATTTAAACGAAGTACCCTACAGTAGGCAGTGGTCGAAAATCATCAATTTTTAAAACAATTTTCGGATATGTGGGCGTCTGAAAAGTTTTGCCAAAAGTGAAATGAAATTCCGTGAACGACGTTTTATTACAAAATCAGTTGGTATTATTGCTGCAGAAGCTCGAGACATCCTAGATATAATTAGCGTTGCCAGACTGAGATTATTAAAAAAAGTCAATTTTTGGAAGGGACAATTTTGAATTGCTAAAAAAAATGGATTTATGATTTATATTTCTTTCTGAAATTTATGCTTTTATTTAAAAATGTTGTATTTTAATACGCTTTGAAAAATTATGCATGCATCTTTCATCGTCTTGCAGATATTCAAGTTTCACTTTGATTTTTATGTGCGAAAAACTATCCTTTTATTATTTTTTTCATTATTTTCACGAATGTGACTTAAAAACATAAATAAAGTATAAATTTTTGCATATATTTGAAAAGAAGACACTAATTCCTTTCAAACGATAGATAACATGTATACCTTTTTTAAATATTTGCACATTCGGGAACCACTAGAATACTACGCAACCAATACAAAGTAAACAAGTTTGGCGTTTTGAGAGACAGCCAGACATACGAATTAAATGCACTTAGTTCGGTTATAATCAAAAGGCCAAAAAATTCCTGATAATGCATTTAAATACCTGAAATTCTACTTTCAAAAAGAAAACGATGACATAATAAAAGGTTCCAAAATCGAAAGGAAAAGTGATCATAAAAATAACAGATTTCTTTGAAATCTACACAAATAACGCGTATAATAAATGGAAGCATACCTTCTATTGAAACAATTCGGCAAGACGGTGATAAGCGAAGCATTAAAAGCAAAAGCAGGTACATAAATCGGGCCAAAGCAGTGACAAAACAAGCAGAGGGTTCACCCCTCACAAAGGAAAATTTTGGCGGTACGTATAAAATGTCTATGCCAGAAGACAAATGCAGTAGTAATATTAAAAACGCTGAGCACTTCATATCGAAAAAGAAGAAAAAAGAAGAGATGGTACTTGGTTACTTTGGAGATCAAATAAAAGATTCCTTTAAATGGACTTTGATGAAATCGCAGCAAAAAGAAGCGCTAAAAGTTGTGGACGTACTACCAACTGCATCTCCAAAGAGATTAAGATATATAAATGAGGATGTGATGGATCATCTAGCTTTTCTGAGTATAAGCAAATAAGCGATTCCAATGCAGACTTTTCCACGGTTCTAATGGCAACGTTAGTGCCATTACGGCTGCGGCTCTATAACCAAATGCCCACATCGAGTAAAAATTCATATCGTGATCTGTGGAAAAACAACACGCCAGGGTCTAAGTTTCTATGCCGGCCAATACGTTTTAGGTATATCAAAGAAAACAAACAAACAACTCAAATGCTTGTTAATGATATCAACCGCGAAATTTCCAACATGGCTTCCATTGATGTTTGCATATCTGGAAGAACGATTACTGTTTCTTTTAAACCTTATCTAACCATAATATATGGAAAATTCGCAAAGGCAATTACCGATACGAAATCAAACATGAATTGTAACGTACATACATATGTGGAAAGAAGAGTTTTTACTTAAATGATATTGATAGAAAAGTCCCATGCAATGAAGATTCTCTTCAGCTTGGGATATCGCCTCTTCATGCCCGTAAAGTAATACTAGTTGTCATAAATAGTAAAAAAGTAATGAACACCGAAAAATTCGAAAAATATGCAAAAGAAATACTGACCTTAATTAATAATCTGTATTCGTGGAGACCATTAACACCAACCGTACACAAAGCTCTAACACATACAACAGAAATAATGGCGAACAATATTCTTCCCTTAGGGGAATTAACAGAGGAAGCTCAGGAAGCTAGAAACAGAGATATTAAGCAGTATAGAATTTTTAAAACACGAAAGTGTTCAAAAACTGCTCAAAATAATGACCATAAAATGGTTACCAAAAATAACAATAGAAATAGAAAAGGATGATCCCGAAGGAATTGAAATTAAAACTCTTTTAAGTTATGACGCTTCCGATTATTTTAAAGAAAATTTTTATATTAAGTAGGCAACACTGTTAGTATATTTTATGCTGTAATCAATAAATGAGAAATAATTTGTAAGATTTAAAGCTCAAACATTACTTAATTAAAATAAAGTCGGTAAATCCTTTTAGTTTGCATTTTATATTTCTCCTATGTATATTTAATTGAGATCCTTTTGAATCCATATGCTTTACGCCGTCCTGCATTCGGGCAACCCGCTTCTGCGAGTGATCCTTTATTTGCTTGTTTTCTCTCTGCTTTGCCCCGCTGTATGCAGATTAAAAGCTTTTGCGCCTAATCAACTGCTTTTCATTGTCTTATCGAACAGTTGAATAAACAGGTATGCATATGCTTATATTGTTGTGGACAAAGAAATCTGTTATTTTTATGACCACTTTTCCTTTCGATTTTGGAACCTTTTATTATGTTATCGTTTTTTTTTTGAAAGTAGAATTTCAGGTATTTAAATGCATTATCAGGTATTTTTTGGCCTTTTGATTATAACCGAACTGAGTGCATTTAATTCGTATGTCTGGCTGTCTCTCAAAACGCCAAACTTGTTTACTTTGTATTGGTTGCGTAATATTCTAGTGGTTCCCGAATGTGCAAATATTTAAAAAAGGTATAAATGTTATATATCGTTGGAAAGGAATTTGTGTCTTCTTTTCAAATATATGCAAAAATTTATACTTTATTTATGTTTTTAAGTCACATTCGTGAAAACAATGAAAAAAATAATAAAAGGATAGTTTTTCGCACATAAAAATCAAAGTGAAACTTGAATATCTGCAAGACGATGAAAGATGCATGCATAATTTTTCAAAGCGTATTAAAATACAAAATTTTTAAATAAAAGCATAAATTTCAGAAAGAAATATAAATCATAAATCCATTTTTTTAGCAATTCAAAATTGTCCCTTCCAAAAATTGACTTTTTTTAATAATCTCAGTCTGGCAACGCTAATTATATCTAGGATGTCTCGAGCTTCTGCAGCAATAATACCAACTGATTTTGTAATAAAACGTCGTTCACGGAATTTCATTTCACTTTTGGCAAAACTTTTCAGACGCCCACATATCCGAAAATTGTTTTAAAAATTGATGATTTTCGACCACTGCCTACTGTAGGGTACTTCGTTTAAATTAATCAAAATAAAATTTTTACACACTCTTAAGAGATTATCTTTCGCTACGTGTAAAAATAAGTATAAAAGCTGGAACAAAATTTTTTACGAATTCAAAAATAATGAAGCCACCTTTTTTGTGAAAAATTAAAATTTTTCGGTGAAATTTCAAAGTTTTGAATTAAGACCTATTTTATGAATTATCGGACCATGATATTTTAATAAAACGGTACCTTATCTCACTTAGAATTTTATAAGGAATATAACGGTGGGCCACAAATTAAAATCAAGATTTTAACAAAAAAGATATAAGCAAAAAACCAAAAGAAGTTGCGGCGAAAATAATAAAAAATAATATTCTAAGGCGAATATCTCTTAAACTGTAAGAGATATGAAAACATGTTTCATAACATTTTTTCTTTGCCTTGCTAAGCAAAATACAAAAGGGTAAAAATCTTTAAAATCGGCCAAGATATAAGAAAGTTATAAGCTGCATAAAATTTTTTATACCCGAGGTGGGTAACTTTCAGCCCCCATAGCCCCGCCCCTGTTTTAACTATAGGCCTAAAAAGACTTGAGGCAAAAAACATAACTCCTTGTCTATGACTACTTCAATTTTCAGCGAGATCCGTTGTGTGGTTTAAAAGTTCCGGACTTTTTACCACTTTTTCTTTTATTTACACCACTGTGCGACATCAAATAATAGGACACACACTACATCATTCATTCGGCTTTAGATCCACCCAATCAAAAAGACAGAACATGAACGTTACACTCATGATACGACTAATAAGGTAGCCTTTTCCCTACAATAAGAACAACTTCAATAAAAATAACATGCGTTTTGTTTTTGAAAATTGTCAAAAAGACGCCATTTATACATTTTCAGAAGAGAGATGAGCAGAGCGTACGCCGATTTACTATCTCGTTTTAGTTGCCTTTCATCACTGTATTCCCTTGACAGTTGATTAACGGTAGTCAGATGATTAACGGTTCAGCTGATGAGCCTACATTATTACTTGTATCCTGGTTACACTCATTTTAAAGTGCTTTGCAGTTAAAATGCGTTGTTTGTTGTTGCTTACTTTTTGCAAGAACTGACTGTTTAACCATTTGCACAAACTAGCCCGAAGAAAAAATGCGGCCTCAAAGCCTGCCTGGATACCAAGCAGCCTTACAAGCCCTGCTGACACACACAAACGCGAACAAATTGGTGACTGAATTACAGTATTTCTAGCAACAAAATACATGAAATGTTTGTTGTGCATAATAACTGTTTGCTACGCAGAAACTGCCAGTTGTCCATAAATAAATAGTTCATAATTAAAATTACATCATAGTTCATAATTAAAATTATAGTAAAAATGCATTTCTGCCTTCATTTCATTCACCTCGGGCTGAAAAATTTCTCAGGTCATATTAAATTACTTAATAATTTGAATGCTTCGCTGCTATAGCTTTGCGCACAACTGCAGTATAAGTAAGATCTATACATGCAACTTTTTCAAGTCCAAGTTTGATTCCCATGCTCCACGAAAACCTTTATAATTAAAACTTATTTTTAAAAAAGTCGTATCAGTCATTATATAAAACGGAATTTATCATCATTAACAACAATGATCAAGTCGTTCGTCTCGCTATTACAATACTCACTCGCAGCATTGGAAAATTTCGATTACATTGTATGCTTCAATGAAATGAATTTCAAGTGATAAGAAATACTTGCATCACAACTTTCCATTAAAAACAATTCTTAGCCTGCACCCGATTGCGTTGCACATTAAGCACCTGCAACGTCATTTTAGATTCTACCAGTAAGAAAATTAGAATAGTTTGTCAAACATTGCCCATCATAACGACAACAAAACCAAAGCTTGGCA
Source organism: Sturmia bella (assembly GCA_963662145.1). NCBI lineage: Eukaryota > Metazoa > Arthropoda > Insecta > Diptera > Tachinidae > Sturmia > Sturmia bella. The sequence continues at coordinate 28,278,938 of OY759172.1, forward strand.
TTTTTGGAATATAAATTCAAGGTGTTTTCATAAACGGATATTGCTGAACTTTGAAGTGAAATGAGTGTGCCATATTTATGCATGTACACTATCGATCAGATGTTGGAACCACTTGAATTTCTGTGTTTTGTATACCATATCTTTTCAAATATTTTGTTAATTGCTGAATTATCACGACCATCGAAAAGGCCACATTCTTAGATTACAAAAAAAAAAAAAAAATTGAAGTCTACTTTTACTTTTTTTTTCATATGGTTAGAACCACAAAACATTTTTAAATTTTTTTGCTTTTGATACTTATCAGGGGAAATGGGCAAGAAAATAATCGGGGCCTATATTTTTCCTCCCCACAAACTCTACATTTGCAAAACAGTTGATGCCAGTCATGCTTTTTTGCAGTTGAAAATAGAACATGCCCTAATTGAAAGCGTTTACCAATGCACCCTAAATTAGAGCGTAAGACGCTTTTTATCTGTCAAAAATCCTCATGCCCATACAAAATGTATGAGTCAAACCGAAATAACGCGGCGTTAACGTTTTGTAATTGGAAAATTTGATTTTTACAGAGCGTAAAAAGTGAAGTTGGCTGCAAAAAAGTAAAAAAAAAAGTTTTTGAAATTGTGTTTGTTACATGATACAACTAATAAGGTAGCCTCATTAGCTAAACCGTTAATCATCTGACTATTTAAAACTGTCAAGGGAATACAGGCAGCTAAAACGAGTCAGCAAATCAATATAAAATCTGTTCATCTCTCTTCGTTTTGACAGTTTACAGAAGTTGTACAAAAGTAAAATGCGTGTTATTTTTTATTGAAGTTGTTGTTATTGTAGGGAAAAGGTTATCTTATTAGTTGTATCATTGTTTGTTATTGTTTTTCAAGTATTACCAATACAACTGCTTTCCAGTCAATATAGTGATTTTATTTTTATTTATTATTTCTATTTTGTGGTTTTATTAAAAAAGGTAAGTAAACACAAGTTGACGTCGTTGTTTAGGTTACTCAATAAATCGTAAAAGCAAAGCGCTAAATTACGTTGCGTCTTACGCTTTAATTTAGACTGCACTGTACATCGCCAAAGTAAAAAAATAAAAACTTAATTTGGGGTTTGCACGCCAAACACGAATTTTGCAAAGCACAATTTTACAGGTACAGTGCACAATACATAAGGTCTAAAACAGGTGTTGATATTTTATGTTTATCAAAAGTTTATTTGACAAACATTTGAGCAAAATGTTATCAAAATATCACAACTTTGAGGAACATGAAATATTCGTTTTATAAATACGAGTGCTAAACTTGAAGTAATTTTTATTGTACAATTTATTTTAGCATTTTATTCCAACATTTCTACACCCCTCTTTGTATTTTCGCCAGGAAATTGTTTGCTGCTATAAAATAAAAGTGACCTTAAGCTCAATACATCAATACAATAATAAAGTGACAAGGTCGGAAAAATGTATAATAAAAATAATTTAAGATCGTTATATGTATTTGAAAATTTTTTTTTATTTACACAGTAAATAGTATAGAAAAATAATATTACACAATAAATTTTCGAATTTTGTACAAATTTGCTTTGAATGTAAAGAGCCTTTAAGGAGCAGTTTTTAAAGGGTTAATACCATTAACCTCGAAAACAAAAACGCTCTAAAAGAACATAAAACAGTTATAATAAGACATAAATAAAAATAAAAAATAAAAACTTTAAACGATACGCCCACATACAGTGTATTTAACTCTATTATTATCTTAACCAATATATCACTTATTATTCATATATAGTATTTACAAGACTGACAGGTTTACTGTTGATAAAGCTAACTTTTGTTTACGACATGTTCGCACACAGGTTCAGCATCGTTGGCCAATGTTGTGGTAGAATTCGTTGAAACTCTTTCATTCCAGGGTTGCAAAGTTGCTTTGCCGAATAATAAAAACAAAGAATTGCAAACCAGATAAACTCCTGCTGTAACAAAGAACACAATACGCCATTCGTCGGGATTCTCCTCATTAGTAACAATTGCGCCCACAACTAAAGGAGCACATATTGAACATAAATTTGATACGCCATTGGTGATGCCCATCATAAGTCCAGCGAAATTGGGCGACAAGTCCATGTGATTGACCAAATAACCACAAAATGAAGCGGCATTAAAACCCACCCCAATTGTTAGCAGAGCGACAGCTAATGTTTTCTCATCTTGTGTCATATAACCCACAGCAATAAGACAACACATTGGCACCCATTGGCCAATTGAGTTGAAAAGTTTTCTGGCCACTGTTACAGAAATAATCCTTCGATTTATGAGCATGTCGGATATGGGACTGACAATGAGACACAATAGCCACATTACAAAGTATGGCAGCGAAGAGAGCAGAGCATTTGATTTGACATTCAAGCGTAACACTTTGCTCATGTAAGTGGGCATTTCTGTTAGCAATGTATAGAAGCCCCACGTAAAACCACTGTGAGCAGCAATCAAACCATAAAATGGTAAAGAAGTAAAAAGGGATTTCCAGGGTATGGCCATGGTCTAAAAGTAAAAAGAGATATACATATGTACATACAAATTGTTGTCAAATATTATTCAGTAATAAACTGTTTTTAGCATAAAAATTGTGATTCGTTCAAAGCAAGTGTGAGACTTGCTTTTACAACATAATTCTTCACATAAGTATGATACGTTTCACAAGTTCAAAACAGTAAAATGTTAAAGGGTACCGAGTGATGCTTAAACTTTTGACACAAAAAATTTCGGTATTACAGTAATTTCCCCTTAATTGAGTTTCCAAAAATGCACGAGTTTTGACACAATTAAACGGGAACTCAATTAAGCGATACTCGGTTAATTGAATCGCCGACGCAATTAAACGAAAGTCAGTTAATTGAGCAACATGTGCAATAATCACAACGGGACCTGTTGGGACCCAAGTGAGCTGGTCTGTTGTACTGGCGGCCCGAAAACATAACATGTGCAATAAAGCGAAACACCCATGCGTAGATGGAAAATAAAACTCATTTCTTTAGTTACATATTAAGTTGAAAAATTGTTTAGGTTTATTAAAGCAAAATAAAAATCAGGTACGTTCACCGTACAATGTTTATAAAGGAACAGAACCATGACCTTTTTCCTGCAAAATATTTGTTTTTATGTTTGTGAAGCAAAAAAAAAAAATAATAAGTAGACGAAACATTTGCTTTTGTTTTTCGCAATGCGGTCTTAATTTGCGAAACAATTAAGCGGGTGACGCAATTAAACGGAACTCAATTAAACGGGTATTTTAACATAGACAGGTGTACTGAATAATTTCGTTCCATGATTTTTAGTGTAATAAAGCGGGAAACTCAATTAGGCGCGGCTCAATTAAGCGGAAATAACTGTATTATTAACCACAAATTAACTTAATCATAACAGGGTATTCCGAAAGTCAATGTGTTGTTGCCTGTTTTTGCTTTTATATTTTTATAACTTTTAAACTAAACTAAAATTGTTGCTGTACATAAAGAAGACAAGACAAGAGAAGAAAAGACATAAGATCTGGAATGTGGAAGTTTTCAATAAATCGCGAAAGGAAGTATTTTTTCATGCGCACACTTTTCTATTACTTCGACGATTGCATATCTATCAAATTTCCTTTCTTTGGTCATGAAGACTTGCTGCCTACAGCAATAGGATATAGATTAGAATAGGATATGATATAGATAGAATTCGTTGGTGTTCCCCTCAATTGTTGTAAACAGCTAATGAAACGACAGCTGTTAAGAACTGCGCAGGAAAGGTGGTCGAACGAGATCACCTGTCAAATATCAGGGCTCATGGCCCAGCTATGAGTATAACAGAGCTATGGCTTTGTTGGACTTTTCGAGACAAAGGCTACACACCCTAGTGGCTGTTCTAACGTGACGCTGTTACATGGAAGTGAAGAGTGCAAGAAGTCTAAATCTTCCATATAATGACTTCTGCAGAGGCTGCAGAGATGAAGAAGAGGAGAAGAGTGTCGAAAACTTTCTCTGTCGACGCCCGGCTCTCTCTCCGAGCTACTGGAAGTGTCGGAATGCGGCAGGGTGGACTCCTGCATCCGTTCATCGGACTGGTTCAGGTCGGAGCCGGTGGGAGGTATGTAGGGCCATCTCCCTACAGCCTTATCGGGTAGCACAACGGGACCTTTCTAGGACCCAGGTGGACCAATCTCATGACCGGCAGCCCGTGTAACATAACATAAAGGCTTCAAATGAAAAAACCAACAATATCCTTCCCGCTCTCGATTGATTTTGTATCCTGAATGCATTATTCCATGTTTATGTACACTCTTAAAAGTTAAGTTTCCCTGTAGTAAACTGAAAAAAGGTATCTACAATGTAGCAGGAAGTCACTTCTTTTGTTGAATGTTTTGTAATAAATTGCCCATGAAACAAGAAATCCACACTTTTATTATTACAACGGCAATGGTCGATATTAAACATTTAAAACTTTTATAGTAAATATTATTTTCAGGAATTGTCAGTAGTACAACTGACTCAATCATAAATCACTGCAATCACATTTCTTGCAGGGTATAAACAAACTATCTACATACTTCCATATGTATGCATAAAGAAACAAAAAGTTTGTTGCCGTACTCAAATTTCGGGCAAGTGAGACACCTTTTGGGAGAAAAATATTCTTGTTCTTCTTGCACGAAACAGCCAGTACATTTTCTTCGGGCTAGTTTGGAGTTAGCAAGGAGTAAACAATAACAAACAAAACAATTGAACATAACAAAAATTTTGATGTTTTTCAATTAGTATTTCCTATAAAAGTACCTGCAAAGCATTTCAAAATCTAAATCATTTTCAATTTTCACTCATCATCAAAATATACCATGTTTTTTTTATAGAAATGTGGTTTTTGGTGTTCCCGTACTATTGTGATTTTTTGTGTATTATTGAGAGAAAGATTGCTCTCACTCTACCGAACTTTTTCCAGAAAGTACGGGAACAAACTTAAAAAGAAGCACGTGATTTGCCGAACAGGTCCATAAAAAAAATCTAGTTGCATTCATTTCACAAAGCCAGTATTTAGAAAGCATTACTCACATTTTGCGAACAAAATTTTGAAAGGTTTGTAGGTAAAGGCCGTGTCAGATAAAACTTTATTGCTTTGCGTGACGTTTATAACTTTGAAAGAAAAGCATAACACAAAAAGTGTATGTCACAATAAAAACTTTGACAAGACCCGCGCATTGTTTGTTTATCAATAAAATATTGAATATATAAAATATTTTATATATGTACTTATTTGTAGTTTTGTTTATTATATATTTCAAATGAATTTATTCATTAAATTTATAAAATTTATTTATTTATTTGGAATTTTTTTTGGATTTCTGTTGACGCCAAGAGAAAATGAAAGCAGCTAATTGTCAAAGCGTGCAAAAAGATGAAAGATGCCCAACTTTTTGCTTTGCTTTGCGTCAAATAAAATTTATGTGACAAGTGCCATATAAACATGTACATTTATCTTAAATGTCAAAGCGTGTATGTACCGCAACGCGAAGCAAAAGTTTTATCTGACACGGCCTTAATACTGTCCTTTAATGGTTCCTTCGTTTATAGCCATGAAAAATTTCGACCATATAGTATCCCAGCAAAAAATTTCATGACCAAAATGCTGTTGAATCATGGGTTCGAGTATATACGATCCGGTTCAATTTAGGTGAAAAATGTAATGATTTTTACATTAACATGTCATTGGACGTCAAGTGTTTGTGTGAGAATTTAGGGAAAAAACTCTCTGTTAAAATGAGTTAATTGAACCAAAGTATATTCCATGACTTTAAACCTGATTTTTCATAAGTTAATGGCATTTCGTTTTCGTTTTTCGAGTAAAAAAAAAACTAAGTTACAGTAATAAATAGATGATGTACATGCTGCATCCAATCACTTCAATAATTCCATATTTTTTCTGATAAAAAAAAGTTGTTTTAAATGACAGCCTTTTACGCAATCAGTTATAGCAGTCGTGAAAATGACAAACTTCTTGAACTGCTTCAAAATATTTTTGCTGGGATATTAAGTTAAGCCGTGGTTGTAATAAAAGATGTTTTATCTACTAACCTTGTTTTCAAGACTTTAAACACATTTTACCAAAATTGTTTTTTGTTTTTTCTTCGAGATATGCAATAAAGGATATAGAAAAATTTACATACAATTTGACATAATTTAAGAATTTTGAAAATTGCAATTCACAATTCTGTATTTACTTCTTTTTATAATGAAATAAAACGTTCTACACAAGATGCACTTAAATAAGAAATTTACATATGCATGTCTGTCTAATGTGTGTATGTTGACTTACCGCACTCTCCTTATTACTGCCAGTAAAAGCCTCTATGTAGTCACATTCTTCTTTTGAAATGATTTTGGAGTTTCTTGGTGCATCGTCTCCGAAGATCAGAAATATAATAGACCACAATACGCCAATACCGCCGGTTATGTAAAATATACCAGGCCAACCCATGCCCGAGTCAAAAATGTTGCCACTTACAGCCAACAACACAGCCGTGCCGAATTGTGCCCCTGAATATACAATGGACGTCAGAACACTTCTCTCTGAGCTCGGAGCCCATTTGGCCAATAGTGTGTGCATACAGGGATAAACAACGCCTTGAGAAAAGCCAACGACCACTCGCAGACCGCAAATCAATTCCCAGTCGCCGTTATAGGCAGCCAACGGATGAAATATTGTAACGATAGAACCAATAATTGTAGCACTGCCCAATACAATTTTACCACCAAAACGTTTAGCCAACATGCTGGCGGGCATTTGTGCCGCCACATAGCCCCAGAAGAAGCTACTCAGAATTAGGCTTTTTATTGCAGAGTCCCAACTGTGATACGTCTGCTGCTGCAGGGGCTGTGTCATGGGCACTATGGCAGCCGATATGTTAACGCGCAAAAAATAGGCAAAGCACATGCCAAAGAACAAAAGTATAGCCTGTACATGGCGCACTCCAAAGAGATTTGCTGGAATAATACAAAAATTAAAATCAATTTAATAATTTTCTTCCATGATTTTATGTTTTTTTTTCTTTAAATGTTACAATTAATTTGTAAATCTCTTTTGTACTTGGACTCGGTCACCGCTCCTTTATATGGAATGGTTCCATTTAAAAGTGGTGTTCTCTCGGTGATTAAATATGAAATAGAATGAACCATATGTGCAAACTTTTAATTTAGTTTTATTGCTTAAATAACAATTAAGCTAAATGATTTCTTTATTACTGATTTATTTATTTATTTCTATATTTAATCACCACCTCTATTCTAAAAGCGTGAGTTCATCTGAAAACTTTGCAACGTTCTGAATTTGTTATTGATTACTTGCACAAGTTTTATTTACAAAATATTCAAGGTTCCTGCAAGCAGACTGCGTGTTAAGTGCTTAAGTTAAGTACTCTACAAACGGCAAAAATGTCAAACAACCCGCATGGGGTTATTGAAATATTGGGGGGGGGGAAAGCAGGTGTCAATAGCATTACTTATATTTTTTTTATCACTTCATTAATACAAAATATTCTGCAATTAATATAAGAAAACAATTGTTGGTATTGCTCAAAGTGTACGAAATAAATTCTATTCAAGTCAACAGCTGATTGATTTTGTTTTTTCGTTTAGTTTTCCATCCAAATGTCATGTCAATTGCTGCTGTTTTTCCTCGCGTTTTGTTTTTGTATTCAACAATTATCTGACAGCTTGACGAGGTTCTCAATGTGTATGTATTGTCTTGCATCTACTTTATTGAACATATGTACGTACTTTGGTATTCCTATTATTTGGAAATTTTAAACCGCCTTAATGAAGACATCTTCAAAACTGATTTAAAATTATGGTATGTGAAATGGTCGTGAAATAAGCAAATGTTTGTATTGTAAAATTTTTAAATTCTGCGGCTGAGCTCTTCTTTTTTTTTAAACAAAATAGTATATAAAATGCATTTAGCTACTACAATTCCGATCTGTGTTTATAATGCTCTATAATAATTTGCTCTGTAGTTATATCTGATTTACAAAATACAGATAACCATTTAATTACATTTTGATACTCGTAATAAAATATTTCAAATTACTGCCTGCTTCTCAACATCGAAGTTGTGCTTCTCTATGATGATCTTTCGTTCAAACGATGACTGGATCGACAAGTCGAAAAAACGTGTTTCGGTACAACACGCTATTCCTCTATTTCGATCATGTTGTCAGCACTGCGAACACAAATTTCAAAATCAATCACTTGCTTGTTGTTTTGCTATCGAATGGGAGTTTTTAATGTAATTTATTTGTTTTTAATATTTATTTGTTGAGAAATAAAACAAAAACCGAAAAATTTTACCAATGCAAAATAAATTAATACATATGTATAAACAATTATCAAACACATGTAGTTTTACATAACAGTTTTGCGTTTAATTTACTGCCTGTTCCTCAATGTCGAAGACGTGCAATTGTTCGCTTTCTAAGTGAAAGAAAATTGATTTGGGTTCCTCTATGACGTTTTTTTTATTTGAACGATGACTCGATCGATAAGTCGAAAAGACGTATGTAAGTGTTTTCATATGAAATCGGGTTCCTCTATAGCGATCAAGGCGTCAGCACTGTGAACACAAACGTCAAATTCAATCACTTGCTGTTTTGTAACGAGTGGGTGTTTTTATAAAAAAAAAAAATAGATTTATTTGTTAAAAAAACCAAGAAATAAAACAGGAAAACCCACATATTTTTCATTTTTATTTTATTTAATAAGTATAACTATTACACAATTATCATATGAATGCATGCAGTTTTCCTAAACAGTTCCCTTGTTCACTAGATGGAAGAAAATCCTGGGCTTGCTAGAGGAATACCAGTGTTCAGTGGTTCAAGGAAGTTATTAAATTTCTATGCAAAGATACTTCTAAACACCACAAAAACTATTTCCACACTTTCAAAACGTTTGCTTTTTTATTTTGTACTTATTTATGTATGTATTTGCTTCGGCTTGTCAGATACAGCTGACCAGTTTTAAGAAGGGTTGCATTTACACAAGAAGAATTCAGTAGTTTTTTTCAAAGCTGCAATAAAAAATCAACCAAAACTTTAATTTACCGATCTGGTATGTCTGTGAAATTAATAGCAAGTATGCAAACGCAAGCTGTCGACATAGAGGATTCCAAAATTGATTCGAAATCCAGCGTCATTTCGATCGCTTACATTTCCTTACGACGTCGAGGAACAGGCAGTTAAAAAAATCAACAATGGAACAGTTTCTGGCATTTGTGTGATGGATGGAAGAAACTCCCGAGTTTTACAGAGTAACACCTCCGTATATTTTCACCAACTTGCTCCTCGATTTGCAAGAAATGTACGGCAGTGGGTAAAACCATAATTTATTTATTTAATAAATTCTTATAAAAAACTTTTCAAGGCTGTACAATAAAATATATTTAGCACACTTAAAAATGTTTGCTTACTTTTATTTTGCACTCATTTAATTCTTTTGATTTATCAAATACAGATGATCAGCTTCACGCTGGGTTGTATTTGCCTTAATACTTTGATGGACAGCCAACCAAAACTTCTAAATCGCCGATCTGGTATACCTACGAAGTATATGGTAAATACTTAATAACGTAAAACCATGCGAACTCATACTGCCGAAATCAAGGAATCCAATTTGAATTCGATTGCTTATATTTTCTTGCGACATTGAGGAACAGGAAGTCAGTGTATAGAAAACATGAAACAACTAGTGTTTTATATTTATTGCAAATCTTCTATGTTTCAATCAATTTTATTACAAAATTCCACTGAATGGAAGAATTGCATTTTGTTCAACTTATACATCTATTAAAATTTTTTTTTTAAATCAATAAATTGGGTTTTTGATTCGAAATTCAGAAATTATTATAATAGTGTTGCGGAATCAATGGCAAACTATTGGAATACCCCCCTATATGAGCAGAGTTGCTATAAAACTTATATTTTTAAGTACTAAAAAACTGGTTGAGTAACATAATTTTACTATAGAGTGATCCAAATTACGGGCTATAAGTTTCTGTTATAACTTTATAACATTTTTCGATATTTTTCTGCATTGAAAAAACTTTTCTTGGAGGAAGAATAGAGCAAACAAATATTTCATCGTAAGATTTCCGCAAATTTTCTTTTAATAGATATAGGCTTGCAATGATATTTCGTCGTTTATTATTCTATAATAAGCCTTCTACAAAAAAAACTTATCCTCTGTTTAGATTTATTGTCGGAGTCTGTTAATAAATCATTTGATGTAAGGAAACCTCGAGAAATGAACATGCTCATATTTGTAAGATTTGGCGTTTCTACATGCGTAAACAAAAATTTACGTTCCATGCAAACGTTGCTTATCGGGATTCTGAACATATCCAGTACAGTCTCTGGTATTTTGTTGGATCTGGAAAGTTATAGGCTATTTAATAAAATAGCAGAAATAGAAACGAAGAATATCCCCAGCAAGAACAGTATCGGTCATTTGATGCATCATATGACGGACATTGCTTGTGGGTTCATACATTAGGGTTTCTATCATTTTCTTAAGGGCAAAATTAAAAAATGTATATATACATTCGTGTACATGTCATTTCTTTTTCAAACCAGCGTTACGATCTCAGCAAAGTAATCATTCGAAATCTTTTTTTTTTCAAAATGCCCACAAAATTACATACATATGTATAATGCATTTAATTTCTTTATTATTATTATATAAAAAAAAAGTTTTTCGAAAAATTTTAATAAACAATTCAAAGAGAATAGAATAAACTATTTTAGAGATATATTTAGATGAAATTAAGAGAAAAACAGTAGTCACTAGCAGTGTTAACAATGGAAAACTAAATCATAAGGAAGAAACTTCCGCAGTACTATTTTTTTAAAGAAAAAAGGACAAATAAGCCTATAAAAACATTAATGTATAAACGCAGCTCCGAATGAAATCACCAAATTAATACGAGAAAATCAAAATACTAAAAACTCATTGTGATGGCAACTCTGAAAGCTATAAAATTGCTTTGCATGTGTTAGTAATTTAGTTGTTAATATGTTAGTTTCCATCAGCTATCCCAATAAGCACAAATTTTTTGTGAATTCCAATGTTGAAATTCCAGTGTGAATCCAAGCTTGAATTACATTTAAAATCCATCCTCTTTCCAGTCCGTTTGAAGTTTGTTAAAAAACAACAACAAATTTGTTTGAATCATATGTTATTTATGGTAAAAACAGGTTCGGTTCTACCTGCATCACACTGGAATTACACTCTAAAGGTAATGTTTTGTTCGACTGTAATTCAATGGTTAATTTTCTGGATTCGCTATTGAATTCAACAGTGTTTCAACTGTAATTCAACACTGGAAATTGGAAATCGTGACTGCATTTTAAATGTAATTCCACTTGAATTCCAGCCAAAATGCTTATTGGGATTTCTTGCAGGGTCATTTCCAGCGCTTATTTGAATACAGGATTAAATACTTTATTCCTCAGAATTGAACAAGATTTTTTTGTGGTAAAATTGTAGGTACAAGGAAAAGTAGAGTTGGAGATAAAGATGTGCGGTTGTCGTGAAAATGTCGTGTCACGTAATTAAATTTTAGAAAAATCACGCGTGAGTGCGTGTGCGTGATTTAAAATTAAAATTTAGAGCGTGTATACCATTTTAAGGCAGTACACCAAGTTTCACGAAATTACACGAAAAAGTTTAAACATTAATTTTTTTGGTTTACAAAACAACTTTCACTCATTTTTCTTTGGATTATTTTTTAATGCAGATTATTTTAGCTCAGTTTCTACAGCACATGTAAAGTACATCAGCCTGGGTCGATTTGTATGGAAGAAAAAAAAATTTAAGAACTCGTTGGGGAAATAATTTTCCATGAGTAATTTTAACCCAATATGCTGTATGCAGTGCAAAACCAAAAATTAAATCATTAGTTAAACGTTCGAATAATGTTTTTTTTTCAAAATCTATGTAACTTCCTTGCTTATGAATATGAAAAATTAACAGGCTGAAAGCATTCGTTTCATGACATTGAGTTCAAAAAGCTAGAATTGTGATGAGTAAATGATAAGTTAGAAAAGAAAAGTGATGTCTATAAGGAGGCTTCTTGCTGCAACTCTCCAGTTCTGCGTGATCAAACGTTGAAAGACTTTTTAGATAAGTATTAAATTTCAAAAGAAAATAGACTGGGAAAACAGTCGTATTGAAAATTAAATTGCATCACAGACAAAAATTAAAATTAGTACCTGTTATAACATTTTGAAATGCTGGCAATCTGTGGGTGATAGATAATCCACTTTTGAAGCACTGAGCAGATATTAAAAGGAAAGCAAAGCCGCGCAATTGTCTGTTGTTCTGAACGATATGACTGAGTTCACAAGTGATAGCAACATATTTCGACTTAAGTTACATGCGCTACAATATTCTACTATCAGAACTTTATATTGATATGAAATGTTCATATCTCTAACGAAGATTGTTAAAAAGATACAAACAAAACAGGATTGAAATAATCCCTAACAAAAGTTCTACATAGTTCGGAACAAACTCTAAAATGTTCTAGAAAACATTTTTTTATTAAATCTAATGTGAATTCTTTAATTATTTTAGGTCTAAAAATAGACCTTAAAGTTTTCTGTCTTTTTCCGCCTTCTATATGCCGCCTACATTTCGTTGATGATATAGACGGCTGAAAAATGTAGCGAATAAGTAATTAAGTTCATTTAGGAATTCTTTAATTTATCAAAAACTCTTCTAAATTGCCCATTTTAATTTTTCAAAGAAATTGTTTTACATTGAAAATACAGCTTTATATTGCTTCAGTTCAAACGTGATTGATAGTGAGAACTTTTTTTGTTTTTGTGCATGAAATTGCGTGAAAATGCATGTTTGAAAAAATTTTGCTCGTGAGCGTGGGTGACGTGAGGCCCAAAAATATTTTGGTGTCTGAAAGAGCATGAGGAAAATTATTTTGATGGTGAGCCAAAAATACTCACGCGCACATCTCTAGTTGGAGACTTATTAAGGCCATATTCATAATAATTACTGTAAGTTTATTAAGCTCTTATTTGACGTATTTCTACGGAATATTTGTCAAATAAACGTGTAATAAACTTAAACTCAATAGTTTTTATGAATATGGGTGTAATTGGCTTTTTGTTGTCTCAAATATATTGTACATTTTTAAATATTTAAAAGTGTTTAAAAATCCAACAATCTTATTTCTTATTGTATATTAGCAAATCGGATTCCAACGTACATATATTTCAAACTATCCCAATTAGAGCTCCACTCTGCAAATAAAAAATGCTCATCCTTTTTGGTTATGAATATTTACCTAACCCGTCATTTAGACGGGAGAGTAAATGCCTGAAAGTTGCAATGCACTCACACTTTTTTACTAACACACTCACAATTTTGTAACTTTCAACTCAGCTTTCAGCAAAATTTTCGTGAAAGTAATTTTTTGACAAGTAAAGTGACAAGATAGTAAACACGGCTGCCTACTCCACGGCACATACAAATTTGCAGGATTGCAGTAGAATAATAATTGTGAATTTTAAATTATTTTGTACATAAAAAAATATTTAAAACATTTTTACAGCAAATATGAATAAAGAACACAAATCAAGTATATTTATAGTTTAGCAATAAAAATTATTTTCGAATGTTGCCCTAGAAATTTATGATTGTAGTAGTCTTGACAATTCTATTTCAGTAATAAACAAAACTATAATACCTGCAACTCTTCGCTTTGACGATATTTTTAAAATGAACTTTCACATTCCTTTGAAAGTCAGAGATTTCATTGACATTTTTATTCATAATAAGTATACAAAAATTTAATGAAAACACTTTCTCGTCTAAATGCCGGGTAATTTAGAGTAAGAACACCAAATCTGGCAGCCCTGCTTCTACATAATTAAAAATTCCTTGACAACAAAAACCTGAAAAAGTAGCATCACTTCGTTTTGAAGCCAGCCGTTATGATTGTAGACATTTGATTGCTTACGACTACACTTTCGTATTCTTTCTCATGTGCAAAAATTTTTGCATTAAATATTTCTGTATGTACACAAAAAATATATTGCAAAATTGAGAGCAGTGAAATATTAATCTTTAATTAATAGTAATAATTTTCTTGATTTAACTAAATAATTACATTTGAGAACAGATTTCGTCTTAACATGTACATGGACATTGTAAATAGATTTTTTTTTTTTTTTGATATACATAGATACTTTACAAAAACAGTTTTTAATCAAGCAAGTTGTTAAGTTTTCCTCATCCTGTAGCGTGTTTTCAGAATTCTATTTTCTCAGTTTTTGCACAAATTGCGATAATGTATATTTAATATTTTTTTCTTCTGTTGTTTTTTTTTTTGTTTGTTATTAATTGTTTTATTAATAAAAAAAATTAAGTAAATTATTTATTGCCTTTCAAAACTCTTTATTCGTTTTCAAAATAATCAGGCCTCACTTTAATGCATTCAGTGAGGTCTGATCTTGAATGGCAGCAAAGAAAAATCAAGCAGGATTTTTTTTTTCAATTTTTTTCTTCTTAATATTAAGGTAAACAGAAGTACACTCACGTCTTTCTATTTTTTGAGAAAAGCTGTCTGGAGTTTTTGTTGATTCTTTTTCTATTGTTTTCGACATTTTTTTTTTTTTTCGTTTTACTCGTATTTCAAGATAAATATGTGACAAATATTAAGTAGTTAGTAGCACTTGTGTTCTGTCTGTTTAGGCCGAATTTCAAAATTTAACTAAACAAGTTAAAAATGTTAACTAGAATTTTTATTCATTGTTTCGTTCACCTGTCAGGGTGCATGAGTGAATGTGTGTGAGTAAAATACATGCTCTTCTTCATATTAAAAACCGATTAACGAGGTCTGCTTCTTTGTTATCGCCGCTTTTGGCTTACGAATTTCTTGAAATAATACCTAAAACGGAGTTCTGTTATCTTTATATTGCAAACACAATTACACGGTACGATTTTTTAATTGTTCACAATAACTTCTTTACTACAGACAAGGGTTTCTTTTCGGGAAGTTTGATTAACAACAAACGCAAGTGACAAACTGTTATTTTCCACTTGAAATATAAAAACAACAAGAGAAATATTAAAATTCGATTTGAGCATAGTGCGCTTTATAAAGTAGATAAAAGTATGATACATCGAGTTTCAGAACCACCTTAGGCTTAAAGCCCATAATACACAGGCAAGTTTTAATTTAACTGGTTTTATTTTTGACTTAGGGACATTGTCAGATTTATCTGATTTTGTCAGTTTTTTAAAAATCAAAAAAGGGGATTTTAGTTATTTGTGCTGATAAGAAAGTTTTTTAAGTTTATCTACATTACATAAGTTTAGTTATTGCTTCTTTAAAACACATCTAAATTTCTAAAAGTAATTTTTTGACCAAAAAAAAAAAATACAATATACGGGTGTGTTCTAGAATTCGAATTCACTCTAAAGTGGATTACTTTAGCATTTTTCGTGTTCTGCAATCCGTATCCCCATGTTTTTATGCGTTTTCAATTAGAGTAGTATATGATGAGTGAAAGTAAATAGAATCAACTTTTATTCTTGCAACTTTTTTAATAAAAACCTAAATTTTCTTTTTTAATTTGAAGTATTTTTTATTAAATATAATAAAAAAATTTAATTTACATACAATTATTAGTAAAAAAAAATGATTTTCTCTAATTTCTTAAAAAAATTTTGTATATTTTGTCAAATGTCACTTGCGCAAAACAAAAATTCAAAAATTTTGCTTATGTTCGCAAACACGAAGTTGCCCCGCATATTAAAGTATGATATCTCAATGTTTTTTGGGCTAATGCTTAATGCAATCAGAATTTATTGAAAAAGAAAAATTGACTTTTTAAAGGAAATTATAATTAATTTCCTATATTTAGTTCTATTTAAGCAATATTTATAATAATATGATTGTATTTAGTGGTAAAATTCCATTGTAATAATTCGGCAAACGTTCTTTTTACAACATATGGTTGTCAAAAAACAAAGAAAGCTGTTGTTTATGTATTTGACAATTAGATTTTTTTTTCGAACAGAAACTTCGAATATGTAAAAACATGCGGAATTGAGAACACCAATTTATGAATTATGGGCATTCAAAAAATTTTGCTAAATCAATCCGGGTCGAAGCCTAGAACGAATTCGATAAGTAAGTTATTTTGATCGCAAGGAAGACTTTTTCTGCATTTAAAAAAAAAATAATATGACATTTCTTAGGGTCATTCCTCTTATGCCAAGTCAATTTCTTTGCTGTTTTCTGTGGATATAGCTAAATTTCAGCTCAGACTATTATACAAGTATTAATACTTTCATTGTACTTTGCGAACCAAAAGTCTAAATACGTTTCTTACGACTGTCAAGAAATCTAACGTAAATTACATTTTGTAAAATCTTCATCGACGGCATATGAGTAGTTTTATGTAGGCGGAAGTAGTGCCGTGCCGCCCATTAGAATATAATTCTATACGACTACTAAAATCCAAATTTTGGGCCATTGTATAAGGAAGAATAATATTATCTCGAACAGCTCGCTATCGGCGGCAAAAACTATCGACTCAGTGAAGCTATTTTGTGTGTGATATTAGAAAATGCAACCCTGATCCAATGAAAAGTATTATCGTTTTGAAAAATTTCAAAAAACGACGAAGTCGTATGGGATGTCAAATTATTTTCCGTTTGGGTAACGCATTGCATTCACACTATTATTTGCATTTTTTACAATCATTAATGTATAGTATAATAAATAGTCTGAACTTAAATTGAGACTAATTTGATAATTTAATAACTTTTCACTGCGAGCATACGAACCTTTTTTTCATTATTATATTCTATTTACCACTACTCAAAATCCAGCACATACGGAATTTCAAACCAAATCTGGTAATTTCGACGAAATTTTCCATATAAAATTTTCTCAAATGTACCTGCAATAGCAAAATGCAATGTGGACTCACCACTTGAACCAATTGGCTCTGTCAAACACCTCATAAAAATTAATTTAAGCAAAGTGAAATCTTGCAAGATATAAAAAAAAAACGGCAATGTAAGCGAGAAAGGGTTTGTTGAAGATTGCAATGCAAGTCTGCAAGATTTTGCGTAGACGTAAATGTAGTATTACACCCAAGGCAAGTTTAGTATAGCTACCACATTAGGCCACAACTATAAATTATAAAGTTTGAGTAAAAATGAAATAGAAATGAGAAATATTTTTTCAAAACTATCTACAAAAAGTAAACGTTAATACATATCTATACATATATGTATATCCCTAAATTAACACTGATTTATTGTTGAGTTGACCCCGACTAGGGCGCACAGCACTTTGTCGCCATGTAGAGAATCCGCAAAATTAGAATCGTCATTATAAAAAAGCGAAAGTTTTTATAGTTTTATTGACTTTACCCTACGGCAAGACTGCACCAAGTGGCAGGTGTAGACTTGGTTGTAGACAAAATACACAAGTTGTGTGACAATTTTACTTTTAGATGTTCCAACTCGGAATACAATCATTTAGCCGAGCTAGCCCCTTCTTTAGATTAGTAAGTAAGTAAAGTAGATCCTAAGTTTTATATAAAAAAAAAATTCACAGAGGTTTTTTGAAATTTTTCACCTTCAATTTATTATATTCTCAAACCAAAAGTACAAATAATACAAAATCAGAAATATATTTAAGTAGAACAAGGAAATATCCTTAAACTCTTGTAAAAATTTATATATACGCTACATTAAGCAATTTTGTAAACACCATAAATTGAAATACATAAATAAATTGAATTTATTGATTGGGTAAACAAAAAAAGTTTCGCAAATATTGGTGCAAGCATACGCTCACCTCCCATACACTATTTTGTCCAAACCTAAGTTTCAGCTTTATTTTTCATTAAATGCGCTAAAAGTTCCTCGTTGCTTCCAGAATAATGTATTCTAGCTCCGCTGTTAATTTTATGTCGCCGCTTCTACATTTATAGAAGAGAGATGAACAGATGTTACATTGATTTGCTGTCTCGTTTTGGCTGCCTTTCATCTCTGCATTCTCTTGACAACCTAAAGTAGTCAGATGATTAACGGTTTAGCTGATGAGGCTACCTTGTTAGTTGTATCATGGTATAGATAGCAATATTATTGATATCCAATTAATCTTGTTAAGGGAGTTTGAGTTAACTAGAACCCTTATTCCTTACCTACATTAAGCAACACTGCAAGAGAATACCGGATGACTTATCAGATACACATAACATACTAAGCCCAAATCCTATATTGAAGCTAATCAATAAAAATCCTCATACTATAACCTTTAATCTCATATAAATTTAGCGCTTACAATAATAGAACCAGAGCCCCATACACCATCGATTCGATGTCATCATTACTTGACGCATTATTGAAACCAAGTCACCACGTTCCAGCGAAGGTAGGCACCTCAACCATGAGGAGCCGAATTAGTTCCGAAGAGCAACTGATCGTCGTGGTACCGAATTTCGCCCTTCGAGAGAGGGTTGTTACGAACCCGCTCTCCTAGAGTTTTATTCACAATCAACTTGGCACTCATTGAACTCTAACTACGCCGGAAGCACAGCACCTAGATGGACATTATCATAAAGATGCGTTATGAGCCACCTGGGGAGATTGGTGGAGTGCAGTAAAATATACATACATATAAGGAAATGTGGCATCTTGGCACCACTTACACCAAGTATGATTATATTTTAATTGGCATTTTAACCTCTAACAAAATGTTTTTCGCCATTATTTAATAGGAAAGTTGGTCTTAAATTAACTGAATTTGGGTCGACTACTTAATTCAAAATTATTAGTGATGAATTTGGTTTGGCATTCTTTTCGACAAAGATGCCACTTGATTCTTAATTTAAAATTATGTTGAATATAATAGTTTATGAATCATTGAATCGTTAGTACAAATACGAAATATGCATGTGCAGTTTAATGATTGTATTATCTTTAAAAGTTACTGAATTGCACTACTGATTTCTAATTTTTGTAAAATTTCATGTTTTTCTAAAAATTTACATTTATGTATTTCTCCTTTGCACTATTTTTCAATAGCAACAGATAATGTTGCCACACTTTTTAGCATTTTTTTTTTTGGTGTTAGCAACCTTCAGTTAAATAGTACCTGTTAACCAAACCGGCTGTTAATTAATAGTTTTTTAATGAAAGCATAATTTTAGATTGTGCAACAAGCCCTTCAAATACAAATCTTCCAGCTGAAAGTTACCGGCAAGATGATCTTCCGTTAATGTATCGATCATTTTGATGTTAAATATACACAAGTACTCTTTTGCCGTACGTTTCGTACAAAAAGCTGTCTGAAAGCCCTAGATTTAATAGTGGATCTAAAATTAAATAAACTTTATCTTATCTTTGTAATAACTACTTAAAATTCTTTAAAAATCACAAAAAAATCAACTCAAACAGGAAAAACACAAATTCAAGTAGCTGAACTACTGAGGCCGACTTAGCAGGCTATACGAATTAAGGCCCTATGAAACAAGTGCGAAATCGAAATGTTGAAAATTTTCAGTCCTTATTTCATGTCGCTGACTGAGTAATAAATTAATTATATACATAAGTTAAATATCATTTTGCTGCCAAATCAACCTTGACTAACTACAATTATGCCGCAATATTGTTATAGCGACTGAACACGGAGTTTTGCAATTAATTTTGTTGGGATACATGTACATATGTATATGTATTTGCTTAAAGAAATATGTATCTAAATAACTGAAATTCCCATCTTTAGGGAATTTTGAACTATGAAAATGCGACTACAAATCAATTAACTGCCACTAAATATATGTATGTATCAGCCATACAACTTAACGCAACAGTTTTATGTATTGGCGCAGGTATCAGTTATTCGGTGACAAGACTTAGTTATGACTTCTTAAAGAAATAAAACAGCAGTTGTATACATATGTATGTTGCTTAAGTAAATAGTTTGTAATCTTTATTAATGATTTATATAAAATAAGGTTTCTTAACCGAAAAAAAATTTTTTTTTTCAGAAATCAAAATCAAATGACGAAACTGTCGATAACCTAACAGTAGGTTTATCTTCAATGTTACCAAGAAGAAATGCTAATTTTAAGCACTTGAAGCTAGCATATTTTCTGCTGAAAGTGTGGTAACTTGGCAATGATGCCAATTAGTTGCAACACATTATAAGGAAAAACGAACTGTCCTGCAAGTCCTGTAAAAATGGGTTATGCCTCTTCTTAAGGTGTAATTGCCGGGTTAAAAAACATATATACATATGTACGTACATGTTGCTAATTGCATATTTGCACAGCTACCATCGTGAAACCCATTACTGTAAAATTGTAGCAACATTTGCATCCCTGATACAAAATGCAAAAAGGAAACCAGTGTTGTGTTGTTTATTTATGCAGTTTGTAAACAAATCGTTGACAGTTTAACGGCTGGAGGCAGTAGTCAGCTGATCTTGTGCCGCTACCTGGTATAAAGCTACCACCAAGCAGACAGGTAAAAACTAACAAAATGAAGCACTGGAAATGCAAGCAAGTTTCGACAGGCTTACCACGTATCACCTGGTGACTTGAGGTGACTTTTTTAATAGACTTTGCCGCTTTGGTTATGAGTTCTGAATATGCGCCACTGTGTTTTATATTAACTTTTATGTTTCTTGCTTTGCGTGAAAATTTGGGCGAATGAGTTTGTTTAAGTCTGTAATTCACTAACCTACACAATCGTACGATTCATTAACTGGAATTTGCCAAATAAATCTAATAGAATTCTGTCCTACTTCCAAAATGTCCATACTATTAAACTTTTGTCAACAATTTCAAAACTCTGATCGAATAGAAGAATATAGTTTTTGAAAATTCTCAAAAGATTAGCACATTGGTAAGACTTGTCAAAAAGTCATTTTTATCAGATCGTACGATTGTGTAGGATAGTGAATCACGGTCTTTAGCAATTTAGCAGCTTTTGTGTTTTTCGCTAATTTTTATCGGAACCTACTATTTTATGAAACGTTTTTTATTTGCGTAATCAAATTCAAAAGACATGTCCAAATGACTGAGTGTTGAAACAAAAATTATTTATCTTGTCGCGCGAACTGGACACATTGGTCTATCTGAAGTACTTTTAGCCTGAAGTAACATTTAAAATGAGCATTGACTGCTGACGAAACATTGATAACAAGTGCATTGATATCGATTTTTTTTCGAAATGTCAAATACTTCGTTAATGACCAAAAATATTTGCGTTTGAAAATTGTTTACTGTTATTATTAGCTTTGATGTCATTTGTTTTGTTGTTCTTTAAATAATGGAATTTTGGGACTAGTTTGTATTCGCATCAATCGGAACACAGGAGAACAGAATGTTTTTTTTTTGTTGGCAACATTTTTCAACCTGCAATTAAGTACACTAGTGTTTCCACGATATGCGCTTCGCTCTCTATTCATGCTTAACACCCTAATCAGGAGCGAAGCAACGTGCTTCGCCATACAAAATTTTGAGAGCGAATGAAATAGTTTCATATTGAAGCTACATGCGAAGTACAAAAAATTCCTGTCTTCTCTAATTTATATCGCAAGTTTATCTGTACTATCTGTCAGAATCATATATTGTAAACAAAGAAAACATAATAATACATAAAAATAAAAGTTAATTTTAGAAATCAATAAAATAATAAAACGTTAAAAATGATGGAAAAAATTTTGTGAAAATGTTTATTATGGCAAGACGGATATCTTCTAAATTAAAATTTATGGAATGTTCAAAAGCATGCTCCAACTTGCGGATGGAATGAAACAAGAAGCATTCCCTGTTTTTGGAGCAGCTGCATCTGATTAATTGAAAGATGTATGTTTGCTTATTGAAAACGAAAAGTCAAATCGAAGCACATAGACAAGTCGTGTAAACAGTGTGATTCATAAATATGATTGAGAGAGCAAAGCGGGTGATTCAACTCGTAATGGAAACATGCTATTATGCGTACTTAAATTTTCATGTACGTTTCGAACTAAAATCAAGTAGAAAAAACTTAAATTTAGTACAAGTTTTTTTTTATATCTGTGTAAACAAATTTTCCGGTCGACACATTTCAGGAAGTACATGCCTTCAGGCCAGCAAAATACGACATTAGAAAACTGCGCCAAAACGTCCAACGCCAAATAGATCGAATAAACACAAAGTAAACAACGTATGTAAGAGATAAAATTTAAGTAGAGGACTGGGCTGGTATACAGGGAGTCCAAAAACTTAAAGTCCAAACGAAAACTGGTGACAGGTCAAGTGGTGACTGCTCGCAGAAAACTTAAAAAAAAATCTATGTTGCACAGTTTAGAAGGTATTGCCACATTTAAAAAAAATCACTTTGTTTCATTCCTGTCATCACATGTGTTAAATTTAAACATTTGTTTCTCTAATATTTTCAGTTATCCTTTCTTTATCTATGTACATTTAAGGATTCGGACTGTAATTGCTGGTTATTTAATCTACGATTTTTTTTTCGTCAAGTGTACCCAAACATTTTTATTTAGATACTAAAAGTAAAAAGTTTCGTATCGTTAGATTAAATAAATTACAGCGCATATGTATTCCCCTGAAAACAGTGCGATGAAATAACACCCTATAGTTCACATAGCGGTAAAATCTGGAACATAGCGATAAAATCTGGAGCATTATTATATAGGGTACTTGAGGTATCCAATAAGATTCCGTATGTTTATCTTAAAAGTAGATAAGATCACTTTTTTGACCACTTTGTTTGATATTGTAATTAATGAACTAAATTCTAATCTCTCAAGTGATCAGCATTTTATTTGTTATTGTAAAGAAATTTGTACACATCGAAAACATGTTTTCAAAATATAAACTAGTAAATTATTAGTACATATAATTTGCCGCATTGGAAAATGTTATAAATTATAAGTGTTACAAGTTATTATAATGTGTTATAATTTATAACATGTTATAAATTATAAAGATTTACTAATTTAGTTTATTTGAATCAGACGCAAACAATAATTGATATTATTCTTAAGAAAAACAAATACAATTCCGATCACTCCAGAGATTACAGTTTAGTGTCTTAATTGCACTTTTTACTTCATTGTCTCAAAACAGATATTGTACATTTTCTCATATAATAAAGAAAAAATTTACATTTTTCCAGTTAAATCTATTATGTGGTGAGTAGCATTTATTTAACTTGATAAGCGGCTACACCTTTGTGTCATTTTATGGATCTTTACAAAAGAAAGTTAAAAATTAAAATCAACAGAAAATGTTTCTCACATACAATTTCTGTGAATTAGATTAGTTTCCATCAGAGAGCAATAAACTTTGCTCTCCATATACGTTTCCAGCCCGAGCTGGTTGAGCCTTAACCGTTTGGACCAAACTACAATTGTAAAATTCACAAGCTCCCGTCGTATCACTTTCAATTTTTCAATAGCTTTTGCCATAAGAAAAAAAAAGATCCACCGCGATACATTGAAAAAAAAAATCCTATCTGAGAATGTGTGGTTAGGAGGAGAACACTTTCTTCCTATCACAATAATCAGTGCCAGGGTGGCCGCAGAGGAATCAAATGTATGATCAACCTCTATAAAAATGTTTCTCCCATATTTTGTTCGATCACGCCTCCTTATTAAGTAAGACTCCCAGATAAAAACATAAAACATTGAAATTTGGGCGCCTGAAAACGTGATCGAAAAATCAATACCAAAATATCGAACAATTTTTGTCTCTACGAATGAACACTAAGAGATGCTGGGACGATTTTCATTATTCTGTGGATGAATTTTTTCATTAATAACAAGCTAACGAAGCATTTCATGCTATCAATGAAGAATGTTTCATTGCTATGAAATTGTTTTGACACAGAAAAAACATAAATCAAAATAAATATTGTTTCTGATTTTCTTCCTCTTGTTTCCTTCCGCTTCTTTAGTTTTTCCCCCCGATTATGGTTCACAACATCTAAATGTTGTGTTGTAAGATTTACAACACAACTTACAACTCTTTTTGTGATTATGGTTCACAACATCTAGGTGTTGTGTATGTCACAGAGTTGTTTTTCATTTGTAGAGCATCTTTCCGCAAAAATACATGCCTGCACACAAAAAACTACCAAGTAAAGGCACACTTCCAGAAAGATGCACGCGTACGTTGCTTTCATTACACATACACAAGCGAAAAACAATAAATTTTGACGTTTCATTGTCAAGTTTTACAACAAAAAGACATGGAGTGTTGCATTTCATGTAACACCGCAACTACCGCGTAGAAATGCATTGGTAAAAATGAAAAGAATGAAAAACGTTTTTGCTTGAAAAGTACAAACAAAGCCATAAAAATTTATGTTAATGTTGATGTTTAATTTGGTTATGATAATGAAAGGACCAAAAAATTATAGATTGCAGTTTAAATCCATTGCAACTACAAAATAAAACTGTTTTGTAATCGAAAAATGGGTAATAATTATGTGTATAGATGTATTTTTATTTATATTTTGTTAATAAATTCTAACAATTAATTGTTTTTTTATATTTTTGCAAAACATTTTGTATGCACACTTACAAATTTTATAATTTTTTCGTAATTTAACTGGTAACATCAACAAGACAACACTTCAGTAGGTGTCGTAAGTTTTTGACAACATCTGATTATGTGTTGTAAGATTTTGACAACACTTAACACAATAGTTGTAAACCATAATCACTTTTCAAAAAATACATACATAAATGAACAAATGTTGTGAACCATAATCGGGGCCTTTATTTTACTTTAATTAACTTTACCACTGTTAACATTTTTTGGCTTCTTGATTTCTCTTCTCTCCTTCCTGCTTTTTATAATTCCATCAATTATTTTGTTTGTATATGCCAAGATTCGAACCTGGAAACCTCACATTTCTTAATTCAGTCACTCTACCAAATCAACCGTTGCAAGACTTTCAACTATTGCAAGACTATTAATTAATAGAATAGCAAGCTATTTGAGAAGAGCATACTTGTTTTCTTTGAAGTTTCGTACTAAATCAATCGTTTACTTTATGACAAAATTAAGAAATCAATTAAATAAAAAATAACTTAGAAATATTCAAATATGAACTTAATTATTTATTTGCTTTATGAGCCAATTGAAATGTATTAATTCAGGTCCAAAAATACAGACCTTTTCAAAAAATGTTTTCTGTCTTTTTCAGCTGTCTATGAGGAATAAGTAGTTAAGTTTCAAACAGACTTTTAAGAATTTTTCAAGTCTACTGATGAATTATGGAATAAATAGTTAAGTTTCAAACAGACTTTTAAGACTTTTTCAAGTCCACTGATGAGACCAACGAAATGTCGTCGGCATATAGACAGCTCAAAAATACAGAAAACATTTTTTGAAAAGGTCTATATTTTTGGACCTGAATTAATCACCCTTATTCTGCGTTTCGATTCGGATCGAAATTTTCCGCGATCGGCAACTTTGGTATTCTGTGTTCAGTTTTTGCTTCAATTCGTTTTGTTTCTTCGATTGTGTGTATTCCGCGTTACGATCGAAGCCACGCATTTCTAAGTTATGTATACGCTAACGGAATTTTTTTTCGATTTTTGTTGAAGCATTTAAAGTGAAATTAAAAAATTAAAAATATATAAGTAAAAAAACAAATTAAATTGATTGTAAGCGTTTTTAATATAACCAAAGGTTTGAACTTTAATTTAATTTATTACAGGTCGAAAACAACAACTCCTCAGCAGTACGAAAAGCTTGTAACTTTAATGGAAGCAAAGGATATTGCTTGTGGTTATTACAAGCGTCCTAAGGAGGAAGTCACTTATGTATGTATTTATGTTCGTCACTTTTTCGCTTTTATGCTTTATTAACATTTATTATTTATTTAATTATCATTCACACAATATTTAGTTTTAATTATTAATTTTTTGTGCACTAAATTTGACTTTTTTCTGAAATGTTTACAAATTTGTTTATATTCATTGTTTCTATTTCACACGTTTCCCAACAAAAAACCTAGTTTAAACCATGATACAACTAACAAGGTAGCCTTTTCGCTACAATAAGAACAACTTCAATAAAAATAACATGCATTTTGTTTTTGTACAACTTATGCAAACTGTCAAAAAGACGCCACTTCTACATTTACAGAAGAGAGATGCACTGAGCTTACGCGGATTAGCTATCTCGTTTCGGCTGCCTTTCATCTCTGCAATCTCTTGACAACCTAAAGTAGTCAGTTGATTAACGGTTTAGCTGACGAGGCTACCTTGTTAATTGTATCATGGTTTAAACACATCCCACTCTTCTTCTTTTTCTTTCGATTCAGTTTTTTTTGCAGAATACTGCGTAACTGAGTGCGGGAACGTAATCGAAACGCAGAATAAGGGTGAATACATAACTTAGAAATATTTTTTTTTCTAAATATATATAAATGTATTATAATACTCTTAATCAGGCCAAGTTCAACCCCCACATGATTCCTTATGTCAATATGAATTAAAGAAATAAATGTTAAATTTTCAACTAAAACTTATTTTATATTATGCTTTCTCATTAATTCTAGTATGATTGAGGTTCATATATGTGACGCGCAAAATAGAAAGGGACCTAAGGGTAAAACCTGGTTTTGTTCAGGAGAGCCATTTTAAAGATTTTAATACGTGTATCTTTGGTGTACTTCACATTCTCTGAGAGGGAACACTTTTGGGGCATGGGATCGGTTTCATTCGATGCTCAGATGTTGGCTACATCAAAAAAAAAAAAGTGAAAATTGATTTTTTTACCCTTAGGTCTCTATGCGCTGTCACATATGTATATAAAAAGTTGGCAAAATATGAAATTTCATAATATCAACGTAAACTTTTTACTGAATGCAATGAACTCAATAAAATGAAAAAGTTCGTTTCATTAATGATATTTTTCATTATAGAAACGAAATTGATCATTCGTGCAGTGAAGAGCATTCAATGAAGCGCTTTCATTACCCGAACGAATGAATTTTGTCTTAGTGAACCCACCCTAATACCTAAAAAGAGATTAGATAGATAGATATGAGGGCCACTGGTATTTTTTTTTGCATCTTGTTCTCTGTTTTGGAAAATTTGGTAGCTGTTTTTTTTTTCATTTTTCCGACCGTAGCAACGAAAAACTGCAATTCATCAGCAAAACGCGTCGGTTGCAGAATGCCTTAAAATTAATTGAGCTTCTTTTATCATTTTTTCTGTCCACCTTTTTAAGCAAATCACTTTCAGACGAAGTATTTAGCAAATCTTTATTGTTAAATATAAAAGTAAACACGTTATTATCTTTTCATTATAATCGAGAACCATAAAAATTTTTTTTTTTTTAGGTAAACAAGTAACATTTGCGATGTGTCACACTTTTATTTAAAACAATATTTCCGTTTTAAGACTAAGGAAAATACAATAAATTTAAATTATTGCTTTAAAAATTTATTGCAGCAATTTTAGATTATTTCAATTAAATCGAAATTAAAGTCTGCAGGGACTCTCTTTCTATCACTCTAATCAGACCCAGGGTGCCCGTAGACGAGTCAAATGTGTTATTGACCCCCAATCATTTTTTTTCTCTCTCCAGTCGTTTTTTCGGACACAACGATCACATGCCTTGCCTTCTTAGAAAGATTCCCATACAAAATATAAAATATTTAAATTTGTGCCCCTCGAAAATGATTTTTTTTTTGTAATGTTGTGGTAAAACATTTTTCCTCATGCCAGAAGCTTTCGAAAGATTGATTACTAAATTGACACAATAAATACCGAAAAGAAACCAGAATGTGTATGTTTCACGCAGAGAAAAAACATTTTAAAGTCTGGTTGCGACAACATCATAATGTTCTCTATGACACTGTTTTCAATTGTGGCAAATAAGTTATTTTCATTTAAAATGCAGTAAACATACTTTTGGTTACTACAAACATAAGTTTTGTTAAACTTTGACCATATTTTTGTAACTGTTCATAAAATGGAAATAAGGTTACATTATTTTTTTTATATCTATAGTATAATGAACGTATATATTTATGACAAACACAATATATTTGATTTCTTAAATAGTAACCAAAGTTTGTTGAGTAAATAAACCAATTATAGTGGTCAGCAGCCTGCTGACATTTCAATATGTTTCAGTTTCAATATTTCGTGAGCCAAAAAACACTCACGTGCGCATCTCTAGCATGTACATTTAATTTAATACAAAATACACGAGTATACCACTAATTTACAAAGTTAGTTTTTAAAAATGCTTATATGTGCTGGTTTTTGCTTTGTTTACTACCCCACATTCCGAAATTTGATTTATTTTAATTGTAAAGAATACACTATTTGTTGAGAATTTTTCTCATAAGAGAAGCAAATACTGTATTTGTTAAGAGAAGCTAGCATAGAGCAGATTAACGAAAAAGAGAGAGTGCATTTAACCATTTGTTATTTCTAACTTTGATAAGGCCTAATCGGTAGGTACCGGATACCTAGGTACTCATAATATATACAACCTTAAATCAGGACTGGGCAGTACTTGAAATACGTACATATTTAAAATACAATTACGTATTTTGTATTTTAAATACGTCTCATGGGTCTTATTCATAATAAATATTTTAGATTTATTAAACTTTTATTTGACAAATGACCATTTCAAATCACATGAATATGGCTTGCACTAAAGCCATATCCGCTCGAGTTGTGTGATATGTGTCACCGTCTTGTTGAAACCACATATTCTCCAAATCGCATTCTTCAATAGCAGGCAAAAAAAAGTCGGTTGTCATATGACCATAACGCTCCGAATTGACATTGACAGTCGTACCATCGTCGTTTTCAAAGAAGCAAGATCCAGTCACACCTTCGGACCAAAAAGCGCACCAAAAAGTGACTTTTTGTGGATGTAATAACCTCTCTTCAATTACTTGAGGATTCTCAGAACCCCAAGTAAGACAATTTTATTTATTAACATACCCACCGAGTGAGAAATGTGCTTCATCGCTGAAAAAAATTTTGTTCGAAAAATCGCCGTCTACCGCCTGTTGTACAAGCACCTATTCCACGTATCTACGACGTTCTGAATGGTCAGCTGGCTTCAGTTGTTGTGTGAGCTGGACTTTATATGGATGTAGGTGTAGATCTAAATGCAAAATACGCCATAATGTGTCGTAAGACAGTCCTAATTTCGGAGAACGAGAGGAACCGACACTTTCGCTTACAGCAGCGATATTTTCAGCAGAACAAGCGAAGCGATGATGCACATGCCTTACAATATTTGTAGCCGCTCCCTTATCTTCAAATTTCTTCAGAATTTTGCCAATGGCTTGCGTAGTTGGACGGATTATGTAAACCATAATCTCCTCTTAAAGCACGATATGTGGCTGCGGCAGAATCAACATTTTTGTAGCATGTTTTGATAATTTTTATGCTTTGTGTGACAGTTAAGCGATCCATTCTCGTCAATGTCAGACTTTCAACTCAGAAGAAAAAAAAATTGGTTTAACAACTTAGTTTGACAGATGTCGAATTTTAGTCCTATACTTTTGAAACCACGAAAAGTTACTACCCTAAATAAGAAAAACATCAATGCGAATCGTTTTCCACGAACATGCCGTAAGACGAACAGAAAAAGTCATCAAAGCTATAAGTAAAAAAAAAACCCTCAAAACCACTTTCATCTACATATTTCGTTCAAAATAATATTGAAAATGTGGCACAAAGAAAACGGCATCAGTTTTATTTTCTGATTGAAAATTGACATAAGTTTTCATAAGTTTCACATGTTCTCCGAAGTGACTTCTTTTTAGCTCTAGATTATCCTTCCAATGACATGATAATATAAAACTCAGTACTTCTTGCTCAGAACTAGAAGTGGTGCGTTAAATTAATTTTAGTGATTTATCTATTTCTTTTGCCTCTACTTTTCTCCACTTTTTTTCTTTTGCTGGGTAAATAAAGTATCATTAATTTCGGATGATTAACCCTTTTGGTTAATGATAAAATTTGTTAAAAAAACATTTTTTCTTTTTCAAATAAAAACTGAAATTTTACTAGATGTTTACTTTTATAGACATACAAATTTAGGTGTAAAAGAAAACGTTGGACACCAATAAGTAATACGTATAGTGTTTCGTTTTGGTGAACAATATAAGAGTATACATTACAATGGCTTATTAAATAATTATCATTACTTTTTTATTAAAAATGTGAAAGCCATACTAAATGCTAATTCATACCTTCATTAATTTCTTTACTAAAATACTTTTTGGTACTGATTCTTGTAGACACATTATTTCGTTCTTAGGCAGTCGAAGCGCATTGCATTCTGTTAGTCACTTAATTGGCAATCATCATTAAAATTTGGCATCAAATCTATTAGTCACAAAAGGTGATACTGGTCGTGGAATGTGTAAAAAGGCTCCAGTTTGTTATTTATTGGAACGACCGTCACGGTGTGATGTGATTAAAAAATCTCTTCGACTATCTTAACAAATATTCTACTTATATTTCCGTTGCAAAAGTCTTTGTTCTTCCAATTTCTCATTTATTGCCCTTGGAATATGACGAGTGCGAATAACAGTCCACAATGAAACAATCCAACTAAGTGCAATCGTAGCATATAAAAATAGCGGATAAGCATTTTGGTTGCCAACTGGTATTTCAACACTTAAGACTGATTTTTGGTTTACATCCAGCACGACATATTTCCAACTGCAAGCAGCTTCGTTCCATTCATCTAACTTTTGCCAACTAGTTAATTGACGAAGACTTGGTACTCTTTCATCTAAACAATAAATGGTATTTTGCTCAATTTGTAGCACATTTTCCATTAAATGCTGTTCATGTTTAGGACACTTGATGTACATTGTAGGACTACTTATAGAAACTGATACAAAAGAACTATTAAAAAGAAAAAAAAAAAAGTAAAATGAAGGCAAGATAAACACATATACATATATGTATGTACATATGTATGTACTTTATTGATTATGATACCTTTGATCTTTGGGTGCATGATATCGAAAATGTATGGGCAAAATAATTGTGTCAGTTGACTTGGGTACCCCTTTTAAGAAAACTTCAAACTCGCTAGATTGTTCTGTAGGCTTTTCTATATCCACAAATGAAGGATAGAAGGCATCAAGCTGAAAAATATACAAAAAATAATTTTTCAAAAAGATTTCTTTTTTTTGTTACTAAGCAGCACTGTGTAGACCGAACATTGCTCGGAGTTTTAGAATTAGCATTGTTTGTATTAGGGTTTCAGGCCCTTTTATGATACTTCAATTGTGCACGGAGATAAACAATTAAATATTTTTCCCCTTTTTATCCCCTAAATTCTTAAAAAGATTGCATATTTTATTCGAAATTTTTTCTCAGCAGTAGGTATAATTACTGTTTAACTTTTTTCCTGCTCCCATCTGTCTCTGCAATTCACAAAAAAGAGTGAAATTTCAAAAAAGTAATAGACACGTGTCCGCTTATTTTTTATCATACTTTTAGGTGATTTTTGAATTTTTGTGCTAACTTAATAAAGTCCAAAGATTTCGAATTATCAATTTCATCCTCTAAACAATTAAAGATCGCATTTTAAGAAAAATAGTGCTCACTTTGTTCCAGAATAGTAATCGGCATTATAAATGTGTAAAATATGAATTAACAAAAATGTATCGAGTTTATTCCCGTACTGCACATTGGCAGCCCGTGGGATCCTGTAGTATGATTCCTTTATTTTTCTGTTTGCATTATTTTTAATGTCTGCCAGCACATAATTAATAGCACCAAGTGCCACAAAAACCTTGAGCGCACAATGCTTGTCAGTTTGCCGTTAAACCGTACTTGAGCAATTATTCAAGGCCAAGTGGAAATGTGCACTGTCGGCATAATTATTGTTGTTCTACTGCACCGAAGTATTTTTCATTGTGGGAACATTTTTAGTGCAATTATATTACACAAAATTTCCCACAATGTTAGTATGTACTACATTTTCCCACAGTTTTAATCGTCTAGATATTTTCATAAGTAGTATATAAGTTAAATTAGTTTTAAGTTATTAAGATATTCAGAATTTTATCGCTCAGCCTCGGATTAAATAAAATTGCTTTAAATAAAAACAATTCAAATTTGATTATTGCTTTAATCCCAATTTGTACGAAAACTGTTCCCGTAATCAAAATTGGGGCAAGTGAGAGAGCTTTTGAGAGAAACATTCTTGTTCTTCTAGCGCGAAACAACCCGCACTTTTTCTTCGGGCTTATTTGTGCAATTAAAAACAAGCAGCTGTTGCAAAAAGTAAACAATAACAAACAAAACAGTTCAACTGAATCAACCAACATTACATATCAAAATGTTTTTCAATTAGTATTTCATATAAAAGCACTTTAGAAAACATTTTATCTTGCATAGAATGTGAGAGCGATCCCAAATAATTTATTTATTTAGACTTGCCCCCACTGCAAGTTAGGAGAATATTTACAAAAATATTAGTTGGATATGTTTGGAGAAAACGTTTAAGGGATGTTGGTCTTATCTTTCATCTCACTACAGTCGGCTGCACGGAAATTATTGCATTTGGTAAATTTTTCAATATATTTTCAACTTGTGCGTGGATACAGTACGCGCAATCTGCCTAAAATGCGCACAATGCAGTTATTCATATGTGTGTATGTATGCATAATTCCGAAAAGAAAAAAGTTAGGCCCCGATTATGGTTCACAACATTTGTTCATTTATGTATGTATTTTTTGAAAAGTGATTATGGTTTACAACTATTGTGTTAAGTGTTGTCAAAATCTTACAACACATAATCAGATGTTGTCAAAAACTTACGACACCTACTGAAGTGTTGTTTATTGATGTTACCAGTTAAATTACGAAAAAATTATAAAATTTGTAAGTGTGCATACAAAATGTTTTGCAAAAATATAAAAAAACAATTGTTAAAATTTATTAACAAAATATAAATAAAAATACATCTATACACATAATTATTACCCATTTTTCGATTACAAAACAGTTTTATTTTGTAGTTGCAATGGATTTAAACTGCAATCTATAATTGTTTGGTCCTTTCATTATCATAACCAAATTAAACATCAACATTAACATGAATTTTTATGGCTTTGTTTGTACTTTTCTAGCAAAAACGTTTTTCATCATGATACAATTAACAAGGTAGCCTTTTCGCTACAATAAGAACAACTTCAATAAAAATAACATGCATTTTGTTTTTGTACAACTTATGCAAACTGTCAAAAAGACGCCACTTCTACATTTACAGAAGAGAGATGCACTGAGCTTACGCGGATTAGCTATCTCGTTTCGGCTACCTTTCATCTCTGCAATCTCTTGACAACCTAAAGTAGTCAGTTGATTAACGGTTTAGCTGACGAGGCTACCTTGTTAATTGTATCATGGTTTTTCATTTTTACTAATGCATTTCTACGCGGTAGTTGCGGTGTTACATGAAATCCAACACTCCATGTCTTTTTGTTGTAAAACTTGACAATGAAACGTCAAAATTTATTGTTTTTCGCTTGTGTATGTGTAATGAAAGCAACGTACGCGTGCATCTTTCTGGAAGTCTGCCTTTACTTGGTAGTTTTTTGTGTGCAGGCATGTATTTTTGCGGAAAGATGCTCTACAAATGAAAAACAACTCTGTGACATACACAACACCTAGATGTTGTGAACCATAATCACAAAAAGAGTTGTAAGTTGTGTTGTAAATCTTACAACACAACATTTAGATGTTGTGAACCATAATCGGGGGGTTAAGTTTACCTTTTGTAGTCGCTGCATATCATCCAGTTGATCAACACTTACGTACACAGAAGCTGGCAGAGGTTGCCTTAATATATACTCGCAATCTTTTCCAACCAAAGGAAGATCGAACTGTACGTTGTAGATTAAATTCCTGGAAATCAACAAATTTGTGTGTATTTATAGCTTTTCATATACATATGTAAGTGAAAAAATGAGTCTGTACAAGGCAGATTAAAAGTAAATCTGCCCTGAGTCTGTAGCAGCATTAGCCTACTGTATGTAAGTTCATGGCGCCACCAAATTTATTTAAAATTTATTTTTTCTGTGCTTGCCAGCCTCTGCTGTGAAGTTTTCTACTTACCGATAAAAGCCGGCGTCTGTTAATCCTACATTTAATTTGGGTGACTTAGTAAAATGTTTTCCATTTATTTGTTGTAAATTCACAATTATCGATAGAACACATAAATTTTTTAATAGAGAACCCATTTTATTCGTTTTTATTTAATTTTAATCTCTATGAATATGGAAAAACACAAGTACAGTTGAGCTATATATGTATGTATGTATACTCTGTGTTAGATAGAGCTGTCAGACTATCGATATT
Organism: Sturmia bella; assembly: GCA_963662145.1. Taxonomy (NCBI): domain Eukaryota; kingdom Metazoa; phylum Arthropoda; class Insecta; order Diptera; family Tachinidae; genus Sturmia; species Sturmia bella. The sequence continues at coordinate 28,313,394 of OY759172.1, forward strand.
TTAATACTAAGCTATCGACTAACATGACAATCGTCAACTTTGCAGCTCTAACAGTACGTTCACACTAAGTGAGTCCTTACACTTGGAACATTGAAAGACAGACAGACGAAAATTGTTGGCATAGGAGCGCTGCAGTAGAGTGTGTAGTACACATCATTTGTGTGCGGTTGTCTGCAGCGGTTGTGTAGAATTTCTATCCGGCTATTAATTGTCCAACTGTGTAAGCTTTAGACAGAACAAAAGAAAATTCAAAAATTGCTCACCGTTCAATTGCCAAAGTAAAAAAAAATTATAAAAATTAAAGTGCAAGAAGCCCAAAATGATTGCTTGTGCTGCCAAGTTCACCTGGTAACGAATTCACTATGTGCAAATACTAACCGCAATGCGAATTTATAACCGGGTGGTTGCACTAGAATTCGCCGCACAACACACACAAACTAACACATGCTTTTATTAGTGCCAAGGCGAATCACGTATAGGTGATCGCAATTCAATTCGCTTCAACATTTTCTCTCGAGACGTCACAAGTTTTGTTGTCGTTTTCTACCGGCTTTGACAACTCAGAAGATAAAACCGTGGAAAAATGCTGAAGCGAATTGGTATGCGGGCACCTGTAATGGATTCGCCTTGCATGAAAGTAACGATTATTTTCCGCAAGGCAATTTAACAGCAAAATTAACAAGACACGCAGAGCGATGAATTTTAATTTATAGTTTTTATTGAAAAATTTCGTCTAAGAAATTTTATTTTTGTAATATTTTAAATTTCCTTGATGATAATCGACAAGTTGCCAGTAGAGTCAAAAAATAATGTTAAAGCTTCGTTCATGAAAACAATGGACTAAGTGGTAAGGTTTCAAATATTCTTTTAAGTTTTTTTTACGAATGCCTCCTTTTTTTGTGGCATTGAAAATTTGAATTTTGTATATAAAGCAAGAACATTTTTTTTTTAATTTCAAATTTGTTATTGTTTTTCATATAAATTCTGGCGCTGCGTTGTGAATTAGAAAATTATGGCCTTAATCTGAGTTTTTCCCTACACGCAACAACTCAATGTATTTTAAAGCAAAATAAAGAATTAAAATTGTATGAATACATTTATTGGCCACGAAGGCTTTCTTTCTTGTATTGGTATTGAATAATAAATAAATAGATAAAATAAACTGAAACTACTTTTAAAACTTGCATTTTCTCAGACCATTCCATTCTCTGCAGTCAAGTTGTATTTTTACAACTAAAACTGAAAATCAGACTGCGTAAAAAATAAAATAGTTAAAGTTGATAATTAGTTAGAATAACAGGCAATATTGGTATAACAACCTAAATAAAAAAAAAAAAAACGGTTTTGCGCTAGAAATTAAAATACAAATCGAAATAAGAAATTGTTTGCTAAACATCTGTCAATTTAATCTTAGTCTTAATTCTATGATGCAGAGCAACGAATTCATAATAACTGCCATTTCCACGATCTCAAACGTTTTCTGCATCTTCCTTTAAATGCGATTGGAAAAATTATTGTGCCAACAGACGAACTTTTGAGCTAACTTACTAAAATAGAGTTTGGTGCTTCTGCAATTCACTACTATTGGTTTCATTTCATATTTCTCATAATTATGTACAAACTGATTTAATCTTGAAACGTGACGAAACTCTTTCGATCTGCCCTCAGAACAAAATCTGTTCCGTTAGCATTACTTTGATATGCAATTCAAGAAAAATTACAAAAATACATTGGTAGCTATATACATATACATATATTTTAATGCGGTGTAGTTTCTGATTATGTATAACATTTATTAAATGTGGAAAACCAAATACATGAATATTTACGTATTAGTTGCATTCATTCTTCTATGTATCTCGGAGCCTTCGCGTGCTAACTTGTCTGCCATTTCATTACCTTTGATTCCTTTATGAGCTTTAACATAATTCTAAAAAGAAAAAAAAAAACAATTGCAAGACAAAGAAACTAATATTTGAGGTAATATGTACCCATTTTATGTTTATTTCACTGTCCTGTAGTAATGCATCCAATTCCTTAAACTCAGTTAAATTTTTAACCGGGTCACCATTTCTAAGACGCCAATTTTTCGCTTTCCAACCCTTTATCCACAGTGTTATCGAATTGATAAGAAATTGTGAATCAGTACTCAGGCATAGTTTGGTAATACCTAAGCGCCTGGCAGTCTTGATGGCATAAATTGCGGCTTGAATTTCACCTACATTGTTTGTAACACGACCAGTAACTGGTTTGCCCACATTACTTGAAAAATTAAATGATGTAAATTGGAGTATTTGTAATAATAATGGTTTAATATTCTTACAGAACATGGTCATCACCAAAGTATACACCATAGCCGGCACAAGCATTCTTTTGGCCATTGTTAAAGCACGATCCATCTGTATAAACAATTACGTAACCTTCAGAATCCAGCAGAAATTCCATATTTCCAATATGTTTTAAGCCAACTGGTTCCCATACTACTGATTCATGTTTGGGTATTTTACTCGTTGAACTACTGCTAGTTTTCGTAACTATTTTTCGTTTACGAATTTCTGAATCATAAGGTAAACCCTCCACTTCGGCTAGAGCCATTAACTAAATATTGCAAAAAAAAATTCTCTAAGCTTCTTATAGAAAATCGAGAAATTGTTTACCAAATCTTCGTCCGTTAATTGACATTCATCGCCATCACAAGGCGGCCAGAGGTCATCAGAGCCCTCATTTTGTTTAGCATCACCATCCTGTATCGCTTCTTTATTTGTAACGATTTGTGTAGTTTTTGGTAAAACTGCAAAACCTTCAGGTTTATATTGTAGCTTCATGCCGTCCACATAATATGCGCCAATAAATTCTTCAGCTTCTTTGCGTGTAGGGAATTTTTTATATCTGGCTCCTTTATAGTTTCTTACTTTCTCCTCACATTCTGCCCTATAAAATATTGTTGAAGAGGTTAATTTACACACACACACACACACACACACACACACACACACATACACATGTATGTGTATATGCATGTTCTAGTAAGGAATTTTGTGTTAATAGCAAATAGAATAAATTTAAACTACCTTTGTAATATTTTGGAAATAAAATCAATCAAATGCATGTTCTAGTACCTTAATAAACGATCATTTCTCACATATGCATATGTACATATATTTATAAATACTAGTGTTCATGCAGGTCGAAAGTCGACCAAGGTCTTAATGGAATGTTTTTTTTTTACTTCAAGTCCTATGCGCAAAGGCATAATAAAAGGCTCAACTTTTCAAAATCGAAAAAAATTGTTTTTAATAACTTGGGCATTTGTAAACCGTTCTCTTTCTACATATGTATGTATATATTTCTATAAAGTTAATTAATTTCAAATATGAACTTAATTATTTATTTGCTTTAAGAGCCAATTGAAATGTATTAATTCAGGTCCAAAAATTAACCTTTTCAAAAAATATTTGAGTTGATTAGCACCAACGAAATGTCGTCGGCATATAGACAGCTGCAAAATACAGAAAATATTTTTTGAAAAGGTTCATTTTTGGACCTGAATTAATAGTTAATTAATTTCTATTATTTGAACTTTTTCTTATATAATTATTTCTGTATTAAGTTTATCCAGGCTCAAGATCTTTCTATATTATCTTTGTGATTGATATTAATTAAATTAGACAAAGAAAATATCAAATACATTTAGCAGGTGGACAACTAGTTGTTTCGAAGTCGCCACACTTTCTCGTCAGCATCCGTCTTTGAACTCAGGGGCTCATGTTTCTAAAGCGACAACCACCTAAATGTCTTTGATGTTTTCTTTGTCTAATTTAATTAATATCAATCACAAAGATAATATAGAAAGAACTTAAGCCTGATAATCTTAATACAGAAATAAATATACATATATATTTCTATTTTCAGAAAAATTGTTCAATAAAGGGTCCGCCAAATAACGGTTTTTTTTTTTTGAAAACGGCGCAAAACATCAAGTGTTGAAACCAAATGTTGCCAATATACTCCTCTTTAATTTTTGTGAACAAAAATTCGTTCAACATGGCCCGATAACGATCGCTATTGATAACGGCCACTTCTTGCCCATTTTCGAAGAAAAATGGCCCAATTATGCCTCTGGACCAAAATCTGCACCAAACAGTGACTCGTTTTGGGTGCGTTGGCTTTTCAATGTATGCGTGCGGGTTTTCTGTGCCCCAAATTTCCTTGTTTACATAGCCGCCAAGACCAAAATGAACTTCATCTGAAAATATGATTTTTTTATTTGGCAAAATCGGCATCTTCTGTAAGTCGATTGCAGCCCCACTTAGCGAAGCGTATGTATATACAACCATATTCGTTCAGCGGAAGGATAAAAATAATTATCTGTCAAATCAGACATGAGACACTTGTCACGAAATAGGCACTAGTTGAAAAAAAGTTAGATGGCGGACCCTGTATATAAATACAATTGTTTTTAAAAAATATCTTAAGCTGCAATGCTTTATTTAAGAATATAAACCAAGATCAAATAATACATACATGGATGTATGTATATAAAAATTTTGATAAAATTCAGTAACCAATGGTGTTCAGATGTGAAAAATTTCGAATCAAGATCCGAATCAAGCAAAGAATAAGAAGCCAGGCTTTGAAAGAAATGAGTTTTATATGTATGTAGAGGGGGTCGTGGAACTCCCAAAAGTGAAGTCGAAGTCTGCCGGAGGATTTTAGTTTATTAATAATTCGGTGTTGAAGTTGCGGAATTTACTAAGAAAAATATGAAAATGTTGGTTTAAGCATCCAAAATCGTATTTTTTCATTTCATTTAATAAATTTGATCATAAGTATGCAAAATTTGTTCTAGACAACCGCCCTCCGGCCATGCTAAGGAATTTTCTCCTCCACGGTATAATCAACACCGGCTTCGCGTGCAAAATCTGTAAGCATTTGGCAGCACACTTTCATTTTACGGCAATTGGTACCATTATACTAAGCCGACCCGATATTTTTATTAAATTGCACTATGGATAAGGGAAATTTTGTATTCAATAAGCCACTAATGAAATTTTACTACAAACTTCTGTTAAATCAGAAAAATTTTAAAAATCAGCAGCAAATCGAATATGCATTCGCTCGGCATGCATCTAGAATTTATAGCCTTTAAACACTCTTTCTGCAGGTTGGCTTGGCCCTCCGTTCGCTTGGTACTAGCGCAAACTGAAGTCCTGTTTTTAAAACTGGACTCTAGAATTGTGCGAAAGTTAAAACAATTTTAGCAATGTTATAAATTGACAGAACGATTGGTTTTTTAAGATGTTCGGTAGGTAGTACTCAAACACTAGGATAAATATTGACGATAGTGGTGTGAAGGCCGATAGTTGCAGGGCTGATGAGATATTTCGATTTCATGGAAACTTTGTTTCCATGCAACATAACTGCACGTGTGAGATATTCTTAAACATTTGCTTTTGCTCTCCTGCCTATATTAACAGCTATGTAGGTCATGAAATAAAATCAGCGCAAACTTTTGAACAGCGAAAGATTTCGCAATATACAAAGCTTCATTAAATAATAGATTTAAGGTAATTTAATACACGAAAGCATGCATGTAACTCGAGGCTTTCACTGAAATTTATTCTTCTGTGACTATATTTTACTTTAATGAACTTTACAAAATAAAAACCTTACTTGTATGAAAGCCTCACAGGCCCAAAACTCGAAGAACGGACATCGCAGAACACTTTCCCATATTACATTTTCTATCACCTTACGAAATTTTTTTTGGCACTAAGGTTTTGTTCTAAACAATTTTTTGAAAACTTACCAAGTAGTATAAATACCAACTTTGCGGCCTTTTGCAACTGCATAAAATGACATTGTGCGGTTTATTAGAGAACACTTAAATGCACTTTTAAAAAAATGCATTTAATGTGAAACAAATTTTTTAAAACAAAATTTGTATACTAGTAAATGCTCACACAAAGAAACATTCAAAAACATATGAGAAATAACAAGGCGAATTCATACAAGCTGAACTTGGTAGCACAGGTGATTTTTTTTTCCTGCATCAATTCGCTTTCAGGTGTCAATATTTTACTCTTTGTTTACAAACTAAGCGATGTCATTTATTCTAAAGATTTTTGGTGGAATAAAATGTTTGTAATAAAAATTAGTGGTTATTAGTTGTATCAAGGTGTTTAAAGCAGAAATATAGCTTTTAAAGTGTTTAATAAATATTCAGACTTTGGCAACGAAAATCACTCCACACTAACAAAAGTATGTATCAATTCCAATCCATTACAGGTGCCAATTCGCTTCAACATTTTTCCACGATTATATCTTCTGAGCTGTCAAAGCTGATAGCAAAAGACAACAAAACGTATGAGATTTCCAGAGAAAATGTTGAAGCGAATTTAATTGCGACCACCTGTACTTGATTCGCTTTAGTAGTAATCAAGGCGAATCCATTACAGGTGCCCGCATACCAATTCGCTTCAGCATTTTTCCACGAATTTATCTTCTGAGTTGTCAAAGCCGATAGAAAACGACAACAAAACTTGTGACGTCTCGAGAGAAAATGTTGAAGCGAATTGAATTGCGACCACCTGTACTTGATTCGCCTTGGTAGTAATACATTCGTTTTGGATCAAGGCGAATCCATTACATGCGTCCATTACATTTCATGAAAGTCACAGATTTCATTGAAATTTTTATTTATAATACATATACAAAAATTTAATGAACGCACTTTCCCGCCTAAATGCTGGGTTAAAGGAGAATGACATGAGACAAATGATGAGAAGAAACAACATGAAAACCGCAATAACAAATCTGAAATGTTTACAAATATCTCGTGCAGATGGTCGTGTACCACACATCACGCATGAAATTTTAACTTTAAATCACGCCCACATACTCACGCGTGAAACGACATTTTCACGATGACCACACATCTCTAGTATGCACTCACCTGATAAAAGTCGCCATGGTCCAAAGTCCATTTCTTAGGTGAATGCAATATGATTTTTTGCGTTTTCATGGTGTCTCACCACTGTTATTACACATACAAAATACAAGCAGGTTTTTGCACTGTACAAGGTCTGGAAATAGGACTTGCCTTGTTCTCTGTTTGGGAACCTCTGTGGCCATACTAAAATTCAATATTGAATATAGGAAGTTGGCAATACTATCCAAATATATGTATCTCAGACTTTGGTACTTTTTTTAATCTAGAAAGTATCTAATGTTTACAACTCTGTTTTTTATAAAACGGGTGGAAAGAAAATCCGATAAATGTTTTGATGAGAATATTTATTGAAATTATTACGGAAATTATAGTAGATTTGATAGCGCTCCATGCAATATATTTAAAAACTTTAATACAAATAAGAAATATTACTGAAATTATTATTACGGCTTATAAGTAGTGAACAATTAAACAGATTCATCCCGTAAATACAAGTGCAGTGATAATAATATAAAAAACAGTAGATATAAAACAATTCAAAGAGGAAAAAACAAACTTTTTGTTTTGTTGTTATTCTATTATTCATGTGTTTGGATTTCTTTCCTCATTGATATTTTTTTTCTTGCGGAATCGGTATTAAAATAGTTGTTTTAAAATGCATTAATATTTATGGAAAGTTTTTCGTAATTGGATATAAGGAAGTTTTTACTGCCTCTTCGGTTTCTCTAACAAGCAATACTTTGTTACAGATGTATTGTGAATTGTGCTTTTTAATTACCGGAGTAAAAAATTATGTAAATTTTCTCGTAAAAAGTTTATACCTATTATAAGTTTATATCCGAATTTTAGAATTGCAGTGACAAAAAAAAAAACGAATTATTGCTAAACAAAAAACCTTAAAGTGAATATGAATATGCAGTTGCTGACTTGAGCGATACCCATTCCACGCACATATACACATAACAAAGTACAATATAAATTTCGATTATTGCCACCTTGTCCACATTTTCTGCTTTTTTTTTTATTGATATATCCTTTCGTGATTACTTTGCTTCTACTGCTCCTTTTCGTGGTTACCGTAAGGCAATGCATTTAAACGCTGCCTTTCATCATTTTATTATACAGAGCCTACTAAACGATTGGATATCTGTGCGATTAAATAGGTGAGTTAACAAATACAAATGGAATAACACTACATACTTACATACACACTTGTAGTTTGTTTTTATAAGGGCAATTTATGACCAATTGTAGGTATGTATGTAGGTACATAACTTGTAGGCACATTTATAAATTCTAATGATTATGGCAAATATTTACATACATTAGTAACTATGTAATATTTTTTATCAAGATATTTTAAGGAGCGCCCAGTCGCAGTTTAGCTATTCTTCAAAAATATCACTGTAAAATATATTACTACACAAAAAAAAAAAAACTTTTTTATTTTGAAAGCTTAACATGAAGAAATATACTGGACATTGACGTTTCTGTAGCTTTATCAAAAAGAAATTGTTTAATTATAAAATTTATAAGCTTTATAGGGTATTTATTTGCGCAGACCTATTCAATATTTTTTCGGTGGAATATTCTTGCTATCGCATAAATACATTTAAGAGAAAAAGAAAATTTTGCAATCGTTTTTGTTTTAAGTGTTTTATGCGAACGTTCGAACAGATGCGATATCGAATAACTGCCAGTTTATCGACATCGAATTTGTTCTGGAGCTGTTGCACGGCTCCACGTACACTAAATATTTCCGAATACAAGCAATAACATCGGCACAAAAACAGTAAAAATATGTGCACGTTAAAGCTTATGATTTGGGGTGTAGAAAGAACACTTATCGTGTATTGGACATAAATAAAAAATATTCACTGTGAGTGGCTGTACGACGTTCTACGTTTTTCTAAGTTTTTATTTTTTTATTTTCACCAAGTTTTATTTTCGTTATTTGATCTAAACACTTTAATTTATTTAATTACAACACTTACATATTTAAATTTTTCTAGCACAAACCATTTTCAATTCTCACAAAAAATAAGCACCACCGAAATTACCAACAAAATTTGGGAGTTTATGTTTTATATACATAATTTCCTGACAATAAGTTTGAACAACTATTTCGCGTGAACACCTTGGAGTATATTTTGACAGCTGTGAACATAATTATTTCGAAGTTTATTTGCTGGATTTTTTTTTTCGCTGAATGATCAAAACAATGTCATTCTTGTTAACTTTGATTTAGTATCAAGCTTGGTAAATAAATTAAACAATACAAAAGCAACTTCGAAATAATTATGGCTTGGGTAACATTTCTACGTAGAGTTTATAAAGAGATTACTTCGAAAAACTATTCAACTCTTAATTATAATATTTAATAGACGTTTGGAAAGCTTCTAAAATTGTTCGCACACGTAAAAAAGGTTAAGGCAGTGAACTAAGTAATGATCGGCCGATTTCACTTGTTTTTAGTTTAGTAAAAATTCCGATAAAAAACAATTTAAAATATCTTCCCATTCAGTTTAATAGTCTCCTGAAATTTAATAAACATTCCCGTATAATCTTAAGGAAAGCTTATAAAATTTATTGATGAAACCTAAACTTCTGTTGGGAAAAACAATCATTACGCTTTTCCCATATGTAATACTATATCCCATAACCCAGCAAGAACAGTGTCAGTCATATGATGCGCATAGCTGATGGGTTTGTACATCATAGTTTCTATCATTTACTTAAGGGCAAAACAAAAAACGATGATGTAAAGATTCGTGTACGTATGATTTAATTTTCAATCCAGCGTTATCATCTCAGCAACGTGATCAGTCCATATCTTTTTTCCAAAATGCCCACCAAATTACATACAATGTTATCAATTTCTTTATTATTAAATAAAAAAAAAAATATGCGAATTTAGGTCCAAAAATATAGATTTTTTTAAAATGTTTTCTGCCTTTTTCAGCTGTCTATATGCCAACGAGATTTCGTTGATGATAATCAACTCATCAGTAGACTTGAAAAATTCTTAAAAGTTTGTTTGAAACTTAACTACTTATTCCATAATTCCCATGAACAAAATGAGAATCAGGAATGTTCAAACAAACCTTTAACACAGCAAACATTTCTTTTCGTTTTGCAACTCTTTTACTTTTCTTTGCAAACTTCTACACAACGAGTTATCATCGGTTACTACGATTTGTAATTTTGAAAGTATCAAAACGTAAAAGCTTTTTGAATATTCAAATATACTTAATTATTTATTTGCTTTAAGAGCCAATTGAAATGTATTAATACAGCGCCCTATGAACTTTGGACGTGTCAAATTTTACAATTTTGGCACAGCCGCTTTAACCACTCGGCAACCAAAGCTCACGCAATTTTACTTTCTGTTTGTATACTTAATTAACATCAACCAAAGCCGGTTGGTTGCCGAGTGGTTAAAGCGGCTGTGCCAAAATTGTGAAATTTGACACGTCCAAAGTTAAAGTTCATAGGGTGCTGATGAAGGGTGTTTGCTACCCAGAAACAGCCGGTTGGTTGTCCACCTATCTATTAAATTTTACTTTTCTTTACTTAATTGATAATAATTAAAAAGTAGTGACAAACCAAGGGTTGAACTTAAGCCTGAAAAAGTAATTTAATATAAATGTATTTTCTGAAAAAGACAGAAAACATTTAAAAAAAGGTATATATTTTAAAAGGTGTGAAGATAAATTCGTAAGTTAAATACGTCCCACACCTCTCTTAACTGAGTTCCACACTGATGTCGAAAACAGTTAAAAAAGGTATTTTTTTAATTTTCTTTATTTTTAAGTAAAAACACAAAATAATTAACTATTTTTTTAATTATATATGAAAGAAAACTTTGGAGCATAATAATTATTAAAAAAAAATATGAAAATGTATTAAGTCGTGCATTTCGGAGGGTTTTCTATGCAGTTTTTTGGTATGGAATATTTGTCAAATTACAACTTATACGGGAAAATGCTGACAAATCTGCAAATGCAGGTCGTTTCGTAGTCTTCTTCTCTAAATATTTCCGTTTTCAAATTTTGTGATGAAGAAGAATTTTAGAAAATACAGTAGAAACAAGTTGTGCATACCGGGGGGTTTTCTATGCAGTTGTTTGGTATGGAATATTTGTATATTCAATTGGTATATAACACTACCGTGCATGTATGTTCCAAGTGGCCAATTTTCATCATCAGACGTACTCCCATGCACATTTTCGTGTTCCACACAACTTCTACCCACTATAAATCCGCCCCTGAGTAACAATTAGGTAAGCTTCTTACGAATTTTGATATCACTCTCCAAGAGCTTTTATTTGATATATAACAGTATTGTGCATGTCTTCTAGTTTTTCTGATTTTTCGTGTTAAATATTTTTGAATCTTGGGAAATTTTCGACAACGTTGCACACCACATTGCGACTTTTCCAATGGTTTACTAGCAACAGTTTTTTCAATTTAACAGCTGATTTGGAATACCTTTGAAGTCTTGTTTTTATTTTTGAGCTAGTTTGTTCCAAATGGCCTTCTTAGGTCTCTGAACATGTCAGTATTTTCGCTATTTCATGTAGACCCTATTTTGCACCAGCTGTAGCTTGGCCCCTGAGAAACAATTGCATATGATGCTGATTGTTCGTTATTTTTTTTTCCTCTTTCTAAAAATATATGACACAACCGTGCATGTCTCCCCGAAGAACCGCTAAACCCGTCCGGGAAGGCGCTATATTGACAATTAAAGGAAATCTAACAAAAATAAAACATTTTCATATTTTTTTTTAATATTTATAACTTTTTGTTTTCTTTCATATAACAAAAAAAAAAATTAATTATTTCGTCTTTTTACTTAAAATAAAGAAAATTAAAAAAAATATATCTTTTTTAACTGTGTTTAACATTACTGTGGAACTCAGTTAACAGTGGTGTGGGACTCACGAATTTTTCTTCACACCCTTCAAATTTTCAGGATTGCAGTAGAATAATAATTGTGAATTTTGAATTATTTTTTACATTAGAAAATATTTAAAGCATTTTTACAGCAAATATGAATAAAGAACACAAATGAAGTATGTATATTTATAGTGATAATTATTAAATTAATTAATAAAAGTTTAACAATAAAAATTATTTTCGAATGTTGCCCTATAAATTTATGTTTGTAGTAGTCTTGGCAATTCTATTTCAGTAATAAACAAAACGATAATACTTGCAAATCTTCGCTTTGATGACATTTTTAAAATGAACTTTCACGTTGCTTTTAAATTGAGCAAGAAATTTTCATGAAAGTCACAGATTTCATTGAAATTTGTATTTATAATACATATACAAAAATTTAATGAAAGTACTTTCCCGTCTAAATGCAGTGTTAGATACACATAAAGAACTAAAGGAGCACAAAATTCTTGAATGCATTTGTAACCAGCCCTTGTGTGTGCTTGTATGTACATACATATATGTAAGTAGTGAATTTTGTTTCAGTGTTTTTAATTGCTGCGATAGATGAATTGTTAGAGTAGTTGGACTGGCATGGAACCTGGCTCAAATCGGGAAAATAATTTCTAAATTATTATTGAATTTAGGAAGTGGAGGGGATAGTTTCATGTACGAATTTGGTATTAAATCGACTTCAGAAACATCGAATCAATTGCATACTCAAGACTAACTAGTTCAATCATTCCGTACTTAAATCAATCCCAAAACAGTGTCAAAAGTATGGTAAGTACGAATGTTCTTAAATCCAGCAACGCGCGCTTGTTTTTAAGTATGGATTTTAGCCATATTCAATTCGAAATTAGGATTGAATATGGCTAAAGTTAAGTAAGTATTTAGCGCTAGATTGACACCGCTTGGGATTGATTTAATTACAAATGGATTGAATTGTTTTTCCAGTGTACATACATTTATAACTATCATTTCTGTAGGCATGCATGTTTAAAAAAAAAAAGGATTAAATTGAAACATCTTTACGAACAGCTGTGTTTCCACGACATGCGCTTCGCTCTCTATTTGTGCTTAACACTTTAATCAGAAGCGAAGCAATGTGCTTCGCCATACAAAATTTTGAGAGCGAATGAAGTAGCTTCATATTGAAGCTACATGCGCAGCACAAAAAAATGCCTGTCTTCTCTAATTTATATCGCAAGTTTATCTGCACTATCTATCAAAATTATATATTGCAAACAAAACAATAGAACAAAAAAACAAACAAGGAGAGTAAACGCGTAATTGTCCTATAAAAGTAAAATTTAAGTTCTGTGTTGTATTTAATGCCGTACAATGCCAACTCCGAAGACATTTCCATATGACAGAGATTTTTTTGCGATAACACTTCACTTACTTCTTTTTGCCATTCAGAAAAATTTGCTTGACGAAGTTAGTGGAAAATTTATGTTGACTTATTAAAAACAAAAGTCAAATCGAAGCACATTCACGAGTCGTGTAAACAGTGTGATTCATAAATATCATTGGGAGAGCAAAGCGGGTGATTAAACTCATAATGAAAACATACTATAAGTCGCTGTATACCACACAGCTTTAATCAATTGTTTAGATTTTTCATACGCTAAATTGGTCTTTTTTTACCACTGTGCGACAATTTAAAAGCCTAGAAAAATTAGCGTAATGATTCACGCCAATATGTATGTACGTATATAAGTATATGTACAGAATAATGTTAACGCTTATAAAAATAACTAAAATGTAGATGTTTTTCTTTCTATTTTCAGACTTTTAACGACATCAACTCATAAACCACCTCTTGAACTCATCATGACAACTTTCTTAATTGACAATTGTTTACAACATGCAGTAACAAATAATATTTAAATTCATCATTGAAACTAGAAACATACATTGAAAAAGCAGAAAAATCTTCGAAATAAATACACATTTAATAACAAAACAAAAATAATAAAGGGGAAAAATCCTTCTCTTCTCGTAAAATAAGGCCAAGTGCAAATTTAAATAAAGTTCAATAAAAAAAAAAAAAAAAAAAAAAAATAAAAAAGAAAAGCGAAATTTAAACAAAACAAATGCAACAAAAATTGTGTACGAAATGTCAATGACTAAATAAATGCACGCTTTTCAGCAATAACAGCAACAACAAATATAAATAAATAAATAATTAAAAAAAATCAGCATTTGTAACCGCAGAAACAATAAAAAGATTTTATTTTCTCGTTTGTATGTATTCAAATACTACCGACTAAAAAATCATAAACGATAATAAAAGGAAATTATTTGTTTACATCTTCAAAACCATTGAAAACGATTTCTATTATAACTTTGTTCAGCAAAATCGATTCATAGTGGAGGGTTTAAGGGATAATTTTAAAGAGGACTCAACAAAGCAACACCAACTACAGCAACAACATCATCATTATAATAAGCCAACGAATTGGTCCATTCTATCAACACCATCAACAGCTAGATCATTCTCAACGGCGGCACCATCAATAAAATCGAAAGTGATCACAACTTCATCTCATTTACGTCGCAATAGAAAATATTACAAAATTATAATAGCAATGAGAACAAAGCATTTTATTTTAATACTTTGTTGTGTGATTATCACTACGCTTATCTTTATTATTCTGAGCACAGCAGGCGAGCCAAATGATTCGCTGAAGAATATTGTCTCACAAACTCACCATCAATTCAACAAGTTTCAGGTAAGAAAAATCTAGATAAAATGGCTTAAACTTTTAAATAACGCATTTCGACATCATTGACCTGCAGCAAGTCATTATTTGGTGGTTCATTATAAATAGAGAATTTTCGTTCGGGGAACGGGGAAACATAAATTGCATACCCAGTATTTCGGAGAAACGATTGATTTTCATAGTTTTTTGTAGCGAAAAGATCTAAAATATTTAATTTGTTTGTTAAGTGAAAATGGAAATTAAGCATTTTCGTGGGAGCAAAGTAAATATAAATATAAAAAAACTGTATAGACCGCAAAGGCAACATTTTTATTTGTTGCCTTTTAAAATAAGCTTATTTCTGCGACTTTCCTTCTTTCGATCGATCTAAATGCAAATTCAAATTGAATGCAACACCGACAAAAATCTCAACGGCGCATATTGTACACTGTAAAACTGCATTAATTGTGCTATGCAATCAATATTTCATAAAATGAAGGTAAAAAAAACCATTTGTCGTTATTTTTCTTTTGCCAACCCTCCAGACTACCATTTCCATATGGTCACTACTTCGCAGACGTTCTCTTTTTTCCATAAAGCCCACCCATCTTCAGAAATTTCGTATATGGAGTGTTTTTAAAAGTCATTTTATGGGACTCCCAGACAGAAGTCATAGCTAATCCGCCAGACCACCATTTTCATACGGTCACTACTTCGCAGAAGTCCTCATTTTTCCATAAAACCCACTCATCTTCTCCACAAACGTCATCTGTTATAAAAATAGGCACTTTCCCATATAAGTTGTAATTTGACAAATATTCCAAACCAAAAAACTGTATAGAAAACCCCTCCCCACGGAGGCACAACTTGTTTCTACTGTATTTTCTAAAATACTTCTTCCTCACAAAATTTGAAAACGGAAATATTTAGAGAAGAAGACCACAAAACGACCTGCATTTGCAGATTTGTCGGCACTTTCCCGTATAAGTTGTAATTTGACAAATATTCCAAACCAAAAAACTGCATAGAAAACCCCTCCCCTCGGAGGCACAACTTGTTTCTACTGTATTTTCTAAAATACTTCTTCCTCACAAAATTTGAAAACGGAAATATTTAGAGAAGAAGACCACAAAACGACCTGCATTTGCAGATTTGCCGGCACTTTCCCGTATAAGTTGTAATTTGACAAATATTCAAAACCAAAAAACTGTATAGAAAACCCCTCCCCACGGAGGCACAACTTGTTTCTACTGTATTTTCTAAAATACTTCTTCCTCACAAAATTTGAAAATGGAAATATTTAGAGAAGAAGACCACAAAACGACCTGCATTTGCAGATTTGCCGGCACTTTCCCGTATAAGTTGTAATTTGACAAATATTCAAAACCAAAAAACTGTATAGAAAACCCCTCCCCACGGAGGCACAACTTGTTTCTACTGTATTTTCTAAAATACTTCTTCCTCACAAAATTTGAAAACGGAAATATTTAGAGAAGAAGACCACAAAACGACCTGCATTTGCAGATTTGCCGGCACTTTCCCGTATAAGTTGTAATTTGACAAATATTCAAAACCAAAAAACTGTATAGAAAACCCCTCCCCACGGAGGCACAACTTGTTTCTACTGTATTTTCTAAAATACTTCTTCCTCACAAAATTTGAAAACGGAAATATTTAGAGAAGAAGACCACAAAACGACCTGCATTTGCAGATTTGCCGGCACTTTCCCGTATAAGTTGTAATTTGACAAATATTCAAAACCAAAAAACTGTATAGAAAACCCCTACCCACGGAGGCACAACTTGTTTCTACTGTATTTTCTAAAATACTTCTTCCTCACAAAATTTGAAAATGGAAATATTTAGAGAAGAAGACCACAAAACGACCTGCATTTGCAGATTTGCCGGCACTTTCCCGTATAAGTTGTAATTTGACAAATATTCAAAACCAAAAAACTGAATAAAAAACCCCTCCCCTCGGAGGCACAACTTGTTTCTACTGTATTTTCTAAAATACTTCTTCCTCACAAAATTTGAAAACGGAAATATTTAGAGAAGAAGACCACAAAACGACCTGCATTTGCAGATTTGCCGGCACTTTCCCGTATAAGTTGTAATTTGACAAATATTCAAAACCAAAAAACTGTATAGAAAACCCCTCCCCACGGAGGCACAACTTGTTTCTACTGTATTTTCTAAAATACTTCTTCCTCACAAAATTTGAAAACGGAAATATTTAGAGAAGAAGACCACAAAACGACCTGCATTTGCAGATTTGCCGGCACTTTCCCGTATAAGTTGTAATTTGACAAATATTCAAAACCAAAAAACTGTATAGAAAACCCCTCCCCACGGAGGCACAACTTGTTTCTACTGTATTTTCTAAAATACTTCTTCCTCACAAAATTTGAAAATGGAAATATTTAGAGAAGAAGACCACAAAACGACCTGCATTTGCAGATTTGCCGGCACTTTCCCGTATAAGTTGTAATTTGACAAATATTCAAAACCAAAAAACTGTATAGAAAACCCCTCCCCACGGAGGCACAACTTGTTTCTACTGTATTTTCTAAAATACTTCTTCCTCACAAAATTTGAAAACGGAAATATTTAGAGAAGAAGACCACAAAACGACCTGCATTTGCAGATTTGCCGGCACTTTCCCGTATAAGTTGTAATTTGACAAATATTCAAAACCAAAAAACTGTATAGAAAACCCCTCCCCACGGAGGCACAACTTGTTTCTACTGTATTTTCTAAAATACTTCTTCCTCACAAAATTTGAAAACGGAAATATTTAGAGAAGAAGACCACAAAACGACCTGCATTTGCAGATTTGCCGGCACTTTCCCGTATAAGTTGTAATTTGACAAATATTCAAAACCAAAAAACTGTATAGAAAACCCCTACCCACGGAGGCACAACTTGTTTCTACTGTATTTTCTAAAATACTTCTTCCTCACAAAATTTGAAAATGGAAATATTTAGAGAAGAAGACCACAAAACGACCTGCATTTGCAGATTTGCCGGCACTTTCCCGTATAAGTTGTAATTTGACAAATATTCAAAACCAAAAAACTGAATAAAAAACCCCTCCCCTCGGAGGCACAACTTGTTTCTACTGTATTTTCTAAAATACTTCTTCCTCACAAAATTTGAAAACGGAAATATTTAGAGAAGAAGACCACAAAACGACCTGCATTTGCAGATTTGCCGGCACTTTCCCGTATAAGTTGTAATTTGACAAATATTCAAAACCAAAAAACTGTATAGAAAACCCCTCCCCACGGAGGCACAACTTGTTTCTACTGTATTTTCTAAAATACTTCTTCCTCACAAAATTTGAAAACGGAAATATTTAGAGAAGAAGACCACAAAACGACCTGCATTTGCAGATTTGCCGGCACTTTCCCGTATAAGTTGTAATTTGACAAATATTCAAAACCAAAAAACTGTATAGAAAACCCCTCCCCACGGAGGCACAACTTGTTTCTACTGTATTTTCTAAAATACTTCTTCCTCACAAAATTTGAAAATGGAAATATTTAGAGAAGAAGACCACAAAACGACCTGCATTTGCAGATTTGCCGGCACTTTCCCGTATAAGTTGTAATTTGACAAATATTCAAAACCAAAAAACTGTATAGAAAACCCCTCCCCACGGAGGCACAACTTGTTTCTACTGTATTTTCTAAAATACTTCTTCCTCACAAAATTTGAAAACGGAAATATTTAGAGAAGAAGACCACAAAACGACCTGCATTTGCAGATTTGCCGGCACTTTCCCGTATAAGTTGTAATTTGACAAATATTCAAAACCAAAAAACTGTATAGAAAACCCCTCCCCACGGAGGCACAACTTGTTTCTACTGTATTTTCTAAAATACTTCTTCCTCACAAAATTTGAAAACGGAAATATTTAGAGAAGAAGACCACAAAACGACCTGCATTTGCAGATTTGCCGGCACTTTCCCGTATAAGTTGTAATTTGACAAATATTCAAAACCAAAAAACTGTATAGAAAACCCCTACCCACGGAGGCACAACTTGTTTCTACTGTATTTTCTAAAATACTTCTTCCTCACAAAATTTGAAAATGGAAATATTTAGAGAAGAAGACCACAAAACGACCTGCATTTGCAGATTTGCCGGCACTTTCCCGTATAAGTTGTAATTTGACAAATATTCAAAACCAAAAAACTGAATAAAAAACCCCTCCCCTCGGAGGCACAACTTGTTTCTACTGTATTTTCTAAAATACTTCTTCCTCACAAAATTTGAAAACGGAAATATTTAGAGAAGAAGACCACAAAACGACCTGCATTTGCAGATTTGCCGGCACTTTCCCGTATAAGTTGTAATTTGACAAATATTCAAAACCAAAAAACTGTATAGAAAACCCCTCCCCACGGAGGCACAACTTGTTTCTACTGTATTTTCTAAAATACTTCTTCCTCACAAAATTTGAAAACGGAAATATTTAGAGAAGAAGACCACAAAACGACCTGCATTTGCAGATTTGCCGGCACTTTCCCGTATAAGTTGTAATTTGACAAATATTCAAAACCAAAAAACTGTATAGAAAACCCCTCCCCACGGAGGCACAACTTGTTTCTACTGTATTTTCTAAAATACTTCTTCCTCACAAAATTTGAAAACGGAAATATTTAGAGAAGAAGACCACAAAACGACCTGCATTTGCAGATTTGCCGGCACTTTCCCGTATAAGTTGTAATTTGACAAATATTCAAAACCAAAAAACTGTATAGAAAACCCCTCCCCACGGAGGCACAACTTGTTTCTACTGTATTTTCTAAAATACTTCTTCCTCACAAAATTTGAAAATGGAAATATTTAGAGAAGAAGACCACAAAACGACCTGCATTTGCAGATTTGTCGGCACTTTCCCGTATAAGTTGTAATTTGACAAATATTCCAAACCAAAAAACTGCATAGAAAACCCCTCCCCTCGGAGGCACAACTTGTTTCTACTGTATTTTCTAAAATACTTCTTCCTCACAAAATTTGAAAACGGAAATATTTAGAGAAGAAGACCACAAAACGACCTGCATTTGCAGATTTGCCGGCACTTTCCCGTATAAGTTGTAATTTGACAAATATTCAAAACCAAAAAACTGTATAGAAAACCCCTCCCCACGGAGGCACAACTTGTTTCTACTGTATTTTCTAAAATACTTCTTCCTCACAAAATTTGAAAATGGAAATATTTAGAGAAGAAGACCACAAAACGACCTGCATTTGCAGATTTGCCGGCACTTTCCCGTATAAGTTGTAATTTGACAAATATTCAAAACCAAAAAACTGTATAGAAAACCCCTCCCCACGGAGGCACAACTTGTTTCTACTGTATTTTCTAAAATACTTCTTCCTCACAAAATTTGAAAACGGAAATATTTAGAGAAGAAGACCACAAAACGACCTGCATTTGCAGATTTGCCGGCACTTTCCCGTATAAGTTGTAATTTGACAAATATTCAAAACCAAAAAACTGTATAGAAAACCCCTCCCCACGGAGGCACAACTTGTTTCTACTGTATTTTCTAAAATACTTCTTCCTCACAAAATTTGAAAACGGAAATATTTAGAGAAGAAGACCACAAAACGACCTGCATTTGCAGATTTGCCGGCACTTTCCCGTATAAGTTGTAATTTGACAAATATTCAAAACCAAAAAACTGTATAGAAAACCCCTACCCACGGAGGCACAACTTGTTTCTACTGTATTTTCTAAAATACTTCTTCCTCACAAAATTTGAAAATGGAAATATTTAGAGAAGAAGACCACAAAACGACCTGCATTTGCAGATTTGCCGGCACTTTCCCGTATAAGTTGTAATTTGACAAATATTCAAAACCAAAAAACTGTATAGAAAACCCCTACCCACGGAGGCACAACTTGTTTCTACTGTATTTTCTAAAATACTTCTTCCTCACAAAATTTGAAAATGGAAATATTTAGAGAAGAAGACCACAAAACGACCTGCATTTGCAGATTTGCCGGCACTTTCCCGTATAAGTTGTAATTTGACAAATATTCAAAACCAAAAAACTGTATAGAAAACCCCTCCCCACGGAGGCACAACTTGTTTCTACTGTATTTTCTAAAATACTTCTTCCTCACAAAATTTGAAAGCGGAAATATTTAGAGAAGAAGACCACAAAACGACCTGCATTTGCAGATTTGTCGGCACTTTCCCGTATAAGTTGTAATTTGACAAATATTCAAAACCAAAAAACTGAATAAAAAACCCCTCCCCTCGGAGGCACAACTTGTTTCTACTGTATTTTCTAAAATACTTCTTCCTCACAAAATTTGAAAGCGGAAATATTTAGAGAAGAAGACCACAAAACGACCTGCATTTGCAGATTTGTCGGCACTTTCCCGTATAAGTTGTAATTTGACAAATATTCAAAACCAAAAAACTGAATAAAAAACCCCTCCCCTCGGAGGCACAACTTGTTTCTACTGTATTTTCTAAAATACTTCTTCCTCACAAAATTTGAAAACGGAAATATTTAGAGAAGAAGACCACAAAACGACCTGCATTTGCAGATTTGCCGGCACTTTCCCGTATAAGTTGTAATTTGACAAATATTCAAAACCAAAAAACTGTATAGAAAACCCCTCCCCACGGAGGCACAACTTGTTTCTACTGTATTTTCTAAAATACTTCTTCCTCACAAAATTTGAAAATGGAAATATTTAGAGAAGAAGACCACAAAACGACCTGCATTTGCAGATTTGTCGGCACTTTCCGTTCACAGTGCTCTGCTAAATTCAAAATGTGGCTTTGCTAAAAATTGTGGTTTGAGTCCGGGGACTTAAATACGTATTTATCTTCACACACATCATAAAATGAATGTAAAAAAGCT
This sequence comes from Sturmia bella, assembly GCA_963662145.1. Classification (NCBI taxonomy): domain Eukaryota; kingdom Metazoa; phylum Arthropoda; class Insecta; order Diptera; family Tachinidae; genus Sturmia; species Sturmia bella. Next base: position 28,334,887 of record OY759172.1, read on the forward strand.
ATTTGTCGTTATTTTTCTTTTGCCAATTCGTTGCCTTTTAATATTCTTTTTCGGGTCTTTCTTGGTGCTATATTAAACTTGCTCTGGTCATAACAACGTATTCATACATTTATGGTATTTCGTAAGATGTACGTGCAAATCACTTCAAAATCTAAATGCATACAGAAAATCATATAATTTTCCCAAAATGTACTCTTCAATTTTCATTACAGCACCAAAATATATACACCATATGTTATATTTCGGGATGGACATGTGGTTTTTGGTGTTCCCGTAATTTTGTGCATTTTTGCCTATCATCGAGAGAAATTCAGGATTGCTCGCATTTTATCAAACTTTGATCAAAACTTACTGTGAAAAGAGTCATAAATTGTATAAGAATTGACTGTTTGCTCAATACTCTATAAGTCGTAACAAAACACACATTACATATGAAAGGATATTATTTATTTACTGCAAAATAACGCATACATACATATGTATATGAGTATTGAATACTTCAGAGGCTCATTTATTAATTTCCTCTTTTATCCCTAACAGCAATTAACAGAAGAGGCAAAAGTGTTTAAATGAATTTTAATTAACTTTATATTTTTATTAGTTTAAGGTGACGTAAGTCACAAAAATATATTTGATTAAATATAAATTTCACAACACTAGTCTTAAAATTATTTCATTTTTGGGTTCCAAACAAAAACAAGCTCTTGTATAATCAATGTATTCAATTGTTCAAATAAGATATGTGGGTGCAGAATAGTAATTGTTTCACAAGAGAAGATAAGAATGGATTTGTCACAACAAAGAAATGTGGCAATACAGCAAACAAGTGAAGCCCCTATTTAAAGCTGAATTCGATACGGTTGAACGTGAATATAAATCAAAAACGTTTCATTCAATAAAAAACAATAAATAAGAAAATCTTAGTTTTACATTGAAATTATCTGTAAATCAGAGCCAATAGTCAGCGAGCCATTATACATGAATTCAGCGGTCTCTAATATGATGTACTGCTGCGGCTTCTAAGAATATAACGGGGTTTTTTTTTTCAACAGGGACGCTACAAAAGTACAGCGACAGGGACAGCAGATGACGCCATATTTCTTGCTGCTCTTTTGACATTTTTCTTCACTAAGGTTTGCCATTTCATGATGGAAAGATATACGAGCCAACAACGAGTCGAAATTATTAAAATTTACTAACGAAATTCGGAGTCAGTGGCCTCAACGTTAAGAGGGCTACGTCCAATTTATGATGGGGCTCATTTCTGCCTGAATGCCTTAGTCAATAAACATAATATGCGTTATTGGTCCACACGTACTCCATGAGTCATCATTGCATACTGAAAAAATTACGGTTTAGTGCGATTTTTGGACTGGCGGCGTCATTGGGCCGTACTTCTTCCGTGATGATTATGACCGGTACGTTACTGTGAATGGGAATCGCTACCGTTCAATGATAACCGAATATTTTTGTCCACAATTGGATGCTGTGGACTTGGAGGACATGAGGTTCCAACAGGACGGCGCCACAAGCCACACAGCGAATATCACAATCAATTTATTGAAAACCAAGTTTGGAGAACTTGTTGTCTCTCGCAAAATGGTCCAGTCGATTGGCCACCTCGGTCGTGCGATTTGACGTCGTTAGACTAACTCCGATTGATGAGCTTCGTGCGAATATCGAACTTGAAATTGCAGCAGTATCGGCCAATTTATGCATGAAAACCGTCGACAATTGGGTTCAGCGTCTGGACTTCTGCAAGTGTGGCCGTGGTGGCCATGCAAAAGAAATCGCATTTCGTACATAATGGCATCAAACATGCTTTTACAGGAATAAAGAAACCCCACTTTTGTTTTATTTAAACAAACTTTTCTAGCGCTCTTATTGAAAACCCCTGTATGTGTTTTCCAATTAAAGGAAATTAAGTGCGTGACGTTAAATCTTAGAATTTTTAACCCGAAACATAAACCTGTAAAATTAACAGACCTCTGTTAGCGTGATAACATAAGCTCCAAAACTAATATTTTTTTAAAATAAAAAACTCAGTTATTGCCCAAAAATTGGAAGAACTATAACTGAAATTTTTTAGTCTAGTCTCGCAATAAAAGTTTTTAACAAAGACACCATAAAAAAATTTTAATAATCACTTTGTTAGTTTTTTTTTTGTTCAAAACAGAGAGAGATGGGGGAAAATTCTATGTCAAATGGTGTTTTTGTGGAACATATTGGAAAATATAAGTGTTTTTCAAAAATTCGAACCCCGAAATTTTCAAAAGGACATTAGTCGTTTTTTTTTAAAGGGTGGACGAAAGTGGACGAAAAAAAAAATTATTGAACATCATTCGGGAGCCCATCTAATTCAATGCCCAATAGCCAAAAGTCATGGCATTGCGTTGTTGAGGAAAACATAAGTATTTTTCCAAAAACTATATATTCAGCTGTGCCGAATCTTATATACCCCCTACCAAAGTGTAATTAAAAGCTTTTCTATATAAATGTGTAATATCAGGTTATATATGGTCTCTGATATCTCCCAGTTTATTTGAAAAAAAAGGCACTTATGTGTATTAAAATAGGATGATAACGAATTTGGATCAAGCATTAGCAAAAATCTGAAACTATAAATACATTTTTGACATAAAATAGAAAACCTTTTTATAAATTACTTAAAAAAATAATCTATTTTTAGTAACTTATGTTTGTAGCATACCAACGAAAACTTCACGTACAACTTCTATTGCAAGTACTTATTGTCTGCATTACATTGTAATTGTATTTATATATCTGCCAAATTTTGCATTACCTTGTATGTATTTTATAACGAATTTTTTTGTTTTTTTTGTATTTGTTCCCATGACTTTCACAATAGCAATTTCATCTTTGTGGGGAATGTAAGTTTTATGGCGACAAACATTTCCTATGTTAATTACGTCAGGTGTGATTATTTGTTTAAGTACACATAGCATTTTTTCCAGACAATGAAATGCAGCAATAATTCTGGGTCTATGCCTTAAAGTTAAAAATTCGATAAATATTACCTCACATGTGAGTACTTTCAAATAGGGATGTTAAAAAACATCTTTTTTTTGGATTCTGTATGTACATTTGTTAGTATTATAAAATATTTCCCTGTTCTTCACAAAGAGATCGTCTACATAAATTTTACATTATACTGCACAAAATATTTAGACAAGAAAATTTGTTTGTATTTTCAGGAAAACTTGCGTGTTTCGGAACAAAAGAAACTAGAAATCGATCCGAAATACTTAGCAATTTTGGGTTTTACATCATCATCGTTGCTGGCTTCTTCGTCCTCGTTCTCACATCTAACAACAAAAACTTCAGAGTCTCAGTACTATAAATATGAAACAGATCAAAAGTCGAAAAAAGCTCAAACATACAGAGATGATCAGGCTTACGTAGTTGACATTCAACATTTACCTCTTGAATACGACAAAGAAAATAATAAAAGTGGCATGGATAAACTGCATGCCAAACCGGCTCATGTACATACAACACAACTGTTTAATGGCACAAAAGCAAACTTTACAATTGTCACCTACGTCCAGGAAGGCCAGGCACCTTCAGCCATTTTACTTTCACAAAATATCGCTTTGAAATTCCCAAATGAGTACTTACTCATCTATGATCTTGGCCTGTCGGAGGAAGACTTAAGGGCCCTGAGTGCTTATTGCAACAGTTCCCGCTGTACGGTTATATCTTACGACTTGTCTGTGTTTCCGTCATACGTTGCAGATCAACGTATGCATGCATATCGTCCAATTGTGATAAAAGATGCTTTGATGCGTTCAAAATCCATACTTTTTGCTGAAAATCATATGCGCATACGCGGTACTAGTCGAGATCTGTACGATCTACAAACAAAAGCATCCAAATCTGGCGTGCTTGGTTGGAATACACCGACTGCCGTCTCGACACGAACACATCCAAAAATGTTTGATTATTTTCAAACGGATGCCGACAACTTTCTCTTCCTGCGAATGGTCGACATGGACACTGTGCTGTTCGACGATACCAACAATGCAACAGAGAAAATTTTACTCTCCTGGATAAAATGTGCCCTTACATTGGAGTGTATAGATCCCATTGGTAAGTGAAAATAATATTACGAGTTATTAAATAAAACTGGGTGGGTGAATGTTACAGGTAGATATATATGGGAATTAATAATCGAATAGGATGTCGGCAAAATACTCAGCAAATCGGCAGACGCTCGCTCTTTTCGTAAAAATTTGCCACAAACCTTCGCTTATCTCGCCGAATTTCGGCAACGGCGTTAAATCACCGACGGCCAACTGACATTGTAAAATCGAGAAATTACGCAACTGAAAAGTTTCTGATGCAATAACTGAACTATTTGGCGGTCGTTGTGGCTTTTGGCGCCATATTGCTGTAGCGAGAGGTCACTTGGCCAATTGGTACCACAATCGGTAAAATTTGATAAAGTAGAATATTCACAATTTCAAATATTCACAATTCAAATTGATTGTTCAAGAGTGTAGCGTTCCATAATTGAAATTTCCCAACTTTTAATTACGTAAATGTCCCACCCATCTGTAAATGTTCGTAGTGCGTGTGAATTTAATCGTGCCTCGAAATAAATTCTAATCATTGAATGTTTATTGCTTACTGCAGAAGTCTTTAATATGTATGCCGGATTGGATAGAATGATTTCTAAATTTTGCAAGAGCTTTTCAAAACAAAACTTAAGGATGAAATTGAATTTTAAAGTTAAAATTAGCTTAATTCTAACTATGGTGGCATTTGTTACGACATGCCAAAAGGGCGAGCAAGTGTGTTGGTGCGATATCAACTCCCATTAATATTAAAAACGCTAAGCAACTGGCATCAGCCTGAAGAACTGTCAAAAATGCACAACACAAACACACATACGCGAACAGATGGGTGATAGATATTAAATATTTCTACCAACAAAATACATGTGTTGTGTTTGTTGTAGTTATGCGACCACCTGACATCGAGGTACCGTGATTTCGAGGCACCTTGTTAGAAATTAATTAGATGTTGGTGAGAGAATGTAAAATATATTTCAATCAACAGAAAAACACCGTGAAACATTTTATTGTTGTTTGCGCTTTATGGTTCTTCTATTGAGTTCTGGTTAACACAATCAAAACTCGTCGGTTAATTTGATTCATTCGTCTTAATTAGCAACGGCTAAGAATTAATAAAAAAACGCATTTTTCTCTGACGAGCGGTTGAAGTTCGCATTAAAATTTAATCATTCTTCCTTCGTACAAACGGGTCCAACTTTATTGCTACATACCATTGAATTGCGTTGTTATTTACATTTACGCTGGTGACGTATTTTTCTTTTTATTTATTTAAGTAATTTATTGCAAACGCTGTTTTAATTGATTTGTTATCGTTATGAACAATATTTTTAACACGTTTTCTTGGAATTGTACTCTAAACGTTATTGAACATCAATCACTAGTTTTATAAATGTCTGAACCGGGTGTGTACGCAAACAATTGATGAGGAGATTGTTTAGGCTGTATATATATTTTCATATTCATACAGGGTGTCTTGTAACTTAACATCCAAACAAAAACTGGTGATAGGTGCTGATTGCTCCCAGAAAAATTATAAAAAAAAAATCTGTGTCGCGTAGTTTAGAAGCTGTTGCCATTTTAAAAACAAATCACCCTGTGATCACAAATGTCGAATTTAAAAATTTTCTTTTCCGGTTGTCCGGTTGTCCACCTAGCTATTAAAATTTTAGGTGTAGATCTAAATGCAAAATACACCATAATGTGCCGTAAGATAGTCCTAATTCCTGAGAACGACGAGGAATGGACACATTCGGGTCTTCGACAACACTTTCACTTACAGCAGCGTTATTTTCAACGGAACGAGCGAAACGATGATGCTCAGGGGCCGGATTCTGGCATTCGTGATCGAATATACTCGATAATAAAAACAATGTAGAGCAAAAACAAAATGAGCAACAAACACACAGCATTCTATAACGAAATCGTTCAATCACGAGTGCCAGAATTTGGCCCCAGGTCTTACAAAATTTGTAACCGCGCCAGTCTCTTCAAATTTCTTCACAATTTTGCCAATTGCTTGTTTAGTTGGACAGTTATGTAAAACATAATCTCCTCTTAAAGCGCGATATGTGGCTGTGGCAGAATCACCATTTTTGTGTTGTGTTTTGATCATTTTTATTCATTGTGTGATAGTTAAGCGATCTATTTTCGTCAATGTCAGACTTTCAACTGAGAAGAAAAAAATTGGTTTAAGAACTATAAACTATAAACTATAGTTTGACAGATGTCGAATTCCAGTCCTATACTTTTCGAACCACGAAAAGGATAACCCGATACCTAATGCAATTTTTTATAATACGGCTGGTTAGAGTTTTATGCTGTTTTAATTTTGAGTACAAAAAGGTGCATAATGTCAGTGTTTTTGCGAATTACAGTCCGAATTCTTAAATGTAAATGAAAGAAGGATAACTGACGTTATTATTAGAGAATTTTTTTTAAATATGAACTTAATTATTTATTTGCTTTAAGAGCCAATTGAAGTGTATTGATTCAGGTCCAAAAATAGACGTTTTCGAATGTTTTCTGTCTTTTTCAGCTGTCTATATGCCGCCGACATTTCGTTGGTGCTAATCAACACATCAGTAGACTCGAAAAATTCTTACATTCTTTTAAACAATTTTCGAGTCTACTGATGAGTTGATTAGCAGCAACGAAATGTCGGCGGCATATAGACATCTGAAAAAGACAGAAAACATTTGAAAAGTTCTATTTGTGGACCTGAATTACGAATTTTTTTTTTTTTTTTTTTTTTTTGAATTCAACATTTGTGATCACAGGAATGAAAAGATCATCACAGGGTGATTTTTTGTTCCATAAGTCAATAACTTCTCAACTACGTGGCATAATTTTTTTTAGAATTTTTCTGGGAGCAGTCACCACCTTGACTGACCTATTACCATTTTTCGTTTGACCGTCAAGTAACGGGACACCCTGTTTGTATGTATGTATATTTTATATCACATTTTAAGATTCATTCAAAAGCCGCACGATTGAGTTACAATCACAGATATAAACAGATATCCCAAAAGTGACGTTTGAAAAGTGGCCATATCATTTGTTTGGGGACCAGTCAGAAGTGAGCAGTACAGAAAATCGTAGCAATATGAGTGTGAGACTAACCAGTGTACACAAAAACAAACATAAACAATGAAAAAATGTTGTTGTAAAGTGTTTGGAAAAATATTGGTTTTGTTGTAATTTTTCCGAAAAAAGTAGAAAACATGAATGAAAAGCTTTGAAAATTAAGTTTTAAATATATCCGATGTACTGCTAGTGATGTACTCAATGTAAATAAAATATTAAATAAAAATAATTATTATTTGTTTGCTTGCAAAGCTGTTTTGTTTGCATCAGATTTGCACTGAATTTTTCTAACCAAAAAACAAATGTAAACAAATGCGGAGTCAACCAACAGAGACAGCTAGATAAAAATTTTCATGTTTGCTGTCCTTCACTAGATCCACAAGTACCGTAAGGATGCCACTTTCAATATATTTGGCAGTAAATTGGTAATTTTTGTAGTCTGGTAGAGCTGATGACCCTTCTGGTAGTATTCTGTGGTTACAATCAACGAATTGCTTGTATGTATATAATATTTTTGTATGTTTGCTTTATCTCAATGTTTCAACAAGAGATGAGCGGTGGTCGGGAAATTGTCGTGTCACGCGTGATTGAATTTCCGAAAAATTACGCATGAGTGTGTGAATGTCTGACTATGATTGAAGACAAAAATTTCGTGCGTGATTCCAATTAAGGCAGTTCATAAAGTTTCACGAAAAAAAACTTTCACACATTTTTCCTTGAACTATTTTTCTATGCAGTTTATTTTAGCTTAACTTCTACTACACATGTAATGTCTGGTTCTGGAAGGAAGTTAAGCTAAAATAAACTGCATCCACAAATAGTTCAAGGAAAAATGTCTGAAAGTTTTTCTTCAACCAAATTTCGTGAAGCTTCATGAACTGCCTTAAAATGGTAATCACACACGAAATTTTTGTTTGCATTTTGTATGAAAGAAAGAAAATTTTAAAACTCGTTAAGGAAAATAAACCCAGGAGTAATTTTATCGCAATAAGCTTTATGTAGTGGAAAACCAAAAATTAAATCATTAGTTACACCTATACATTGCTTACTTAAAATCTATGTAACTGTTTTCGTTTATGAATACAAATTAACAACCTGAAAGCATAAGTTTCATGACATTGTAGTCAGAGAGCAGAATTGTAAATGAGTTCTGAGTATATTTCTTGCTGTATCTTTCCAGTTCTGTGCACGATCAAACGTTGAATGATTTTTGGAACGAAGTTCCTTAGCGCGGCTTGCTGGTAGTGGAAATTAGTAGAAATCGTCACGAAAGCGTGTGAGCTGTTCATATGTATTGGTGTACTGTCGACAAGCAATTGTGTATGATGGGCGGTGTCAAAATAAATAAATAAATATTAATTAGTTGTGAAAACGGACACTATCAGCTGCTAGATGTCGCTAAAATAAAGTATGTCACAACAAAAAACAGCAATATTAAAAAATTGGCCAACAGTTGCTTTTCTTCGCTTTATAACAGATTGACAAAAAAATACTGCATGTGTCAAAAGTAAAAAATAAAACGTTCCAAAAATTTAAAGAATCATAAAATTTAAAAATTTCAAAAACAACACAAAATAAAACATACAGATTTCACCTTGTATTACATTCAAAGATGAAAAAACGTAAGGAACTTCGTTCGGGGTCGGGAGTCCCCCGACCGCATTTCTTTTTTTTTTTTTTTTTTTTGAATAAGTACACGTGTAAAAACATGTCGTGTGGGGGATACTTAAAACTCCTTTTACACTCTAATTAAATTTTGTAGAAATTTTAGGCCATTTTCATTAACAATCACTATTCGGCTTGTTTGAAGTACACTTGTTGTGGTATTCGTACTTAGATTTTCAAGTACGTTTCGTACTAAAATCAAGGAGAAAAACCTTAAATATACTACAAGATTATCATGTGTAAAAGTTCTGCGTCCGCCTTTTGAGCCCCTTACTAACCTTTACTCTTCTTTCTTGTCAAGGTCATAATTATGTATGACCTCCTCTTAGAAATGCTAGTGATTAAAATGCAAGAAAGTAGGAGATTCTACACTTTAACAAAGTTTGAAACATTTAATATCATAGAGTTATTTGTTTTTCCTATACAATTTTCTGAATGTAAGTTAGAACTTTTATGACTTCATATGACGATTCATACTTTTTTTATGAATACAAAAGTATATTAATGGGTATGGTCTATTATTTGGAAATGCCGATTTGCTGCCTCACCCAACATCTGTTCCATTATGCAATGTACCGATTTGCAATGTAGTTTCTTAAAATTAGTAAAGTTTAGATTTTAGCGTTTTTAAAATTGTTTTAAGAACTGTAAGGATACCATCCAAAAAGAAACATCGAAACATTAGCCAACCCAATTTCGACTGATCTGCAAATACATTTACTGCACCGAAAACATGTTCATTTGCCGTCATGCAGTATGCGTGTAATGGCGATGTCAGCATTAATTGCACGTCAAAAGTTACGTAGACGGCAGTAAGCGTACCCAGTGCATACGCAATATAAAACTCTCCATTCTGGCTCAAAATGAAAACATTGAATAAAGTTAATGAAATAAATATCAGAAAAATAATCAAAAAAGCTATAGCATATGTAAGTTCCCATTTCGTTTGAAAGCTGAAGAGAATAACTGCTAATAGCTGCACTATGACTGTTGTTGGTTGCATCAATATCTGGAAAAGAAAATAATAAGGTTTATGCTTGAGTTTAAATGCAGCAAGGAGTTTCACTGCAGGATGAAATCAAAATGTAAAATTTCTTAATTTTTCGAGCTGTGTTATGGGTTGTGGCTATTTATTAGTTTACGAAAAGTGACTTAAAGTGCACCAATTCCACTAAGTTTTGTCCGCCCATCTTCCTCCATTTTCCTGGATTTTCATTCAGTGAAATTTCACTGTTGATGAAAATTCTTAATATATTTCGAGCTCTGTTAAGGGTTCTGGCTATTAATTTATTAAAAGTGACCTAAAGTGCACCTGTTCTACGAATTTTTGTCTGCACATCTTTTGCAATAATTCCAAAATTTAGATGTTTCTATATAAGAGATCAAATTTGTTATGATGGAAAAATCGTAGTTTTGGACTTCTTGGAACAATAATTTTCATTTGTCCTCAAAACTAAATTAATATTATGTTGGGCGCACCCAAGATGGTGGTAGCAAATCCTCACGCCTTCAATTTTTCACTGTAAGAAAACCAAGTATTAACACGTTAACAGAGCTCTGTTAACAAAAGTAGGTTTGTGTCCAGGGTTATAAATTTCGAAATTTATCATCACACATACATATTTTCAGTTTATTGAAAGCACAAATGTAATTTTTTTATTTGGTATAAGATCTCATAATCAATTTACATTCATATGACACCGGTTGTCTCTGATTCTCGAGATTTGGTGCAACAAAATTAATTCAGCCAAGTACGAGACTTCCGTACTAATGCGCAAGAGGCTTATGGACAATTTCCAAAATAATCCGCACAATTCGTTACAACCCTTCTTTGAAAATTTTTTTTGAAAAATTAATATTGTATCAGCTTGTCGTTGTCGTTTAATCTGCATTTAGCTCGCATCACTCGCTTAGAAAGCACAGCGTACGTATTAATTAATCAATTGTAATACAAAAGATCGAACTTTATTAAATCAATTTTGACGATAGCTTAAGTGATTATTTGCTAAGTTATGAAATCGAGAAAATACGCAAGATTTACTTACCGCCAATTCGTTTACAGCATTTGCGAAAAATCCAATTATTACTGCACTCAACATTGTTACAAAAATTAGCGATAAATAAGGCAATGCTCGCCTGACAGCTCGGAAGTAATAAGATAGCGCAGACCAAATTAAATTTATTGCTAACAAGCCTCTCACTACCTCAAAAAAATAATCTTCTGGAATTATGCGTTCACATTGAAGAAGCAAGTACATAACGGGCAGATAAAAACAATTTTGAAGCTGCAAAAACAAAAAGCAAAAGATTCAATTAAAATTGTTTAGTATGATCTATTGCTTAGGGTAAAAGTTCAATTATGTTAAATTTATTATTAATGTACATTTTGTTGTTGTTGTAAGCATTAACAATACATACTTGTAAATGGTGTGAATGATAATTGCATTAGTTTTGGTCAGGGAAACCAGAAAGGAAATCCAAGCATGTGTATGTACATGTATGTATGTTTTTTTTTTTAAACGAGATGAAATCATCGAAAGACTGTGTGCGAGACACTAAACACCACAAATGTCTTGCCAATCTGGCGATACTACCGCGAAGTATTTCCTCACCAGGATGGGTGAGGGATATGCCCCCAGTCTGAAACAGACCTCTTCATCAGCTGGATTATGTTGTTTGCCCTTATTTAACTTTCTAGCTGTTGCTGAAGATTTTCTCTTTCGGAGTTAAATCGCGGACAGAGAAAGAAAACGTGCCCAGCATCTTCTACCTGATCATGACAACATGGGCAGAAAGGTGTATCGATCAGACAAAAAGGGTGCAGGTGCTCCCTGTAAGAGCCATGCCTACTTAGGAATTGGGCTACATAATACTCAACTCTCTCCACCCAACTTTGATTGGGTGATAGCAATAAAATGAGTACTCATTTATTAAAATCTGTGTGTTAATATTTATTTTATTCCCTAAAAAGCAAAAATACCCATTTGGGCAAAAAAAAAAAAACTTATGCTGTCATTGCCCAAAACTGAAGCAATTGCTCATCTCGGTAGCATGCAATAGATACATATCAAAAATTAATCAAATAGTTATGTGTGTTATAAGCTACAATAACAAGTAGACTTCATATTTTCGCACCCTTTTGCTACCTGTTATCTGCATACTCCTGCGAAAGTACACACTTTCACCAAAACAAAAACCCTCTTCTTGCCGTTATTGACAAAAAAATTTAACAATAGCTTGTGTTAAGCCCGTATGATACTTCATTTTTCTTTCATTAATTGCTATAGAATTGATAGAAAGAAAGAGGAATTGCTAGAAAGAACCAAATATACAAAACGTAAACAAAACTGATATCCAAGGCAGCTCAATACCAGGTAGTCGCATAACTACAACAAACACAACACCAACAAACACTTCATGTATTTTGTTGGTAGAAATTTTGTATTACTGTCACCCATTTGTACGTGTATGTGTGTTTGTGTTGTGTATTTTGACAGTTATACAAGCTAAAAGCTGTAGTCAGCTGGGCTTGTAAGGCTACCTGGTGTCGAGCTGCCTTGCTGACATCTTTTTTTTTAAGTGTTCTATTCCTTTTATTTTCAAGAAAGCGCCAGGAAATAAAAATGTTCAAAAGAAGATGCGTTAAATCGCAAAAATTGTCCATAAACCGCTGACACAGCAACATTCAAGTTTGAAATGTCAATTTTAAGTTCAAACATTTGAAATTTTTTTTTGACATAACCTGACTTTTTATCGATAACTTCAACAAAAAAGTTGACAGTTTTGCAAATTTGTTGAAGTTATCGATAAAAAGTCAGGTTATATCAAAAAAAAAATTTCAAATTTTTGAACTTAAAATTGACATTTCAAACTTGAATGTTGCTGTGTCAGCGGTTTATGGACAATTTTTGCGATTTTGAACATGTTCTTTTGAACATTTTTATTTCCTGGCGCGTTCTTGAAAATAAAAACCCCCTAATTCATAAAAATTATTACAGGCTTATAAGACTGTTATTTGACATATTTGTATGGAAAATCTGTCAAATAAGAGCTTTATAAACCTGTTATAATTTTTATGAATTAGACGGAAAGAATATAACACTTAAATAAACATAAACAAAAAGTGAGAAAACGTATATTTGGTTCTTTCTAGCAATTGCTGTGTCTTTCTATCAATCTTATAGCAATTAATGAAAGAAAAATGAAGTATCATACGGGCCTTAGTGGCATGCAATGGGTACCTGTGTATATCTCAATAAATAATCAAATCCTTATGTTTTTTATAAACTAGAATAGAAAATAGACTTCGTATTATCGCACCCTTTTGCTAGCTCCATACACCTTGAAGGCCCATGCAAGTTTCAACATTGTTGCAGAAATGATTACATATGTATATGAGTATACCACAAAATTGCTCAAGATATTCCATTTTTTCTTGCTTCTCTTTTTATACGATTAACGACGTTAATCGTATAATTTACGTTAATTTAACGTAAACCTTAATTTGAATTTATAATTTTTAAAAATGAATTCATTGTTCTAAGTTTATATTATATATAACGGGTTATCCATTTCTTGGTTTCAAAAGTATAGGACTGGAATTTGACATCGGTCAAACTAAGTTGTTAAACCAATTTTTTTCTTCTCAGTTGAAAGTCTGACATTGACGAAAATGGATCGTTTAACTATCACACAACTCATAAAAATCATCAAAACATACTACAAAATGGTGATTCTGCCACCAGAATCGTCCAACTACGCAAGCAATTGGCGAAATTGTGAAAAAAATTTTAAGAACTGGAGCGGGTACAAAGATTGTAAGACCTGGGGCCAAATTCTGGCACTCGTGATTGAACGATTTCGTTATAGAATGCTGTGTGTTTGTTGCTCATTTTGTTTTTGCTCTACATTGTTTTTATTATCGAGTATATTCGATCACGAATGCCAGAATCCGGCCCCTGAGCATCATCGTTTCGCTCGTTCCGCTCAAAATAACGCTGCTGTAAGTGAAAGTGTTGCCGAAGACCCGAGTGTGTCGATTCCTTGTCGTTCTCAGGAATTAGGACTGTGTTACGGCACATTATGGCGTATTTTGCATTTAGATCTACACCTGCAACAACTGAAGCCAGCTGACCATTCACAACGTCTTTATTGCAAGAGATATTTGCTATCCGCGTAATTTCTCGTCGTGGCGACATCAACTGGCCACCAAGATCATGCGATTTGACACTATTAGACTTTTTTTGTAGCGCTACGCAAAAGACGATGTTTATGCAGATAAACCTTTAACTTTTGAGCAATTAAAAACCAACATTCGTCAACTTATGGCTGAGATACCGCCCAATATGTGTCAAAAAGTGGTCGAAAATTACCTCAAAAGAATCAATGTTTGCAAGACTTCGCGTCGTGGTCATTTAAATGATGTAATATATCACACATAATGTCAACGTTCAAACTTTATAATAAAAAAGAAATATCTTGAAAAAAATATTTTAAATATCTATGTTTTATTTACGTTTACTTTTGAAACCGCAAGGTGGATAGCCCGTTATATACATAGTTTCTAATAACTCTAAAATTATTAACGAAATGATTTAAAGCTGGCATAATTCATAATTTTTAGACGTATTTACATGATAAAATTGGACACGACGTTTTTAAGTTATGACTAGAGGTCTGGATCAACCTTTACGAAAATCTCATATTTTAGAAAAAAAATCTAAAAAAAACTGAACCATAGAATTTGACATTTTTATGATTTTTGTACTTAGATAGGCATAATACATTAAAAAAATATAGAGACTAGAGGTCTCGATCAACCTTTACGAAAATCCCATATTAGAAAAAAATACTAAAAAAACTGAACCATAGAATTTGAAATTTTTATGATTTTTGTAGTTAGATAGGCATAACACATCAAAAAAATATAGAGACTACAGGTCTCGATCAACCTTTACGAAAATCCCATATTTTAGAAAAAAAAATTCTAAAAAACCTGAACCATAGAATTTGAAATTTTTATGATTTTTGTAGTGGTCATCCATGGTTTCTTTTTGGCTGTTCGGTAGTGTTATTTGATCTCACAAAAACCTTGCGAGAGCAATCACCAACTTGATCTGAGGAAGGCATCTTAATAACAGGTAGCTACAAGAAACACTTCATGCATTTTGTTCGTAGAAATACTTTAAATTTTGTCATTGAATGTCTGTTGTTTATTGATGTATGCATACATATGTATGTAAATGCACTTTTAGTTGTTTATATGCATATATTTGCCTAATAATAGTATGAACTGACATTTAATAATACTCGGTATACATATAAAAATCGATACATACGCATGAATTTCTTATTTTTGTTTTTTTTTTTTTTTTGTTTCTTATACAATGTTTTTTTTTTTTGCACTTTGTAACTTTCGCATATGTATGTATGTATGTACATATGTAGGTACTTACAATTATCCATCCATAAATGAATCGAACTAAGAATCTTCTTGAATTTTTATCCTCAATGCTGAAACTGCTCAGCTCCGCGTATACAGGCGAGGACAGTAAGTTACACTGGATGCCCTTATCTACGGCTGCAATTCAAAAATATTAAATAATTTTTCCTTCAGTTAATTAAGGCTTCGATATTTTCACCACTTTGTGTACTGGCGGCTATGAATGTTGTTGTTGGAATTGTTGTTAAAACATTGAGAGCATTCGAGTTATTCATGATGGTTATTGTGCAGTTTACACTCTATTAAATTATTTCCGTAGTTATTGGTACTTATATTATATTCAATTAATTTAATCTGCAAAGAAATTTTATTTAATTCATGATACTAAGATAAAAAAGAATGTTTGCGCTGTTTTTGTATTTTGTGTAAGTGCTTTCGGCTAATTAAAAACAAAAAGTGAGGCTAGTTCGATGGAATAATTAAGTATTATGTATGTAGATAATTCAGGTCGAAATTTAAGTTTTTATCTATTGTCGACAAAATGTTAGATGTAAGTAACAACATACATATGCATGTATGTATGTATGTGTGTTACACAGTTTTCATATGCATTTCTATATCAGATTTTTGTTTTGTTATGGAGAAAATGAAATTAGTTAGATTACATCCTTGCAGATAAAATGAGTAGTAAGTGGTGGGAAATATAGTGTTCTTCTTTTCATAAATTGATCCACCGATTTGGAAATCGGGTTGTCATAACAGCTCAACTAATCTCTTTGCAAGCACTTGCACACTAGTTGGTATACTAGTATTCTTTATACCATTCGTGTGCCCTGCATGGGAGCAAACGATCCTTTTTATGGAGTTCCATACTTATAGAGTGAAAACGGAACCCCTTTACTATAACAACGCTGTCCGCCCGTCTGTCACATACCCCATTCTCCCAAACAGTAAGAGGTAAACTTTTAACAAAACAGGTGGTTATCCGGCCGCTACAACAACAAATACTAAAAACAACAAAATTTTGCAAAGTAAAGGAGTTCCCCATACAAGAAACTGTGAAAACTTTCTCAAATTAGCTGTAAATCTTGAACCGTAAAAGACAAAGACTTGAAATTTGCACAGGATATGTGGTTACAACAAATATCAAAAACAGCAAAATGTCAAAAGTACGAATGCTATTTTCGGCCGTACTGAATCTTATAAAGGGCGGTTTTTTCGATGTATAGAACTTTAAGTTGTAATGAACAACGATGGGTTATTCAATTGATATGCATTTTATTTATCCGAAAGATAATATTGTGGCATTACATTTTAAATATGATTTCTGGCATATGACTTTTTCTAATATTTTTGGCCGTATATCGGCAATAACAGGGCGAATGTTGTCTTCCAAATGGTCAAGCGTTTGTGGCTTATCCGCGTAGACCAATGACTTTACATAGCCCCACAGAAAGTAGTCTAGCGGTGTTAAATCACAAGATCTTGGAGGCCAATTCTAAACGTGTCTTTCAATAAATCGATTGTGGCATATCTCTTGGACATCATTACTTGAGGATTAGCTTTACTCCAAATGCGGCAGTTTTGTTTCTTGACGTAGCCATTCAACCAGAAGAAGTGCGCTTCATCGCTAAACAAAATTCGCTTATGAAAATCGGGAACAACGGCAATCTCGTTTTGCACTATTTGCAAGCGTTGTTCAGGCGCGAGTTTATTCATGATGAATTCTCAAACCAAACTGTGAATAAATCACTTGCCAGCCGTTAAATCGGTCGCCATCTTGAACAGTAATGCCAACTTACCCCCCATTTACACACGCAAGTGCAAGTGTAAGTAGCTAAATACATTGATATTTTTTTACTAATACAATCATACTTCTGCAAGTTGTGAGCTCACTTGCAAGATATTTTGATTGCCAGTATTTTTTTTTTTACTTGCATGTCAGTAAAATGACAAAAAGCAAAAACAGTGTTACCTTATAAAGATTATACTTTAATTTTAATAGATAACTTTCAAAGAAACGATTTTTAATACATTACTTTTTGATCTTACATACCGACAAATAAAAAAAAAATTAATTAAAATGTGGTCTTTATCGATTTGTAATATAAATTTACTATTTATATTATTAAAAAGCTATTCAAATAATTTGCTTCCACATTGTAGTTCATTTCACAATACTTTGGCAACCCAGCCATTGAAAGGTCATGGAGACGGACAAAAACAGAACAAACAATACACAAAAAAGCAAAAATTAGTGTTTTTTAAATGTAAAAAATGGAACAGTGATTTTGTAGTTTTTTTCAACATAATTATTTTATTATTATTGTTCTCATTTAATTCTTTTATTTTGTAAAGTAAAGCATTTTTTTTAAGACCATTTTCTTTGACGACATTTTAAAAATGAGCTTGCACTTGTCTGTGTAAACAATCAAGCAAGTAGCAACAGCTTTTATTGTCTCTGTCAGTGTATTGGTAGTTAATATGTACACACAACTTGCAACAAGTTACTTACATGTGTAAATGGGGGGTTAAAGTTCTATACATCGAAAAAAAAAACACCCTTTACATATACCCTTTGCCATGGTATGTAGCAAAACGAAATTGGTGGGACACATGTTATTATTGCTTTTATCTTAGAACTGGAAAATGATGTTTCCCAGTAAAAACTACGTCGCATGCGTTATATATTTATGTACGCTTTCACAAAAATATTCTTATATGGACGCACGTCTGATCAACCCTTGTTTTGTCACTTTTTAGTCAATATCAATGAAGTAAAGAAAAGTAAAATTTGTATAGCTAGGTGGACAACCGACTGTTTCTGGGTAGCAAACACCCTATGAACCTTGGACGTGTCAAATTTCACAATTTTGGCACAGCCGCTTTAACCACTCGGCAACCAAAGCTAACGCCATTTTACTAACATTAACCAAAGTAATGATATTTTTTGCAGTTTTTTATACCCTTCACATAAATGTGTAAGGGTATATATAAGTTTGTGATTCCGTTTGTAACGCATTGAAATATCCATCTAAGACCCCATAAAGTATATATATTCTGGATCAGCATCAATAGCGATTACGATTGAGCGATGTCCGTCTGTCCGTCTGTAGTCGTTGAAATACCGTTTCTGAGAAAACGGTTTGAGATAGAAACCTCATTCTTTCGCTAAAACGTGTTAAACCTCGGTAGTGGGTCTATTGAAATTCAGTAAGATAGGTCCACGGATAGCCGAGATATATTAAAAAAACCGGGTTTTGAGGGGTATTTGTTGAAATTTTTTTATTCAGATTTTTGAAAAAAAAATTTTTCTTAAAAACTAAGCCATATTATTTTTAGTGCCCATTAAATCCTAGAAATTAAGGAATTTTTGAAATCGGCCCATATATATCCGAGATATAGCGTCTCCCGATTTTTAAAGAAATCGGCTTTATAAGCCAAATAAAACAACTTTTGGCACCAAAGATCAATCAGAATGGTATATATAGGCTATTTAGAGGCAAGAGTGGAAAATTTTTCCACATCGGCCCATATACACTCGAGATATAGCGCCTCCCGTTTTCTCAAGAAGTCGGCTCTAAAAGCCAAATAAAACAACTTTTGGTATCAAAAATCGATTAGAATGGAACATGTAAGGTGTTTAACAGTAAAATTGGAAAATTTTTGAAATAGGTCCATATACATATATCTGAGATATAGCGACTCCCGATTTTTTAAGAAATCCGCTCTTTAAGCCAAATAAAGCAATTTTCGGCACTAAAAATCAATCAGAATGGTAAATATAGACTATTTAGAGGCAAACGTGGAAAATTTTGGACATCGGCCCATATACACTCGAGATATAGCGCCTCAAGTTTTCTCAAGAAGTCGGCTCTAAAAGCCAAATAAAACAACTTTTGGCACCAAAAATCGATCAGAATAGTACATATAAGGTGTTTAAAAGCAAAATTTGAAAATGTCTGCAATCGGTCTATATATACCTGAGATATAGCATCTCCCGATTTTTCAAGAAATCGGCTCTATAAGCTAAATAAAACAACTTTTGGCACCAAAAATCAATTAGAATGATACATATAGGCTAGTCGGAAGCAAAACTGGAATTTTTTTTGTTATCGGCCCATATTTGTTCGAGATATAGCGCCTCCCGATATCTCAAGAAGTCGGCCCTGGAAGCTAAACGAAACAGTTTTTTGCACTAAAAATTTGTCGGAATAGTACATATAGGCTGTTCAGAGGCAAAATTAGAACATTTTTGGACATCAGCCCATATGCACCCCAGATAACGCTCAACACGATTTCTCCAGAAGTCGCCATTAAAAGCCAAATAAAACAACTTTTGTATGTATGGATGTATGCATATACCATGCATACATACATACATACATACATACATACATACATACATACATACATAAATACATACATACATACATACATACATACATACATACATCCATACATACATACAAACATACATACATACATACATACATACATACATACATACATGCATGCATGCATACATACATACATACATACATACATACATACATACATACATACATACATACATACATACATACATACATACATACATACATACATACATACATACATACATACATACATACATACATACATACATACATACATACATACATACATACATACATACATACATACATACATACATACATACATACATACATACATACATACATACATACATACATACATACATACATACATACATACATACATACATATGTATGTATGTAGGTATGTATGTATCTTAATATGTATGTATGTATGTATGCATGCAAGTAGGTTAGCATAAACAATTTTTTTGCTTTGGTGTAAAAATGTGTATGTATGTACATATGTATACACGAGCTTGAAAATGAAAGTGATATAAAGAATTGTTGAAAAAAGGGTACGCAATGAAATTCTTTTAAACAATTGCGTCTTCAAATTCATTCACACAAAAAATCATTTTGTTTATCCCTACGTACTTACATATGTACATACACACATACATGTGTATGATGATACGCAATAGATCATCAACAACGTGCACAAGAAAAATATCATTTTTTAAAAGCAAGCAATGTAAATATGTATGTATGTATATATGTATGTATGTATATAATCATTGTTTTATGGAACACACTGAAAATATTCAATAACAAAAAATTTATTTTAGAGTTTTCTATTATAGGTACATATGTACATACATACGTATGCATGTACCCACATACGTAAGTAAATTGAAAAGAAAATCACACTTAATGGCAATGTTTAGCATTATAATTCAAAAATAATGCAATTATATGCAATTTGTTGTTAAATAAATTTTACTATAACGTTAACTGATAAATAATTAAGAAATACATTTTGCTTTTCTTTATTTCATTGATATTAAAAAGAATTGGTGTCACCCAGTGGTTGAACTTGAGCATATTAAGAATTACTTAAATAAAAGTTTTGCAGCCTGTGTTAAATCCCGGTAGTAGATCTGATATTGAAATTCAGAAAAAATCGGCCCATATATACCCCAGATATAGCGTCTCCCGATATTTCAAGAAATCGGCTTTAAAAGCCAAATAAAACAACTTTTCGCACCAAAAATCAATCAGAATGTATGTACCATTGTGAAGGGTATTTAAGATTCGGCCCAGCCGAATATAGCACTCTTACTTGTTTTATGGATGATTTTTTGTCATCTCAGGAGACTGTTATTTGCTCTTTATAAATATGAATGCATTGAAGGAATCTCTTTTGAAACACCAGAATCTATTTATACAGAGTACATATTTTAATTTGAAACTGCGTACGAATGAAATGTACGCCACGCAGGATGTGCACAGACTTATGTATGTGTATGTCCTTGGTCTATTTTTTTTAATGTAGCAAATTTCGTACTTACAATTCTTCAATTTTTATCCTCCTTGCTGAAACTTCACACCTCCTCATGTATTGACGAATATAGTAAGTTACACTGGATACCCTTATCTGGAGCTGCATTTCAAAAATATATATATATGTATGTATGTATTATTATTTTTCTTCAGTTAAGGCTTAGATAGATATTTTTACCATTTTGCGTAAATATTTTGAAGTCAGAGTTACTGGTTCTGAGCGTTGTTATTGGAATTGTTGTTAAAACAATAAGTGCATTCGAGTTCTTTATGGTGATTATTGTGCAGTTAAAACTTTATTAAATTCTTTCAATAATTATTGGTACTTACATATATTATATGCAATTAATTTAATCCCCAAAGAAATTTTATTTAGTTCATGATAGTAACATAAAAAAAACAATGCTCTTTTTGTATCATGTAAAGTGTTTTCTAATAATGACAAGGGGTGGTACTGGTTCGATGGAATAATTAAGTAATTATGTACAAGTATGTCACAAAATTCAAGCTCTTATTTATTGCCGAAAAACTTTTGATGTAACTAACAACATACATATATGTATATGTATGTATGTATGTGTATTACAAGGCTTTCATATACATTTGCACATGTATTTTTATCAGTTTTTATTTTATTTTATTAGATATGCTTTTATGTAGAAAAGGAAATCAATTGGACATTGTTCTTGGAGATAAAACGTGCAGTAAGTGGTGTGAAACATGCCTAACAGTCCAACTAGTCCTTTTGTGCCCAGTTGCACACTAGTTGGCATACTACTATTCCGTATAACACTTGTGTGCTGTCCCTTCAAAAGCATACATGTATACATTTATTGAAACTTGCACATTTTTAGGGTTCCGTACTCATAGAGTGAACAGGGAACCCCATTACTGAGACTTCTACGTCCGTCCGTCTGTTACAGGCCCCATTCTCCCAAACGGTAAGAACTAGAGAGCTGAACTTTAAGCAGGACATGTGGTTACCCGGCCGCTGCAACAGCAAATACTAAAAACAACAAAAAGTTGCAAACGAAAGGGGTCCCCATACAAGAAACTGTGAAAATTATATAAAATTAGCTGTAACATTTGAACCATAAGAGCTGGATAGCTGATATTTTCACAGGATATGTGGTTACTTAATCTCTACAACAACAAATACCAAAAATAACAAAAAGTTAAGAACTAAAGGGTGCTCCCGTAGCAGAAACTGAAAATTAGCTGTAACCTTTTAGCCATAAAAGTTAAAAAGTAACGCATACCATAGAGCAGAGCTACCCTTTGTCTACCACTTGGCCCAACTTATTTCATGTTCCTATACACAATTGATAGTGAAATCTACAAAATGAAACGATCACAATATAAAGTTTCTGGCACCAAAACGCCCTCGCTGTGCAGCTATCTCTGCTTAATAGAAGCCTGAAATATAATCATATGAAATTAATTAATTGGAAACATGTATGCCAAATAAGATAAGAATATCAGATAAGAATCTATTTAAATCGATTTTAGACCGTCCTTCCAAGAATAATTCGTGATGTTAATTGTGTGTCACACCTTAGCGAACAAGTTTTTTGTTTCAGTGTTTTACAAATTCTACCATGTAGAGATACACGTTTAGATTATTGAAACCTTTTATGAAAATAGGGGCCAAAATCAAAATCCATTTCGTGCACTTCGTGATTTTCTTCCCAGCAAGAACGTTTCTATCATTTTCTTAAGGGGAAAATTAAAAAAAGTATGTAAACATTCGTGTACGTGTGGTTTGTCTTTTAAACAAGCGTTGCCACCTCAGCAAAATGATCATTCGAAATCTTTTTTTCAAAATACCCACAAAATTACATACAATGCTATTAATTTCTTCATTATTAAATATAGAGTTTTTCAATAAGAGCGCTACAAAAGTTTTTGGAACGAAGTTCCTTAACGCGGCTTGCTGGTAGTGCAAATTAGTAGAAATCGTCACGAAAGCGTGTGAGCTGTTTATATGTATTAGTGTATCTGTCGACAAACAATTGTGTAGGTGTCTCCACTGCTGTCAGTGGAGACACATACCAATAAATATTAATTAGTTGTGAAAACGGACAAAAAATAAAACGTTCCAAAAAAAAAGAAGCATATAAAATTTTAAAATTTCAAAAACAACACAAAATAAAACGTACAGATTTCACCTTGTATTACATTCGAAGATGAAGAAAAAACGTAAGGAACTTCGTTCCTAACGGGGGTCCCCCGACCGCATTTCTTTTTTTTTTAATAAAACAAAAACGGTTTTAGATATGAATGAAATTCTTTATTCCTGTAAAAGCACGTTTGATGCCATTATTGCTTTTGCCTGGCCGCCACGGGCACTCTTGCAGAAGTCCAGACGCTGAACCCAATTTTCGACGGTTTTCAAGGATAAATTGGCCGATACTGCTGCAATTTCAAGTTCGATATTCGTATGAAGTTTATCAATCGTCGCTGGCTTGTTGGCATAGACCATAGACATGACGTAGCCTCACAGGAATTAGTCTAACGGCGTCAAATCGCACGACCGAGGAGGCCAATCGACTGGACCATTTCGTGAGATAACACGTTCTCTAAACTTGGTTTTCATTAAATTAATTGTGACGTTCGCTGTGTGGCTTGTGGCGCCGTCCTGTTGAAACCACATGTCCTCCATGCCCATATCATCCAATTGGGACCAAAAATATTTGGTTATCTTTGAACGGTAGCGATTCCCATTCACAGTAACGTGCCGGTCATAATCGTCACGGAAGAAATACGGGCCAATGACGTCGCCAGCCCATAAACCGCACCAAATCGTAAATTCTTCGGAATGCAATGATGACTCATGAAGTACGTGTGGATTGCTGCCTGATCAATAACGTATGTATATTATGTTTATTGACGAAGGCATTCAAGCAGAAATGAGCCTCATCATAAATTGGACGTAGCGCTCTTAACGTTGAGGCCACTGACTCCGAATTTCGGTAGTAAATTTTAATAATTTCGACTCGTTGTTGGCTCGTATATCTTTCCATCATGAAATGGCAAACCTTGAAGAGCAATGTCAAAAGAGCAGCAAGAAATATGGCGTCGTCCCTGTCGCTGTACTTTTATAGCGTCCCTGGTGAAAACCCCATTACAAAAAAAGTTTTTTGAAAAATTTCGAAAAACGATTCAAAGAAATATAATAAATTAGTTTAGAAGTATATTTAGATAAAATTCAGAGAAAAACAGTAGTCAGTAGCAGTTTTAACAATAAAAAACTGAATAATATGGAAAAAACCTCCACAGCACCATTTTTTTTGTTTAAAAAAAAAAAAAGGACAAAGGAACCTAAAAACCATTCATGCATAAACGTAGTTCCAAATGAATTTACCAACTTAATACGGGAAACTCAAAATATTAAAAAAAAATCATTGTATTGGCAACGCTGAAAGCTATAAAATTGCGTTAAATGTGTTAGTAATTAAGTTGTTAATCTGTTAGCTTCCATCAGCCATTTCTTGTAAGGCAGGTTAGCATAATCGACCAAAAAAGTTCACAATCGTGAGAATTGTTCACAAATTTGAAAGCACCTGTACATGCTCGCCCAGTTCGTTTATGGGTGGGCAGTGTCATCGGGCAATACTTCTTCGAAAATAAGGTCAGCCCAGAAGTTACCGTGAATCATGAAATGATAACGGACTTCTTGTGACGAAAACTTTAGGATATGGATCTGAGACCAAATTATGGCATTCGTGGCCGAATGAACTATCGAGTAAAAAAATGTAAAACCAACACAAAAGAAACCCCCATCAATTATTAAAGAAATAATTCGTTCACGAAAGCCGTAATTCGGCCCCTGGACGATATTTGCTTCCAACAGAATGTTGCCACACAGCCAACGAAACAATGACTACTTTGTCCGAGAAATGCAATGGTCATAGTACTTAATTACGCATTACCTCACCACAATCATGTAATTTCACACCGTTGGACTTCTTTTTTTCAATTGTGGGTCAAAATCATTGAAAATATGGACCATCGGATAGAGGTATGCCACCAAAGTCGTAGTGAGCATTTGGCCAATATTTTGTTTCACCCATAATTATCATAGATCCTTCTATCATTGTAAAAAATATTAAGATAATTCTCTGAAAACTTTTTGCTTTGTTTACAATTAACGTCGTACATTTTGGTTGGCACACCATTTATGTGCTTATATACATACATATGTATGTAATAGCTCCTCAACAACTTGGCGGTAAGGTTGGCGTTAGATAAATGTGCCTTTAATGGAAGTGAGCGATAAACTGGCCGGCATGCAGTTTTCAGTAGTTCAACTTGTTATGTTATGTTACGCGGGTTGCCAGTCATAAGACCGGCTCACTTGGGTCTTAGAAAGGACCCATTGTGCTACCCGAATAGGCTGTAGCGAGATATCCCTACATACCTCCCGCCGGTTCCGACCTGAACCAACCCGATGAACGGATGAAGGAGTCCACCCATTCCAATCAGCATTCAGACACTCCCGGTAGTCCATTCAGTGTCGGTCTGCCCAAGTAATTTGCTCTATTGTCAGAGAGAGCCGGGCATCGGCAGAGCAAGTGTTCGACACTCTCCTCCTCTTCTGCAGCCTCTGCAGAAATCATTATATGAAAGATTTAGTCTTCTCGCATGTACTCCCATGTGACAGTGTCCCGTTAGAACAGCCACCAGGGCGTGTAGCTTTTGCATCGGAAAATCCAACAAAGCCATAGTCGTCTTATACTCATATCGGGGCCACGTGAGCCCTGATATTCAACAGGTGATCTCCTTCGACCTCCTTTCCACGATTATACATAGATATTATTTATTTTTACTTAATTTTTGTAAAGAGTACAATTCTTTGCGCAGTTTCTTCTAATATTTTTAAAACTAATACGTCCGCGCTCAACTAAATAAAATTCAAATTCATTTTAGGGTTATATAAATAAATTCGAAGAAATTTTATTTTTAAAAAATCAGCTTTTACAATACATAAATTTAAAAATAAAATTTTAGTACATAATAGAAATAATGGAAAACGAAATTAGTAACGTTTTCGAGACAAAAAATTTAAATTGAAAATTTAAAAAATATTATGCAATGTATGTCGAAAAAATATATAAATTGAAGAAAAAATATTTTACAAAAAAAAACGAGAATTCTTAAAAGCACTGTGGGTATTGTATGCAAAACATATTTTTTGGCGTACATTATATAAAAATATCTGTGCAACCCCTAAATTACGTGCCTATATATGAAGCTTTACAATTGCAAGTTTTGATTGTAGAATATACACAGTTATCATAGGAATGTAGTACAAATTTTAAAAATTAGTTATTTCTATTTCCAACTAATTGTAGTACATATAAGAAAATGCGAACAACGTCCATGTAAAGATTTAGGGCAGCAAATATGTACTCTTCTGGACTAATGCTGTACTTGTGCTCGCCTCCTATCATAATTTGAGTATCATAAATTAGAAAAACACAAGCCAATAGAGCGCCAAAACAAGCGTAAATTGTTTGAACAATATGAGCACGCCAAAACATAGCAACTATGCCGAATATCAAAAGACACACCATGGCAGCTAGCAGGAAGCCACCACAAGCCGTGAAATCATATTTTGTTTGGAACGCAAAGAGAGTTAGGGCCAAGCACAGGATTGCTGTTATGCCAACAGCTAAAAATACCTAAAAAGTAGAACAAATAGGTTAACATTTGGTTTTTTGGTATGTAGTTTCAACTTACCGACTCTGCATTATAGCGACCAGCTATTGCCCCCACTAGGAATGATTCGGCAGCAGTGAATATACTTAAGCAAATAAAATTCGTTGGGAATGTACGACGGGCAGATTCACAGCATGCCATCGCAATGACCACCACCAGTGTAATAATACATGCTGCCAGCACTAAACCGGGATTTTTTTGAGAAAATTCCAAGGTTGGTTTGTGAAACAAAAAAATTGCAACAACTCCAAATGTAAAAAGTAATTGACCCTGCAATGATAAAAACAATAGTAACAATTTCTCTTTGGTAAGGTATTAAAAGGCTGTTTTGCGCTGACTTGAGTAACGTAAAACTGTACATACATACATATGTATGTATGTATGTATACTCAAACAAAAACAAACAAAAAATAAGAATATGAGCCCAAATGGTCTTAAACTGCGCATTTGGGTGTAAGTTACGTGGATATGTAAAGAAATTTCACAATAAAAGATAATAAGCAAACCAATATCATATGTATTTAAATAGTTTTCGAGAATAATATTTTGTCTTACCATTAATATGAGGTAAACTTTACGTAAGAAACCCCTTCGTACGCTTGCTTCATTAAATGAAAAATTTTTTGGTTCCAAGTTTTCAGGATCAATAAGATCTGCACTAGCTGTCGATGGTAAGCTATCAGCGGGCGAGTTTGGTTTCCACCCATACGCTTGATCTACAAACATTTGAAAGTTTTTCATAAAAATATAAGTACATATATCTTTAAATAAAGATAATTTTTATAAACTGAAAAACGCTGATGCATAATTTATAATCTGTGTATGTGTGTACATGCACATTCAGATGAATGCATTTCTAATTTCATCAATTAATACTTCGTGGAAGTCAAAGCTTTATTACAGCGAAAATATCGGTAGAAGTTTGTTTTAAAATGAATCTTACTTGGTGGTGGTCCTGCTGGATATCCCGGTTGACTAGGATAAGGCGGTTGTTGTGAATATCCCTGTGTATTCATAATTTTTATTTATTTATTTTTTTAATGTATGTAAAATACTCGTCTGCTGAAAATTGTTCTATTTCCTTTCGTTCCTCGAAAAGTAAATATTCCAATGTAAGAAGCTGCCAGATGTATTAAATAGAAATAGTAAAACTTCCAACAAAAATCGTCGAAACAGTGTCCGAAATCGCAAGCCAAAAATTACGTCCTTCATTAATTTTATTTTTCACATAATACAGCTAATCAGATGAACTGTTAAACATCATGATACAACTAACAAGGTAGCCTTTTCGCTACAATAAGAACAACTTCAATAAAAATAACATGCATTTTGTTTTTGTACAACTTATGCAAACTGTCAAAAAGACGCCACTTCTACATTTACAGAAGAGAGATGCACTGAACTTACGCGGATTAGCTATCTCGGTTTGGCTGCCTTTCATCTCTGCAATCTCTTGACAACCTAAAGTAGTCAGTTGATTAACGGTTTAGCTGACGAGGCTACCTTGTTAACTGTATCATGGTTAAACATATGACTAATTAAAACTGTCAAGAGACGACAGAGATGAAAGGCAGCCAAAACGAGATAGCAAATCAGAGCCTACGCAGATTTGTTTCACCTCTATTCTGCTAATGTAGAAGTGACGCCTTTTTGACAGTTTTCAGAAGTTGTACAAAAGCAAAATTTTGGCCAATTTGGCTTTTGTATTGTTTTAAATGAAATAAATAAAAAAATGTATGTTAATTTTATTGAAGTTGTTCTTATTGTAGGGAAAAGATTACCTTATTAGTATGAACTTAATTATTTATTTGCTTTATTTGCCAAATGAAATGTATTAATGTTCATGGAAATTATGGAATAAGTAGTTAAGTTTAAAACATACTTTTAAGAATTTTTCAAGTCTACTGATGAGTTCATTAGCACCAACGAAATGTCGGCAGCATATAGACAGAGCAATTATTTGTCTCTTCTTACTCCTCTCTGCGAATTATTCATCAAGCTTAAAAATTTCTCAACTGAGCTATTCAACTTGTGTGATCTAGCTCTATGTAAATATTGAGTAACGCACGGATTCGCCTGATTAGTTGGGGTGACTTTAATAATAGACTTTGCTTTATATTAGCTGAAAATAGTACCGTCTGTGTGTAGTGAAGATTAGGATATGAAATAATATTAAAGAAGGCTAGAATAATTCGCTTTCTATTTTATCGTTTATTTATATATTATAAATATGTTTAATATTTGGTTTTTTCGAATCCTTTTTTTATATTTAATATAATTATTTTTTTGAATTGAAGGTATTTTTTATTATATGTTTTTTGAATATTTTTGTCGATATTTCGCTCTACTTCGGATAGCTTCTTCAGAGCAATAATATTGAAAAATGTTTTGATTGGGCTAAAAAAAAATATATTAAAAATTACCTTCAGCTCAGGAAAATAATTACATATGTTAAATATAATAAATATATCTATCCAATTTTTTTTCCAACCGATAAAGAGCTTAAAAAGACTTAAACTTTTTTTTTATAAATATCACAAACTTTTAGCGGCTTGTTTTCTCTAATATTTTTTTTTTGGAATATACTGCCTTCATACCACGCCTCCTCAGCAGGCTCCCATACAATACTGCAAAAAAAAAAAAAAATGAAAATCAAACGCCTCAAAAATTATGTTTTTGATATAGGTCGTACTGCAATTTTTTTCTTCATGCCAGGAGCTATCAAAAAATCGATGTCACAATATCGATAGCTAAATCACCCATCCTAATGTATAGGTCTAGTTTTTTCATAACACGATCCATACAATTTCAACTTTATATCAAATAAAGTTATTTTTATCATGATTACCCACATGGTATATAAAAAAAATCTTACGATATATGTATATGTATGAAAAATGTATATTTTTTTCTGTTTCAGGAGCACAATCCAATGGCTGCAAATATAATAAAAAACCTCAATATCGCTATTCTGGGTGCCATAGCTATGACACGTCGGCTTTTAATATCGTTCTTGGACTAACATTTCATCTCGATGATGCAAAATATTCACTGCCAATTGATAATTATTATATTTTTTATAAGGAAACATTAGAACAAGCTACAAAAATTCTCGAAAATCGCAGACGGAACAGCAGTGAGACTTCAGAGCATCCTTTCACCGATGAATAAAAATTCTGTTCAGACACAATTTATCATAGTCATTCAACCTAAATTCTTAAGAACACTTTAAGCTAAATAAAAACAAAATTTTATAAATAAAACTTCTTTTTTACCATAAAAAATTGTTAAATTAACAAATAATAATGCTAAATCACAAGCATGCATGTATTATGTATGGAGGAGATGTTAATGAAACAGTAAAAAATAAAACATGCTAATAAACATAAAGTTTAAAACGTAGTGTATAAAAAAACAGTTACGCCTGATATCTTCTCTAGATTTCTTAACATTGGAATACTTATTTAACTAAAATATATATAAGAGAGAATCAAACTTAATTTAACATACGTACATATGTATATTAACATATAAACAAAATATCAAAACCCTTAAAGCTAAAACATAGATAATAAAATAATTATTTTGATAAGTCGAAGAATACAACATAAAATAAAAAACTTAGTAGTGTTATAAGAGTATTGGTAATATTTATTAATATTTAATTTGTATTATTTTTTGTTTAGTTAGATATTAAGAAAGATTCAAGCTTTGCTTGATAATTGTTATATCGTTTGTTGTTTTTTCTTTTATTAAAAAGGTAAATAACTGAATTTTCAATTGAAAAAATATGCATGATAATGAAAGTGATTTAGAAAACTAAGCAAAAATTGTGATTTTATTTTGTATACTTTTCTTTTATGATTTTTGTTGAAAGATGTTTCTTAGTGATGGGAAGTAATTAAAGTATTATCTATTCAGCTTAATTTTGAGTAATAGCTGAAGATTTATTTTATTCTTAAAAACTGAAATAGAAGTAAACATTTTTAGCTTGAAAAATTAATAAATCGAAATAAAAAATAAATTACAATGCAGAAAAACGTTTTCAGCTTTAACTTTATAGTAATATCAGAAAATCATATGTACGTGAAACCCATTCAGACAATTGCAAGATAAAAACAAATTTTCATAAGTACATATGTCATCTAGGAACCGCACAAAAACCCTGCGGTTTCACATACGAGTACTCGCAAGCAAGCGATTTGTACGTAATACTGACGAAAATTTGTTCGAAATATTTGAATCCCATGGAATATGCTTTCGTGTTATACGTGCGAGTGAGAGAAATCCAAAAGAATTGCTTTTATTCTACAGACTGAATTGACGAGCTTATAACATTGAAGAAACTTTTGGAAATGTACATGAATTATTATTATCTTAATTTCAATCATATTATTGGTCTATGATGCACAGAATAAGTTTAGATATTAATTTAAAAAAACTAGATTAAAATTTATCAAAAAACGCACACTACCGCACCGCTTCCATACCATCAAACTTTGTCGTTCAATAGCCAGGTAATCGTATAACTACCACAAACACTGCCTGTATTTTGTTGGTAGAAAAACTGTATTACTGTCATCCGGTTGTTCGCGTATGTGTGTTTGTGTTGTGTATTTTGACAGTTATACAAGCTAAAAGTAGTAGTCAGCTGGGCTTGTAAGGCTACTTGGTATCAAACTGCCTTGTTCACGTCTTCACTTGACAAAATTCGATTGAGACAGTCAAACTCTATGTGAATTTATTTGTATCCTTATTAATAATTTTTTATTTGTTCACAATGTTGACGTATGTCTAAACAAAATTTTGTCAGGTGTAAATGTTGGGTAAAGCGTTTTCAATTAAAAACGCCAAATGGTAACTTTTGCAGTTAAAGTCTGGCAGCTTCAATACTATTCCCATGGCTAGTGCACTTTCACACTTTGGAAAGATAAAGACGGATGACGTTTGTTGAATTCAAAGTTTTTCGCCGCCGTAGTAAGAAATGAGAGAATTATCAACCGTAACTTTAAACAAGTAAAAAGCACGAAATAATTACCTGTGCTAATTGTTTTAAAATGCCTAATCAATAGCTACGATCCCATTATTTTTGGCCGAAGTTCTGTAAAATGAGAGCAAGGGAAAATTTATGTACGTTTATTGGTTTATATACAGACGTAAACAAAATATTGGCAAAACGTGCGAAAAAAATTGTTTGTTTACTGAAGAAAGCAGAAACAAGTAAGTGAAAAGGGTTTCTTTTATACCTAACATAACCTATTTTACATGGCGAATATTATGTTCATTCTTCTATTTTATTTTCTATAAGCAGAGCTAGGCCAAATTTTGTTATAGATGAGCAATAGTTAATCAAAGAGAATTTGTCTCATTAATAGACAAAATTCACAATACTAAAAGTCAAATTTTTAACCTATAAAGCAGACATGATTCTTTAATGATGTAATGCATAATTTTATTTAAATTATGCAAAATAAAAGGCTTTTCCTCACACTTTTAGTTTTATACATCCTTTTACGCATTTCATCCGCAATATGTAAAAAAATATTTGTTGATTCAAATCGTGTTTCTTGCGGTTAATACATATTTTTTAAGCAGTTAACTCTTTAGCTAGTAAATTAGAATGAAATAAAAGATAACCATCGATGTTCATGACACTAGTTTTTCGAACTTTGTTATTATCTTGCGCCTGAGATTACTACCTGTATCATTAACCATATGAGTTTTAGTGTTTCTTGTTGCTGATGTCCTGAAATTTGCCTCAGAGATTTTTCCTCAAGCAGCATCTTCAAAATAAACTGTTAATGTTGTGAAAAGTAGTAGCATGACGTGAAATACCAAAAATATAATCATTAAACGGCTTTATTTAAGCAAGTTTTTCATAGCTGATAATAAA
The DNA here is from genome assembly GCA_963662145.1 of Sturmia bella. Taxonomy (NCBI): domain Eukaryota; kingdom Metazoa; phylum Arthropoda; class Insecta; order Diptera; family Tachinidae; genus Sturmia; species Sturmia bella. The sequence goes on from OY759172.1 coordinate 28,367,710, forward strand.
TTGATTATTATGCTCATCACCACAGACTAACCAGATATCCCAAAAATGACTTTTGTTAAATGGCCATATCATTTGTTTGGGGACGGGCCAGCGATGAGCAGTGCAGGAAATCGTGGCAACATGAGCGTGTGAGAACAACTAGTGTATACAAAAACAAACATAAACAATGAAAAAATGTTGTTGTAAAGTGTTTGGAAAAATATTGGTTTTGTTGTAATTTTTACGAAAAAAGTAGAAAACATAAATGAAAAGCTTTGAAAACTACGTTTTAAACATATTCCATGTATTGCTAGTGATATAGTCAATGCAAATAAAATATTAAATACAAATAAATATTATTTGTTTGCTTGCAAAGCTGTTTTGTTTGCATCAGATTTGCACTGAATTTTTCTAACCAAAAATCAAATGTAAACAAATGCGGAGCCAACCAACAGAGACAGCTATATAAAAATTTTCATGTTTGCTGTCCTTCACTAGATCCACACGTACCGTAAGGATGCCACTTTCAATATATTTGGCAATAAATTGGTAATTTTTGTAGTCTGGTAGAGCTGGTGACCCTTCTGGTTGTTTTGTGCTCATCACACCAAAGGAAGTTGCTTGATAACTATCGTAAAGATCTGGCAGCATATTGTGAAATAGATTCCACAAAAGTAATAAGCAAATGTCAGGCACAGCTGTCAATCAATTTATTAATTTATTAACAGGAATTTTTTCGTTGTGATAATGTTTTAGGAGGAAATAAAAAATAAAATATTTTCTACATAATTCATACGATTTTAAATTTAAAAAATTTGTACCGATATAAATTGGTTTTCAAAAATCATTTAAAATGCAATTACGTGCTATAAATCATTTAAGGAAATCTTGGCAGAGGTAAGTTGTTGCAGTACCTGGAAATTGCGGCATTTCTTAACATTTTCTGTTAAATAACCTAAAACGTGATGTTGTTTTTGCAAAATTTAGTGTTTCTAGACAATTTGCAACTAAGACTTCCTCACCAAGCATAGATGAGATTGGCAGTGGTACCGGCATTGGCAATATAACTGGCGGTTTACGTAAAAATGTTGATGGTATATACACGGTGAATCAGCCCTCTACTGAAGTTGTCACGAAACTGCCTCCCTTGACACAATCTACAGAAAATTTGCCAGAAGTTGAGTATGCTAAGCCGTTGTTGGAAAGTAGTGCCACCAAAGTAACTACATTGTCTAATGGCTTAAGAGTGGCTTCGGAACCAAGATTTGGCCAGTTTTGCACAGTTGGCTTAGTGATAGATTCTGGACCACGCTACGAAGTAACATACCCCAGTGGCGTTTCCCATTTCTTAGAAAAATTAGCTTTCAATGTAAGTGCCATTTATTATACTTACGTATATAATTTTACATTACTATTCTTGATAAATACATATCTATGTATGCGTTTCGTTTAGTCCACCACAAACTTCCCCAACAAAGATGCCATTTTGAAAGAACTGGAAAAAAATGGTGGAATATGTGATTGTCAAAGTTCTCGTGATACTCTTATTTATGCAGCAAGTATAGATAGCCGTGCTATTGAATCTGTTACTCGTCTTCTGGCTGATGTAACTCTAAGGCCTACATTAAATGAAGAGGAAGTCTTATTGGCTAGGCGTGCCATACAATTTGAACTAGAAACTTTAGGTATGCGACCGGAACAGGAGCCTATACTTATGGATATGATTCATGCTGCAGCTTACAGAGAAAATACATTAGGTTTGCCAAAACTGTGTCCCCTGCAAAATCTCGATATTATCAACCGTGATCTATTGATGAATTATCTAAAGTATCATCATACACCCGAGAGAATGGTTGTAGCTGGTGTGGGAGTAAGTATACATATATGTGTAGCTATTATCTTTATGTGCCATTTTGCGATTTTTTCGTTGCAAAGAAATTTTTGCTGTTGAAGGTTTGTTTGAACATTTCTGATTCTCATTCTGTTCATGGGAATTATGGAATAAGTAGTTAAGTTTCAAACAAACTTTTAAGAATTTTTCAAGACTACTGATGAGTTGATTAGCACCAACGAAATGTCGTCGGCATATAGACAGCTGAGAAATACAGCAAATATTTTTTGAAAAGGTTCATTTTTGGACCTGAATTAATAAATAAAATTTTGTAATTATTGATGCTTTTAGGTTCCCCATGACGAATTGGTACGAAATGTTGAACGTTTCTTTGTTGAAGACGCTGCCATTTGGGATAAAGAACAGCCAAGTGCAAGAGGAGCGCAAGAAGTGGACAAGTCGATTGCTCAGTATACAGGAGGTCTGCGAAAAGAAGAATGTGAAATACCAATTTATGCGGCAGCTGGTCTTCCTGAACTAGCACATGTTGTGATCGGTTTGGAGGGTTGCTCCCACCAAGATCCCGATTTCGTGGCACTATGTGTGCTCAACATTATGATGGGAGGTGGGGGATCATTTTCCGCTGGCGGTCCAGGCAAAGGCATGTATTCTCGTCTCTATACAAATGTTCTAAATCGTTACCATTGGATGTACAGCGCCACTGCCTACAATCATGCATATTCGGACACCGGTTTGTTCTGCATACATGCCAGTGCGCCGCCAACCAATGTGCGTAACATGGTCGAAGTTGTTACAAAGGAACTAGTGAACATGACTTCAAATCCTGGTCGTGAAGAACTCAGTCGTTCAAAGATACAGCTGCAGTCGATGTTGTTAATGAACTTGGAATCACGTCCTGTAGTGTTTGAAGATGTAGGACGTCAAGTATTAGCAACTGGACACCGTAAGAGGCCAGAGCATTTTATCAATGAAATTGGTAAGACATCTAGCCTTATTTGAATTGAACTAGTTCTATGTATATATTTGTATGAATTTTTCAGAGAAAATCAGTGCTGCTGATATACAAAGAGTAGCCAAACGCATATTAAGTACACCTGTATCACTGGCAGCTAGAGGAGACATTGGCAGTCTGCCTGATATTAAAGAAGTACAAAATGCTTTGCATCACGATGGTAAATTGAACAGTCGTCGTCTTTCCCTTTTTTAAAGATAAATAACTCGGCTCCGTAGTTTAGAAAAACAAAACAAACTATTCACCCTCTTTACACTTTTGAAAAGTGTTCTTTGTATCTTCTTCGTTCATTAAAAATGCGGTAAACCAAATATAAATAAAAAACCCTCCTCTTTTGAAGTAAATTTTCTGTCACTAATTTTGTCAACGCTTGCTGACTGAAGCACATAATGTAAAATTGTGAAATTTTGCTGGCAATTTATACAACGAAAAATTTTTATCTCATAGAGGCATCCATCCTCGTACAGATTGGTTTCTTTATTTTGTGTTTATTTTAAGTACCGTAGTGAAAATACAACATCCTGCGCGATTTCGAGATTTATAGATGTTTCAAATTTCAAACTAGATTGTTCTCTATGCTCAGCACATATTTTACATGGCTTATTTACAAAAAAATATTTCATGTTTACTAAACGTCAATTTGTAAAATGACATAATAAACCTGAAATATTTTTTATAAATCAGACCGCTACTATACATATGTACATATAAGATAATGCTGGAAAAAATTAAGGGCTTCTGAATGCAAGACTCTGTACTAAAGATATAATTTTTATGTCATTCTTATTATTGTTTATTGTTTACTTTATTATTTGGCCACATATTGGTGCGCTACATTTTTTAGTAATACATTATTTTCTTTTTTACGATATAAATAATGTTAGTTTCTTTCAATAAACAACAATTAAAAAACTTGGCTTTGACGATTAAATATATAGATGGAATTTATAGAATGTACGAATGCGCCAGGTAGGCACTAAAAAGGTTTATGGTTTTAAATCGGAACACATTAAACAACTACCATACATACTATCTAACAAACACGGAATTTTTACTTCAGATTCAGGGGTCTAATTACGGCATAAGTGACTGAATAAATTTGTCATCGAACGTTGTGCGTTTGTTGCTTGTTTCTGTTTTTGCTTACATTATTTTTACTCGATAGTTCGTTCGATAACGAATGCAGTAATTCAGCGCTTGACGTCAAACGTTTTAAAATCATTAGAACAAATTAAAAAAAAAACATGCTATACTCAACAAAAATTATAAATAATTTTGAAATTGAGCTCAAGGTGCCTTTACAACAACAGCTGATTACTATTTCTGGCTTCAAGAACTGTCAAAATACACAACACAAACGAATGGGGGGGGCAGAATAAATTTGTTCCTGTACTCAACGTTGGGAGCCCGTGGGATACCAATTTGCACAAAAACTGTTCTCGTACTCAAAGTTCGTGCAAGTGAGATATCATGGTCAATGCATCTCTCTATCGCCCATGTTCCGAAAAACGCATTTCGATTTGAAAACGCCAAATAGGTGTTTTCAAGAACGCTTATCGCTGGACGTTCGCGTTTTCGATTTGAAAACGCCAAACAGGTGTTCTGGGAAATGAAAACGCTAGAAAGCTGGCGTTTTCAAACCGCTAGTGTATGCTGAAACGATCTGGTCATTTTTATTTAAACTACACTCGAAACAGAAAATAAAATTATGTAAAATTTAAATTTAATCACCGGTATTCATAAAAAATAAAACGTTGCTGAAGTACATTTTAGAACAAATTTTGTATGAAAAATTTGTTCTAAAATGTGTTTCAACAATGTTTTATTTTTTATGAATACCGGTGAATATGTTTTGTTTTTATTTGAAAAAAAAACTTAATATTTTTTTACTGTTTTAATTAAAAATATGCAATTTAAAATTTTGCTTTGTGTTTGTCAATCAAAAAAACAAAATTTATTTTTTGATAATTCTTTAATTGACGAATTTTCTGAATAACTTTTTCTGTGTATATGTTTTGTTATTATAAAACATATGTTTTTTATTTGTTCAAACACAATTTCGAAAAACGCAAAACGTCAGCAAATCGCTTCGTTCTCAGAACGTGGTTAAATGCGTTTTGCGGTTTAAAAACGATTTGCGATTTGAAAACGCAGCGTTTTTCAGAACATGGGTGTATACATGATTTCGTATGTTTTCGTTGTGGAGCTGTACAGACGTATGCGGTTGGTGTAGGTTTGACAGTCTCACCACTATTATTAAATAAACAAAATACAAGCACATTTTTTGTTGTTGCACTGACCTGATAAATGGGCCTTGTGAGAAAGCTTTTGAGAGAAATATTATAAAGTTTATTCCTGTACTTTTTGGACAAAGTCCGATAAAATGAGAACAATTATGAATTTCTCGCAATAATGTACAAAAAAGCAGAAAACTTTCGGGAACACCAAAAACCACATTTCTATTCCAAAAGAAAAGAAAAACACATATGGTATATTTTGATGCTCTAAGGAAAGTTCAAACGTACATTTTGGAAAGCTGAAGTGTGTTTTGTACGCATTTGGATTTTAAAGAATTTTTGCAGGTATTTTTATATATGAAATACTAGTTGAAAAACATTCAAATTGTCGTTATGTCGGTTGATTCAGGTGAATTGTTTTGTTTGTTATCGTTAATTTTTTGCAGCAGCTGACTGTTTAACTGTTTACCCATGGCCAATTATTTTAGAACAAATTTCATATGATAAATTTTTTCTAAAACGTATTTCATTGATTCGGGAGTTTTTGTTTGGGTTTGATTTTTGACAAACTCTTTGCTATTGCCGTTTCACTTTCGCGCAGCAATTACGAATAAGCTTGCAGAAGTTTAGTTTTTGATATTGGAAAAGGAAAATGTGTTTTGAATATCTCGGGCATTTATAAAACGATTTTACAAACTCTTTTTTTCTTTTCGAAAACGATTATTAGCGAAATTGGTATATTGATTTTTTCGAAACAGAGTTCGATTAAAAATCAAAAACTAATTTTCTAATATAGCGTGGCAATTTATGAACCGAGTTTTAAACTATTTTTGCTTCTTGAAAGAGAGTGTCAGTAAAATGAGAGCATTTACTTTTGCTAAAAAGAGTGCATTTTTAGTTGTTTATTTGCATAAAATAAAAAAGGCAAACAAGAAAGTTGTGGTCACGTTTTTTGGGCAATATTTGTTCATGTGTATGCTGTCAAACGGGTTTTCAGAAACGGTATTTCAAGAGCATACAAACGAGCGGCTTCTAACGATTTTTCTTTCAATTAAGTATGTATGTACATATGCATACATGCATATGTACATACATACCTCAATGGAGTCTGAAATTAAAATTCTAAATCATAAAATGAATACTTGTTGTTGATTAAATAAACATATGTGAATACAGAGGAAATTAAACTTTTAGCAAATTATTTATTGCAATGCTATTCAATATCAATTGCATATTTCTCCAGGTTCTAAGTCCGACGAGGACGATATATCTTCAACCAAATCCTTTAAATCGCTTAAAACTAAATTTTGTTTAGTTGCTTTATCTGCATTAATTACTGCTTGTGAAAACATTTCACTTGATTTTTGAAAATCTTCGTCGTCACTGCTAACGTCTTCACAATGTGTGTTCGGAATGACTGTTACAGGTTTTCGTAGATCCTTCTTCGAAAACGTATCATTTAATCGTACCCGTTTCGGTGACGAGTGGCATGTAGAAGTTCTAGGTGATTTCTTTTTGGGAGCTTCAGCGCTATCAACGGAGGTTAAACTTTCCGAATCTGATAGCTTGTCACTGGAATATGCTGAAATAAGAATTAAATTAGTAAATTTTTAAGATGTTCACCCTCATCATGAACTGCCAGGTGCGGTTGATAAGTGAAATTTATAAATCACTACTACGAAATACCAGCGGAAATACTTATGTATTTATCAGCTTTGTTGGAAAGATTTATCTTATCACGCGGGCTCATTATGAGTTGGAATCTGCTAACTGCCTTTCGCAAGATTTTCAATGTATTTCTTATAAATAACCTTTTTATATACATATGTATGTATGTACATGGATATGTATCCACTTGGTGGTATTAAAACGGGGAAAAATAAACCCACTCAAATTATATACTTTTTAAGCTGCCATTTTTTACCAGCACTTTAAAACAGTTTTTGGGAGGTTCAGTGTTGCCATATCATTGTTTGAAAAATCTGAAGAAACATGTTTCCCCAATCAAAAAAAATTGCACTGAAAACTTACACGTTCATAACTCCAATGAATTTATTTCATTAATATTTTTTCATTAATACAAAGAAAAATTTCCTTGCATCAATGAATTTTCATAGAACTAATTAATTAATTTTATTAAAAGTTGTTCATTAGTGTTCATAGTTTTGTTACAAGCTATCTTTGGATTAATGAAAAAATTTGATTAAATCAATGAATGGTTTCATTAAGTCAATGAAATCGTTCATTGTTTTTATAATTCTCATTTGCGTTGTAAAGCAATTTGAATAAATGGTAAAGTATTTCAACATTTCAGTAGGGTTTTCAAGTCTATTTGCAAGTAACACCTAAAAACTGTCGTCAGATATAAAACGGCATTTTGTGTTTTAGTCTTTATATGTATGTATACTTCATAAAAAAATCATTTCTATATACAAATATGATGTATTAGAATTCATTGATTTAATGAATCCCAACGTTGATTGAAAATTAATTAATTTTTTTATTACTCTAATGTCGGAATTCATTGGACATATGAACGAAATTCTTTCAGTATGTATACAACTACTCATTTGAAAGATACATATAAAGTATGTATATAATAAAAAATATAATTGTTTCCAAGGAATAAAGTTTGTACAACTGCAGGTATATATCTCTCAATAGCTGTCCAACGTGTCTTACGGTCTCAGAGAGAATGAGTAAAACATCATCATTCTCTGTGAATTTCAAAGTGGACATTAGTGACCGCGCATCGTGGAGAAATGATGGCGTGGTTGTAAAGAAGGATTCCCAACTCTGGTTTACAGATGGCTCTAAATGGCAGTGCAGGAGCTGGAATAGTTGCTTCAAACTTTCAGAAGGCAATTGAAATGGGAAAACAGTGACAGTTTCCTAAGCAAGGTCTTTGTGCGAGTGAGTGCTTACGTAGGAATAAATCTGAAGCCAAAATATGCATAAGGAGAGCGGTAAACTGTATAAGGTTATGTACTGTAGGATATACGGGGAGCATATCCGAATCTATACTGACAGCAAGGCCGCCATAAACGCGCTTGCGGGTGTTATACAACGTCTAGGTTGGTTCATGAATGCCGGATATCTCTAAATGAGATAGCGAAACATTCAGACCTGGAACTTCTCTGGGCACCTGGACACAACGGTGTGTCTGGAAATGTAATAGCGGATGAGCTGGCGAGATCTGATACCCGCTTACAACAGGAGGACATGGACGAATTCGTATGTGTTCCCCTCAATAGCTGTAAACAGCTAATACAACGACAGCTGTTAAGAACTGCGAAATGTGGTAGAATGAGATCACCTGTCGAATATCGGGGCTCACGTGGCCCAGCTATGATTATAAGAGAATTTTGGCTTTGTTGGACTTTCCGAGACAAAAGCTACACATCCTAGTGGGTGTTCTGACAGGACACTGTCACATGGGAGTACATGCGAGAACACTAAATCTTCCATACAAGAGGGGGAGAGTGTCGAACACTGCCTCTATCGATGTCCGGCTCTCTCTAGCAAGAGAGAAAATTACTTGGGCAGACCGACACTACATGGGCTGGTGGATGTGTCGGAGTGCGGATTGGACAGGTTGGTGTCTTTCATTCGTTCACCGGCGGAAGGAGTGCAGGGCTATTTCCTTACAGCCTTTTCGGGAAGCACAAAGCACCTTTCTAGGACCCAAGTCGGCCGATCTCATGACCGGCAGCCCGCGAAACAAAACATAACAGAAAAATATAAAATAGAGTTTTCAACTTACATCTCGATTTCCTTTTAGGGGTTTTCTGGGTTTTGGTTGCATCAAAATTGGTGTCTCCATCATCTTCAGGTAATTCATCACTTGATATATCTTCACGCTCCCGATACTGTTTGGGCAAATGTGATTCATCCTCCATGGGTGCTCTATACTTTGGCTTCTTTTCATTTTTCGGCGATTTATCTTCCGTGTTAAGTTCCCGTCCTGTTTGCTTTTTTATACTTTTAGCTATAACCCGTTTCTGGTGATCTAGTTGTGGAAAGAGATCACGAGAGTTTTCTAAAGCTTGTTTAGCAGCATTCATTTCAGCCTGTTGTATAGACGAGCCGGTAGCAGTGGCTAAGCGCTTGTTTCGAAAATACACAGCAACCGTGTAAACTCGGGTATTTGTGGGTCCCGAAGATTCTATAACTTTATACAGGGGGATGTCAGGTTCTCCACCATCCATAGTACGCAAAGTAAGACAACATTGTTGCAGCTTAGATTTCGGATCATTCCAATCTTGATTCATAATAAACAATTGAAGGCGCGGAAATAAACAGACGTGGCAAAATTGTTCGCAGTACAGCAAACCTTTGTCGACGTATAAAGCTCCTAAGAAAGCTTCTAACAAATCTGCGCGATCCTTCGTTTTTAAGTCTGCTTTAGGATTGGAGTAAACAGCATATTTGGTCATGCCCAAGTCGTCGCAAACTACAGCCTGAGTTCGATTGTTGACCAAAGACGAACGCAGTAAAGATAAATGACCTTCATGATGCTCAGGAAAATGCCGATACAAGTATTCGGAGCAAATCAATTGTAGAACAGTATCACCCAGAAACTCCAAACGTTGATTGGAGCCCAATGTCAAATGAGTAAATCCAATGGAACGATCGGTAAAAGCTCTAGCTAATAGTCTTATATGCTTGAATTGTATGCCAATGGAGTCCTCAAACTTGGTTAGCTCCTGCAGCATGGGATAAGAGCTTATGCAATCTCTATCACCCAACGGTTCCTGTTCTTGCAGAGGATGCTCTGGCAAACTCTCCCAAATTTCTCGTAGCTGATTATTTTCCATAAACAAAGCATTCATAAATACTTCATCTGCCACCGATATGCCACCATCCAGCAGTAGAGCACCCATTAAAGCTTCAAAACAATTGGCCATGGCATGACGCAACTCCAGTTCATGACACAAATCTGAGCCATGAGCATACAACATGTATTCCTCTAAATGCAGTTTTTTGGCCAACAACGCCAAATGCTGATTTTGCACAATGGCAGCCCGGTAAGTGGCCAAACCACCTTCTTCCAGCTCGGGAAACATAAAGAACAAATGTATGGAGCTAAGAAACTCTACAACTGCATCCCCCAAAAATTCCAAACGTTCATTATGTGTGATATTTGACATTGTTTCATATTCCTTGCCGAAACGTGACATAATATTTATGAGAGTGTTGATGCCTCTTTTGCGCGTGTTCATGTAATGGATCTTGCGATCCCCATACTCCGGCTGACGTATGCCACAATTTGTTAAGGAGTTGCGTGCATGATCGGGATTGGTGCCATAATTTTCCTTATAAGAAGGATGCGTCAAAGCCAATTGCAGTAAATAGCTGAAAAGTAAATACATATGTATATAATAATATACTCAGATATATGCAATATTTATTATCTAACACCGTGTTCACACACACCAACTTTTGTTGAGAAGAACGAAAATCATGACCCAGTTGCTTGTACTGGGCAACTCATTTGAATTTGCATGTGTGTGAGTTTGTATAAGTAAAGAATTGAAATGAACGAATTCACAAGTATGACAATAGGAAATCGGTTGATCTGTAAGATCATTAAAGAGCTTTAAGAGAAAATTGACATCAGTTTGTTTAACAAAAGTTGATCTGTGCGAACCGGGGGTACCACCTACCGATTTTTAAACTTGTAGCAAATATTTGTTTCCAGCAAATCAAGAGACTTGTGAAATCTTAAATGTCCCGTTAAAACTGGCACTAACATGGCATGCTGCACAATATCACACATTACACCCGTGCGATGATAGCCCTTGGAGCTGACGGCCACTGTTACATTTCGCTTCATTCTACCCTGCGTGCGCATTTCCTGCAAACGTGCTTCCTTCTCTTCCAATTTCCGTTTGTCTTTAAATGATGGTTTCGACATATTGGCCATAAGATGGCGAAACTTGACGTATTCCCTCCAGGCTTTTTGATACTCTGGATTGCCTGCATAGCTCAGCTGAGGTGGCCTTATGCCAAAATGTACAATGGCCGGATAACAAAGACCACTTTCAGCGTCAAAACATTCGGGTAGATCACTAACGTTACGATCCAGCTGATCTACGCGCACTGAAGAAGGCATAAAGCCCGGTTTAGTGGCCAACATACCCTTGAAATTATCCACATAATCTTGCCATTCTGTCTGGGGTATGTGATTCAAGTTATGCAATCGCTGAGTGTCCACTAAAGGCCCTGCATTGTCTAGCAGATATTTAAGAACTTCACACATGGCCAGAACCTCTTTGCCGTTATCGGGCAAGTCGCGTACGAAGCGAGGCAGAAAATGAAAAGCAGGACAACTGCCCGCTACCACAGTACCATCTATGTTGGGCAACAACGAAAAGTCAACCAGTTCCAATAATTCATGAAACAAATACTTAGCTGCAATAAATAAAAATGTGAAATTATTTAGGTCTAAAAAAACTTTTTAGTTGTTTTCTGCGATGCAACTCAGCGCGCCAGTCGATTTGAAAACCCTTGAAAAACTGTTTAAGTCTTCACTTTATGCTCTATTATTTTTCGAAAACTAATGAGAATTCATAAAATTTCAAACAAATCTTCAAGATAGAAAACAATGTAATCGTATTGTTGTGACTTTTAATGGATTGGAATTTTTATACGCGGGTTCTTGTATTTAGTAGTTAAAGGTTGGTGTTGTCTTTATCATTCCACACGGAATGCTGTCGAAATGCATATAAATATGGGTGAAAAATTCATTGAAAATGTTGAAACATGGAAAAACATATGAAATATATCTGACAACACTACATGAAAGGTGTGAAATAAAACAGGCTGACTTTAAGTTTGATTCCGTACTTTTTGGGCGTAGTTCGGTAAAATAAGAGCAATCATGAATTTTTTTCAATAATAGACAAAAACACATAAAAGTGCGGGCAGAGCTTAACGACTTCTACACGACACTAATGCACCGGCAAAAATGGTTGAAGATATCATACAAGGTGGCGCAAAAGTAATCCTCCTTTCAGAAAATGCTATAAATTTTGCGATTGGCCCCTAATGTCAGTTCTGTTTTGACATTTGTGTAGTAAGCACATGCGAAATACACGTTAATAAGCAATGTTACGCTACACTGCTCCAGAACGCGGAATATTGGTGACTATTTATGTGACTTTGGCACAACGTGAATTTCGTCGCAGATTTCCTGGCCGTCCAACTCCTACTGGTGAAACACTGCGACGTTTAGCCGCTCGCCTCGAAGAGACTGGCACAACACGAGATGCTGCCAGGCGTGGCAGACCCCGGAGTAGCCGTTCTGCAGAGAATATTGCTGCTGCAGTCGAGCATGTCAAGGAAGCGCCGTAGACATCGACCAGACGATGTGCCACGCAAATGGGTATCAGTCGACGGTTTTTACAGCGAATTTTGGTACAAGATTTGAAGATGTTTCCGTACAAAGTCCAGACGATGCATCAGCTGTTAGCTGCTGACCGCCAATCGCGTCTAACATACGCTCAAGCCATCCTTGATCACCACCAAGAGGAAGATGATTTTTCAACAAAAATAATCATGAGTGATGAGGCCCATTTCCATCTTAGCGGGTACGTAAATAAGCAAAATTTACACTTCTGGGGCACTGAAAATCCGCGTATAACCCACGAAGAGCCATTACACCCGCTCAAAGACACTGTATGGTTTGCTGTTTTCGCCGGAGGAGTCATCGGACGTTTTTTCTTCGTTTTACTGTGAATGGTGAGCGCTACAGAGCAATGATCCACGAGTTCTTTTTGCTGCAACTTGATGAATTGGGATTGGAAAACATGTGGTTCCAACAATACGGTGCTACGGCACACACTGCACGTGCCACAATCGATATGCTGAAGGATGCATCTCCCGTTTTGGCGATTTGCACTGGCCAGCAAGATCGCCTGATTTGACCGCTGCAGTCTTCTTTTTGTGGGGCTTTTTGAAGTCGCGGGTTTATGTCAGACTCTTGCAGCTCTTAAAGACAATATCCGTCAAGAATGTGAGGACCTATCGCCGGAAGTTTTGGCCAATGTGATGGAAAATGCTATAAAAAGGGCTCAAATGACAATCAACTGTGGCGGCGGCCATTTATATGACATCATATTCCCGACTTGATGTAACAAAATTAAAAGACCAAATAAAAACAGTCCACAAGAAGAATCAACATTTTTCATTTTTTTTTTTTTTAAATTACAGCCAAAAAATATCGGAAGGTTATTTTTGCGCCACCCTGTATATGTACACGGTTGTGACTATTGTGAAGGTACCCTTCACACCGATCAGTCGAAAATTGCTTTTATATGATTTCGAAAAGGATAAAAATAATTGCCAATCGCTGAATAAGTATTTATCTAAAACGTTCAAAAGCATATTTGTGCTGTCTAAACCACCCATTTCGTATGGATACGGGCAAAGCCAGTTTTCATAATTGAGAATAAAGCGGCTTAACACAGCTAGTGTTAATAAACCATTGAGGATTTTATACAGTTTCAATCTTTATGTGCCACCCAAAACAAATACATATTAACTTTGTATTACCTTGAGATCGATCTATAGTGGCTGTACGTCATTGAATTTGAACAGACTGACATTGGTTTTATATGATTTGTTTTCCAACTTGGGATGTACAAATATTTATCAAACTATACTAAAGCTTGCTTGAAATGTTCTTTTTATGATTTTGTTAAGATACGGATTGTATATTATTTTTATCTTATTATAAAATCTAATCCTTGCTTAAAACCATTATTCAGATTTTCAAATTCAACACGAAACTCCCAATTATTTGTATCTAGAATCAATAACTCTACGTTTCAAAGATTATTTGAATTGAGAGTGTGCAGACTCTACAAAGACCTTGTGCCATTCAACTGAGAAATTTCGAATGTTCTGTCGCATGTTTCAAGTTTTAGATTAACATTATTTTTTACACGGTCCATCAATCAAAATGTACTAGTCAAATATGGCCCTATGGGCTCGATAAAAATGAAATTTTATATGTTTTTCTATTATCCAACCAACATAACAACAATTTTGAGGCTTTTCAATTAGTATTTCATATAAAAAGTATCTAGTACCTGCAAATCACTTTAAAATATAAATGACATAAAAACCAAATTTCTAGGCCTTAAAATAACATGTATATTTTAATGCTGTAATGAAAATAGAAACATACTTTGTGGGAAAATGTAAGTTTCGTACGGAGCCCACGATGTCACTCGACATCGATCGATCGCTTCGTTACATACAAAGCAATTAAATTGTTTTTTGTTCAAGCGAACGATGTTGAATGACATCGAGTGCCCCGTACGAAACTTACATTTTCCCACAACGTATGTTTCAATTTTCATTACAGCATCAAAATATACCCAGTGTTGGGCAAAATACATGCTCTGATTGTATTTAAAATACAAAATACAAATACTTTTTTTCCATGTACTTAAAATACAAAATACTGCATTCCAAAAGCAAGTTTTTGAAATACAAAATACAGTGTTACAAAAATATGTATTTAAAATACAAAATACAAATAATTTTAATCAAAAATGTTTTTATTTTCTTTCATAAGCACCAGTTTTTCAAAAGTGATACCAGACAAACAATCTCTTGATCGCGAATAAAGAAACCCAGCTAACGACAAAATCTCAATGATTTCTTATTAGAAAACGATATTGATATGACGATAACGATATGAAAGACATACAACAGAATTAAGAAAAAAGTGATAACTAACTAGACTATATAACTATATATAGTCTATCTATGTATGTATTTTATTTTTTCATTATTTAACTTTCTGACAGCTTGGCGGCTTTCTCAATGTATGTACATATGTGCATTCAGTTGCGTTTTCTTTGCACAGGTACTTTGGTAATTAAATTGTGGTATTGCTATTTTTTTGAAATAAGATAATAGCAAAATTTACGATTTTGGTTGATGTATGAGTGGCATAATTTTTAGCGCATATTTTTTAACATAAATTTAAAATGTATTTTGAAAAATGTATTTTGAGAGCACAAGTACTTGAAATACAAAATACTAAAGCGCTTAGTATTTACAATACAAAATACATTCATGACACGTATTTAAAATACAAATACAAAATACGTATTTGTATTTTAAATACATGTATTTCAATTACTGCTCAGCCCTGAATATACCACATGTTATTTTAAGGCCTAGAAATTTGGTTTTTAGTGTTTCCGTACTTTTGTGCATTTTCGTCTATTATTTTTACCGGACGGGATGAAACTTATTTTTGTATTCAGCAATTTTCTAACAGCTTCACGAATTTTTCAGAGTCTATGACTTCAGTTGCATCTACTTTCTCAAATATACTTTTACTCATCTGTTTATCTTTTTGTTAAATACATATAAACAATTTTTAATTTCGATTTCACTTGTCATTTTGCTGCTGATTTTTAAATTGCCTTTTTTTGTTGGTTCAACAATGCGTTATAAGAAAATAAGTAAGCGAAAAAACTTGTATTTTAAGCAAATTTAAACAAAATGTATGGATTAAAGCAGTTTTATGAGACCCTCAACAAATAAGCAAAAAGTTTAATAAAATAAAAAACAATTATTTTTTTGCCTTGCCCTGGTTATAATAATTTTTCTGCTATTTGGAGGAACGATAAAAATGATATACATATATATTAGGCGGGTACAATTTACGTGTGGACAAAAATTTTTAGATAGTGTGCCATCGATTTTTCAATAGCTTTTAACGTAAGGAAAAAATTCCAGACGGCATATCATTTTCGAGGTGTCGGAATTTCGAAATTTTTTCACTTTTGTATGGAGGCGCGTTACGAGGTCGTTTTGTCCGAAAAATATATTGGGAAGATAACGGAACCTTTAATATTAAGCGGTCCTGCGGTGCTCGTAGAGGAGTCAAATGTATGACCATCCCCTAATATTTTTTATTGTAGACACCGTCCCCATAGCAGGCCACCTTAGTGGATACTCCTATTGAAAAAATTTAAAATCGGACGCCTCGAAAATGATTTTCTTGATGTGTCGCAGTAGAACTGTTTTCAATACCAAAAGCTATGGAAAAAAAAATTAAAAAATAAAATACGTTTCACAACTTACAAAACAAATCCAATTCCCGTACAGTAAAGTTCTCTGGCATCTTTTCGGGCACATATAATATTGTATATTCAATATTAAAGCGTATCACTTTACAAGTTGGCAAATCCATTAGGGGAAAATGTGAGAATAACGAGAACCCTTCGAAAAGAAACTCATGTTCATCGTGCTTTATAATCGTTGGTGTTTTGGTGAGGAAATTGGTGGGAGGTGAAATTGTAATGCGATAATGATGCAAATTGTGTGCATTATTGGAGTTGGGCTCACATTTCGGGTAGTCCTTTTCTCCCGGATATATACCATGACGTATGCCAACTCGTCGAGATCTCACCGAACAACGGCACAGTGGACCGTCGTTCATTTCACCATGCTCATTGTGCCACAAGTCGGCATGTATACGATAGGGATGTTGTAGTTTGCGTGACAATTCTTCCATGCAGTTGTCTTGTTCTAGTTTGAATTCCTCATTATCAGATGAATCAGTGTCGGAAGAAGTACAGCCTTCGGACTTATGTTTACAGACGCGCCGACGTGTCTGTCGTGCTGGCGGTTTGTACGGTGGCATGGTTGCTCTTATATTTTCAGCTCTGTTTATCAGCTTTTCTTCAAACAATTGACACAGCATTTCCAATCGTGTTGTGGCCTCCATTTCATGCACAATTTTAGTTCGTTTGTAATAAGGATCCGCCGGGGATGAACGTACCCACACCTCACGACTTTCTTCATTCATTTCGGCCAGCTCATCCATTTTACGTTGAATTTCTTCAGAAGTTTCACAATAATTCGAACGCCAATTTCTTAACAATCGATCTCGTTCTGTTTCCGACCTATTTGGCCGTTCGTCACGCTGTCGATGCCGCTTTCCTACGTAATGTTTTTCTGACTTGACTGTCTCATCGTACGCAGACATGTTTGCTTTGTCATAATATTCAGACTTGCTGTAAGTATATGATGCAGCTCTTGAGTAATAATCACCTCTAGGTCGTGTTGAATGATGACGGGGTAGATATGAGCCATAGTGGTTTTGTGGATAATAATTAACATCATACTCATATTGATAATTTGCTGGATGATATTCGTATGACGTATTTGATGGGACATATTCAGATGCTTGAATCGGAGGTGGAGGATAGTTATAATTGGCAGGATATTTATGATAATTAGCTGGCATTGTAGTTCCACCCGGTGGCTTGCAAGAGCCATAGCTACCTGCATATTTTGAAGTGCACGGAGCTTTATCAGCTTTCTCAGTTGACTGTGCTGGGCCAACTGTTTCAGTTGTGTACGCTGACTGCGGATAGGTGTGCTTTAGCTGGTCATTTTCGTTGCCTGGTGGTGGCGGCGGAGGAGGTGGTGGCAACTTACACATATAATTATAAAAATTGTCCGATTCTGGAGGCAAAGGAGGATTACCACCAACTGCTTCCATTTTTGTATCTGACGTAGAACATAAACCAGGAATTGGTGGTGCTGCATAATTTTTTGCAGTTGTACCTGGAATGGATGGAGCAGCAAAATTTCCACCACTACCTGCTATTTGTGGCGGAGGATAACAATAGAAGTTCGGTTTGCCTTCATAATCTTTTTTGGAATTAGAATAACTCATTTTAGTTAATTAAAAATTAAATAAATTATGTCGTGCTAAACCGCGAGAGCATTATTGTAAGAGAAGAAAATTGTAGTTGTCGAAGGCACTTTACTGTTTACAATTTTTTATTAGGGAAGTTTTCATTTCGATAGCAACATCGGTTTATACAGTTATTATGGTTCGTATCTGTGATATCATATTTAAAATTTCACACACAGATGCCGCTGCAGACATAGATTGCAGTCGTCCATGATGCAACTAATGCGGTGGCTTCATCAGCTGAACCGTTAATCAACCGACTTCGCAGAACTATCAAGAGAATACAGAAATGAAAGGCGGCATAAACGAGATGGCAAAAACAGCGTAAGCTTTGTTCATCTCTCTTCTGCAAATGTAGAAGTGGCTTCTTTTTGACAGTTTTCAGAAGTTGTACAAAAACAAAATGCATGTTATTTTTATTGAAATTGTTCTTATTGTAGGGAAAAGGTTACCTTATTAGTTGTATCATGCAGCTTTTGTAACGTAATAGATTTACAGCCTGTTCATTAATGTCGAAGTCGTGCGATTGTTCGCTTTCTAAGCGAAAGAAAATTGTTTTGGGTTCCTCTATGACGTTCTTTTATTCGAACCATGACTCGATCGACCAGACGAAAAGACTTAAGTGTTTTCATACAAAATCCGATTCCTCTATATCGATCATGTCGTCAGCACTGCGAACACAAATGTAAAAATCAAGCACTTGCTGTTTTGCTATCGAGTTGGTGTTTTTATAGAAAAAACTTTATATATATTTGTTAAAAAACTGGCAAGTAAAACTAGAAACCCCACGTATTTTTAATTTTTTTTTATTTAGTAAATATATTAAACAATTATCACATGCAGTTACACGATCAAGTTTTTTTCACATACTGCTTGTCAAAATTCAATAAAATTGATAGCTGTGACGTAGGCTGCACCCAATTTCATAACAATTCGTTTTCAAGATGCCGCCAGGAAGAAAATTAAAAATAGCTGCTTCATTAAAAGTACTATCAGTAATAAAGAAAATAAAAGAAGAAGAAAAAAACCAGAGGGCAGAAAGGAAATACTGGGTGAAGCCCTTATTAGTAAGAAGGTTGGTAAATATTTAAAAATTATAATGAATGTAGATATGCTCTATAAATCGCAGCACATCATTATATTTGTTGGTTTTGCACGTAAACATTTTTATTTCTATTTTTAAGCTTGAATTTGTTTAATTTTTACCAATTTTAATTGCGACTTTCAAACAAAACAAAAAAATTTTTGCAGACAGAACGAAAAAAAATTGTTCTCAGCTGTTTTGTTGATTGTGACTTGATGCTCTCTATGAAAGCAAAAATTGTCCTCAAGTTTGCATCAATTTTCAAAATTGTGAGTGTATTAGTAAAAAAGTGTGAATGTATTAAAACTTGAAAGGCAAAACTTGATCGTGTAACCACCAACCCTTACTTGGGGCAAAATAAAAAAACTCGTACTAGGGCGTATTATTGCACTTACGAATTTGGTATTCGATAGGCATCGAAACAAGTGCATAATCATCATACTCAGAACAAATTCAGTCCTTCCATATTTAAATGAATCCCAATCAGTTTCAAAAATATGTTAAATATGAATGTGCTTGAATCAAGTACGGCGTGCTTGCTTTTAAGCATGGATTTTACAAATATTCTCTCCGAAATCAATACTGAATATGGCCTAAATTCAATCCGAAACTGGAATTGAATATGTTTAAAATTAAGTACTCAGCGCTTGAATAATCGGCACTTAAAACGAGAGAATTTAATAAAATCCGTACTTACCGTACAGCTGACACCGCTTGGGATTGATTTAAGTACAAATGGATTGAATTGTTTGTTCAGTCTACATAA
Organism: Sturmia bella; assembly: GCA_963662145.1. Classification (NCBI taxonomy): domain Eukaryota; kingdom Metazoa; phylum Arthropoda; class Insecta; order Diptera; family Tachinidae; genus Sturmia; species Sturmia bella. Next base: position 28,387,376 of record OY759172.1, read on the forward strand.
GCGTAGCTAGGTTATTTACTCTGGGGTGAGCCAATTCACCCACGAAACAATTTTGTATTAAAAAATCCAGAGTGGACAAAAGCGAATTTTAGATGGATTTGCCCACCTCAGCCGTCCCTTATTCACGCCAATGTGAATAAGGGGAAAAAAACTTTAAAATATTGGGCACTACAATGTTGCCTGTGACTCAATCTGATAAAACAAATATGTACATACTTCAAATTTCACACAAATCGAATAATATTTAGAGGATGCTAGAAATTTACGACTGGAAAAATCAAACCAATACAAAAATCCAAAATTTCTAACGTCCTCCAGATTTGGTCGAATTGATATGCGAACTTGATATGCGTACTTATTATGTTTAATGGATCATAAACGGCCTTGTGGACAAAAAAAAAAAACAATTCCAAGTCTCATATACTCTTGAACGAACCAGCCTAATAGTACATATATATGTTAATTGGGCGCTGCGTTCGCATGAACTCACTTTAAACTTCCCAGAACTATTCCTTGGGTGTAAGTTTATCATAAAATTGTAGCTAACGAAGCAAAAACGTTACACGTCATATAGAAAAAATTCTTCTCATGACAAAAGTTATCGATCCGGGCTGTCCTGTACTTCATTATAGAGGCCAAACCCCACCCCTGTGGAACGCTGCTAATGTTATACCGTCACCTAATATCCAAGAGGCTGTAAGTAACAGAAAACTCAAAATCGAATTTTTAATTAATTACGATTTGTATTTTAGATGGATACATCCAGCATCAATCAAAAAGTCGATTTTGACTTTAGGTGGCGATATATGATTTTTCGCCGATCTTGTTAATGTATCTATGTACAGATGTGCATTGCAAAATGCTTTTAAAAACGCTAAAATGTTGCCAAATCCGCCACAATGCAACTCTGCTCGTGAATGCACCACCAAAAGCTCTAAATTATGCCTGTACTATTTTATCTCTAAGCTCATTTTGCACACATGCGAGTACAATCTTTTGTCGCAGTCAGCTTCTGAATTGTAATTTTAGCTTTTAGTTGCAGCAGAGATCGTTGAATGACAGAGTATATGAAAACATATGTATATGTTACACACATGTACTCTTCTGAGTTCTGAGCTAACGAAATAATTATTAGTATTATTGTTAATACTTATCAATAGATAAACAATTGTTTACAATATTTACAATATCTACTTATTTGTTTGTATATATATAGATACACTACAATAATATATATTTTATAATTCAACTGACAAAATACATCGAATGTAAAAAAAATCGAAATTCTAAACGGGACCTGCTATAAATATGTATGTATGTATGTATGTACGTTTAGCATTTGTTACAGATATAGGCTGGGGTACGTGTACGGCAACACTAAAGTGCCGGTTTTGCGCAAACAGGAAAATCATGAAGCCAATACCTAAAAGGGTCATTCCAAATATGTATAGAAGTACAGCAGATATTTATAAAGCCGTTGCAACTTGTTGAATACGTTCTTAAGAGAAATTGGCGTCGTACTTCCACAGCTGTTAATTTATAACAGCAAAATCATTTCGCACTGTTTCTTGATAACACGCTTCTGCAATCTCACAACAAAACTTTTGTGGAATTTTCTCAATGTTTTCCGGTACATAACAATCTCCTAGTTCGCGATTCTAAAGGGATTTTGTTTAAAACACAATAAGCTAGAATATATTTATGCACATGAGCTTTGTTACGAACTTAAATATTTTTTATTATTTATTTTAGTTAAGTTTCAAACAAACTTTTAAGAATTTTTCAAGTCTACTGATGAGTTGATTAGCACCAACGAAATGTCGTCGGCGTATAGACTGCTGAAAAATATAGCAAATATTTTTTGAAAAGGTTCATTTTTGGACCTGAATTAATACATTTCAATTGGCTCTTAAATCAAATAAATAATTAAGTTCATATTTATTTTTTAACTATTAGTTTTCTTATTCGTAATTAATTAATTTACAGTTTCGTTTAGTATTAGAGATGTGCGGTTGTCGTGGAAATGTCGTGTCACGCGTGAGTGCACGAGCGTGATGTAAAACTAAAATTTCGCTGTTGATAGTGCGTGATTACCATTTTCAGGCAGTTCACGCAGTTTGACGAAATTTAAAACACAAACTTTGTTTGGTCTACAGAAGGACTTCTGTATATTTTTCCAATACATGTAAGATATTTTAGCTGGGTCGATTTGTATGGTGGAAAATGTATGTAGAAAGTCGATAGTGGAACTAATTCTATGACCAATTTTGATCTAATAAGCCTTATGTAGCGAAAAACCAAATATCTAGTATGTTCGACATACTTTACCGCTGGATCCCATGGGCTCATATATTTACCAGACAAGTGTTTCTTGTGTTGCAATTGTGTAAATGAGACCGTTCGTGAGAGAGTAAAATGAGTGAACTTTACCCAGCTGACTACTGGTTTTAGCTTTGGGAACTGTCAACACACACAACACAAAAGCGAGCAACGAAATACATGAAGTGCTTGTTGGTGTTGTGTTTGTTATAGTTATGCAGCTACCGGATATCGTGGTACCTTGAACCGAACTTCTTTTCCCTACAAAATGGCAAAACTGTTAAACGACCTTACCAGCTGTTTAATATTTATAAATTTGGAGACGTCCAAAATATTATTCATAAACATGTTTAGCTATATTTGAAAATCTAAGCAGAAATTATGTTATTTATGTATATTACAAAATAACATTATTCAGTATTTAAGTTGCACAAAAGCAGCACACATACACATGATTTTGCTATCAATCTTTGTTGTCTAAAAAGGTTGATGCATATACATACATAAATATGTATGTTTGAATATTTGTCTGCACTCCAACGTTTTCATGAGACAACAGATGTTTCAAAAATTTTCAGGCTTGAAATGCGCTTTTGTGTGTTCCAGGTAAATTGGGTAATTGGGTAAGCTTGTTTCAGTTTTTTGAGAGTACTTTTCGTTTACTTTCATTTTACCGGAATTTACCCAGAATTACCACGAACAAATTTATTATGTCATCAGTGAATATTCTTTGAAAACCAATTTAACTTCCTTGCTTATGAATATAAATTAAGATCCTGAAAGCATACGTTTCATGACATTAAGGTTGAAAAGCATGTATTGCAAAAAGTAAATGAAATGTTAGAAGAGCAAACTATGATATGTACATATATGTGATGTATATTAGCAGTTTTCTTGCTATAACTCTCGCGTTGTACACGATCAAACGTTGAATGATTTATTGGATAGACACAGATCACAGCAGAAGAAAATAGTTCAGAAAACGGTTGTATTGAAAATTAAATTGCAGCATGCATAAAATTAAAAATCAGAACCTACTGTAACATTTTGAAATGTCGCCAATCTATGGGTGATAACATACTTTTGAAGCGATGAGCAAGAGAAATTGTAAATATGGCAGCAGATTCTCTAGCACTGTAGCACTGTAAAGGGTTTTATGGACGTCAGGGCGGATATTAAAAGGAAAGCAAGGCCGCCTAATTAATTATCCGTTGTTTGCATAACTGAGCGATCTGTTTGTATTCACAACCCACAACAACATAAGTGGACTTAAGGCAATATCAAGCTATATAAGCTAGAATATTCTACTAACAGAACTTCACATTTATGTGAACTCTCCATGTCTCTAACGAAGTTTGTTAAAAAGAGCCATGTCTGAAACAATCATTTATTAAGGTCCTATACTGTTCGCAATAAGCACCGGAAAGATCTAGAAGTCATGTTATTATTGAATCTTATATGAATTCTTTAATATTCTAATCTATAATTTATCAAAAAACTCGTCTAAAGTCCCCATTTTAAATATTTTTTAAAAACAGTTCTACATTGAAAACATGACTTTCTCGAAACTCCGTTTTAGAACTTAAGCTGGTATCACTTCCGGCCACAGAGGGTCGATTCATGAAATGAAAAAAACCTTTCGTTTGCATAACAACTTTTCACAGTATCATTTCACATTTTACACAAATTGCGATTCCAGTTTATATACTGTTTCATCCCATATGTTGCTGTGAAACAATTGCAACGGTGATTTACAAATTTTGTTGCGATTGTCAAACATTATACACATATGTACATACATATATTGATTATTTAAAACACAACAGCAAATTAGCTGACATCTACACACAGGTAAATAATTTTCTTTATTCATTTAATCGCCTTTTTATCAAAAGTGAATTACATGATGGTGCAATTTTATTCTAAAGATTTTTTGTGGTAGAAAGATTTTGTGATAACAATTTTTTTTTATTTTCATAGTATCAAAGACCAAATACAACTTTTTGAAGTATTTTGACCTTGACAACAAAAATTAACGTGCACCTTAACGACAAGATTGCCATATAAAAGTTGTCGTTAAAGTAAACGTTATTCATACATCGTGAAAATGGCCGTTACACAAATTCCGACTCACGTCTACATAATGAAAAAATGTTTCGTCGCAACAGCAAATTAGCGGACATCTACATACACTCAAATAATTGTCTTTGTTCATTTATTGGTCTTTTTATCAAAAGTGAATTACATGATAGTTTATTTTTGTTATCATATTTAACGCATTGTATATATGCACTTTTGCATGCATGTATGTATTTCCGTAGAAGAAAAGAGAGAGAGAGAGAGAGAGAGAGAGAGAGAGAGAGAGAGAGAGAAGGGCACTTCAAGAGTAAATAAAATATTAACAAATAGGTATTAATAAAATATACATATGTACACGTAAGGAATATACGAAAAACTCAACAATAAATTAAAATCCGCATTACAATTGTTTTATTTATTTATTAGAGGAATATAACACGCAATAGAGTTTTTAGTTAAATTTTTTTGCATTGTACGTACATATTGTCATGTGATAGAAAGAAACAGATAAAGCCAGTGAGAACCGAAAGCGGATTCATTACCAGGTAGGTGCATTAGAATTCGAGGCACAACACGCGCAAACTAACACATGTTGTTGTAAGTGTAAAGAGATTTTTGTTGTCAAGGCCTAAACACTGCAAAAAGTTGTATTTGAACACTATGAAAATAACAAGTAAGAGTGCTATATTCGGCTGGGCCGAATCTTAAATACCCTTCACAATGGTACATACATTCCGATTGATTTTTGGTGCGAAAAAATGTTTTATTTGGCTTTTAAATGGGCCGATTTTTTCTGAATTTCAATATCAGATCCACTACCGGGATTTAACACAGGCTGCAAAACTTTTATTTAAATAATTCCTAATATGCTCAAGTTCAACCACTGGGTGACACCAATTCTTTTTAATATCAATGAAATAAAGAAAAGCAAAATGTATTTCTTAATTATTTATCAGTTAACTTTATAGTAAAATTTATTTAACAAAAAATTGCATATAATTGCATTATTTTTGAATTATAATGCTAAACATTGCCATTAAGTGTGATTTGCTTTTCAATTTACTTACGTATGTGGGTACATGCATACGTATGTATGTATGTATCTATAATAGAAAACTCTAAAATAAATTCTTTATTATTGAATATTTTCAGTGTGTTCCATAAAACAATGATTATATACATACATATATACATACATACATATTTACATTGCTTGCTTTTACAAAATTATTTTTTTCTTGTGCACGTTGTTGATGATCTATTGCGTATCATCATACACATGTGTGTGTGTATGTACATATGTAAGTACGTAGGCAAACCCAAAATGATTTTTTGTGTGAATGAATTTGAAGACGCAATTGTTTAAAAGAATTTCATTGCGTACCCTTTTTTCAACAATTCTTTATATCACTTTCATTTTCAAGCTCGTGTATATATACATACATACACATTTTTACACCAAAGCAAAAAAATTGTTTATGCTAACATACTTGCATGCATACATACATACATATGTATGTAGATACATACATACCTACATGCATACAAACGTATCTACATACATACATACATACATACATACATACATACATACATACATACATACATACATACATACATTCATACATGATCGCAAATATTATATACATATGTATATAATATTGTTACGTTTTAACCTTTTCAAAACGTTTTCCGTAGATTCTTTAATTGTAATGAAGTTAAAACACGCACGTCTTCAGTTTACAATAATCAACAGTTCAACACTTTATTTATTTTAGCACACTATACTTGTAAACACTTTACTAAGAACACTTTACTAAAGGAACGACACTTTCACTTAATCACTTTTTATTACTTAAGACACTTTACACGTTAGCGCAGCTAAAAATCGACTGACCGTTCAGCGTTGAGCTTCGCTGCTTTTATACCTCCAATGATCATTACTAGAACATTCTAGACGTTTACAGAAGCTAATCACGCCACATCTATAGTGCGATGTGCGATGACTCATCATGAACAAAAGATATACACACACACCGACATACATACACGCGGCAGTAAAACTCAAGCATCTGAGTCGCGCACATACATGCACACACGAATATTGTATCGTGCGGTGGTGGTTTCTTTTATTTCGCTGTTGTGCTTATTTATCCACACATGTGTGTCAGTATGTGCACACTCGCTGTGCTGCCGTTTTGTTTATCAACAAGCTTCCATGTATGAATGTGTGTATATACCTCCTGTGTTCATTTACAAATAATAACAAGACAATATAAGTTAAGATTCCCCAATTGATGTTGCTAAAAAAATTAATTAGGGCGCAACCACAGCGCCAATAAAAATTACACAAATGGTTTTAAATCAATACAAGGATTTTATTTGGAGTTAAAACTGATTTTAAAACAATGCAAGAATTTTATTTAAAGTTAAAACTGATTCATTAATATTAATTATACCGCACTTAACGAACTCGTAACCAAGACTGATTAATTGTTGTCCCAACTTTTGGCTTGTTGACTTCACAGCTCACGTTGCATCGGCATGTGCAAACAACCAGACGCTGATCCAGCAAAACTATTTTCCCACAACCAGGTTATTGTTGAAATTGGATCAAACGCGCATGTTGAGGTTGTTCACCTACAAGGTGCTGATCAGGCAGAAATTAGTTGGTCGGCAGAGTTGCCGGTGCTATTAACTCCTCCCTCCTTAAATGTCTGCGTCCCGCAGATCACATGCTTAGGTTGAAAGGTAGGTTCAGCTGACTGTGGAACTTTGATAGTTGGTAAGCTCATTTTTCCGGTTATTCTATGCCACAAAGAACCAATGCAGATGCCCATTATTATCACGATACCAATGTTGGAGCCCAGTGAAAGATTTAGCTTCGTGCCCAGATACTGAAGTTTGTCTACGTTGTGCAAACTTATGTTGTGAACCTGGTCGATGTCCACCAATAGTTTCTCATTAGCCACGCTCGTTAATATGGGAGGAAGTGGTTGTAATCTCGAGACTGATGTACTGGAGAATGTTTCATTATTAATGAGTATGCTTTCGTTATGAAGTTGTATCAAGTAAGTGCCATTAAGTGTTTCTGTGTGTTTCTGCGTTTTTATGACACCCTTGAAGTTTGTAAGAAAAAGTACATCGGATGTTATCATTTCTACTACCTGCGCGCTGGTAATCTTGTAACGGCAATTAGCGGTTCCCCCTTTGAGCATGCGTGGTATACACGTTTCTTCAGCTATTTGGATCAAAGATGTTTGTTGACAAACTGTCGCTTTATTAATGTTCAGACAAGGACTGGCCACACCGAAGGTTTCCTCTTGACTTATGAGAATTTCCTTAAACGGAAGTTCAATTTGCCTATCTTTCCTTATCGTTGTTCGAGCAATCAGTCGATGGTAAGACTCTTTTTTTAGTTTTGGGAGGGAAAGAACGTATAACAATAAGGACCCATTTGTGTAGATGGACGGTTTCCCATATTCGATAGCTTCTACTGCGTTGGCATACGGCAGTGTCTCCATTTCGGTAATGATTTTTTCAACTTCAGTCCTATCTAGCAGGTTTGTATTAATTATTCCAGCTTTAGCCAGCTGACACGCTCTCATCACTTCATTAATAGTGTCTTTCAAAATAAGAACTTGATTCATCGTGTCCTGTCCAATTCTCTGGGATTCTTTTCCATTGCTAACTTCGTTCACTTTGTCAATGAGCTCGTTAGTTTTTCGGACAACCTCATTTGTAGTATTCAGGAGCTGTTCGTTGATCTTATACTGCTCGTTGTTATTGTCTATTATTGCATTTTGGCTTTTTAAAATGGAGTTCCAATCTGCGGCATCCGGGTTTCCGGCTACCCACTTCCAGGCGGAGCCGATCCAGTCAATTGATCTACGATTTCTTGTTCGTATGCTTCCCAATTCCATAAGTCTTTCTTGTACTTGCGTCAGATGATAGATTATTACTTCCCTCGTCTTACTGGGTGGCATATAGTTTTGAAGAAGCGCAGTTACATTGTCGGCAATTGTTGCGAACTCATCTAAGTTTATAATGTGGACCAGTTTGAAATTTCCATTAATAGTCCATGCGTTTCCGGCTCTTACAGTAACTATAGGGACGTCGTAGCGATAAATCTGCTCTGCATTTAAGATGATCATATTTACAAATGCAACGGTAGAAAAAACCAACTTGAAAACCATTTTTCTGAAAATAGCAATTTAGTATTTAAAAATATAAATGATTATGATAAGCCCGGCGATGCCGATGCAAAATGTTTAGATGACATGTGAAGTGATTGATTAGTTTTAATTAATATCTTATGTACTAAGTACCCTTCCCCTTTTTTTATATTTTATTCTTTTTACTGTTACTATTTTTTCTAATTGCTCTTTATTCTAAGAGGAAAAAATATTTCTTTTTTTTTTTATTAATTATGTTTCGTAAAACAAAAAAGATTTATAGCATATTTTGTATATACTTCTAATTTTTGCTCTTCTTTTTTCGTTTTATATTTTGTTTTCTTTATATGTGTATTTTGCTTTTCATACTTTTGGGTTGGTCTTGCTTTGTCTCGAACTTGCCATGGAGGGATCGCGTGATTCCGTTTTAGTCGAGAGCAGGCATGCCTCCCCCAACCTACTAAGGTACGATCTATCCCACTTATAGGCCGGCTCTTGTTAATTATGCTAGCCACCCTTGAATATTTCATATTTCTTGTATGGTATTATTAATTTCTATATATTTTTTCTTAAAGAAGTGGAAGTTTTCTCTTTTTAATTTTGTTTTAGATTTTTTATATTGGCTTTATGGATCCTTTTACCACTCACTGTACGCACTGTGACCTTGTTGTCCTTTTCTACAATTTCCTTTCTATATATAGCTTTGTTCTTGCTTTTTATACTTTTAATCCTAACATATATTACGTCGCCCTTCGCATATTGCTTTGGCGATGAGCGTTTCCTATTCATTCGGTTGTTACGTTCTTTAATATTTCTTTTGATAATCTTACCGAGATCTCTATTTATTTTGGAGCGAGCTTCGAGTAGTTTCCTAAAGTCAGATGTTTTTGTCCTGTTAAAAAAGACGTCGCTGGGTCTTTTTCCAGTGACCGAGTGCATGGTATTGTTATACCTATCTACTGCAACGTACATTAATTCCAGTACACTTAGTTCCGCATGTTCTACCCTTAAGCACCTATAAATTTCGATCAAAGTTGAGTGGAGGCGTTCCACTTGACCATTTACTTCGCTGCGTTGGGATGGCGTAAGATAAATCTTTACCCCTAGCCTTTCCAGAAAATCTCTAATCAAAGGGCTCATAAAACTACTTTCGTTGTCAGTGACTAAAATTTTGGGTACTGTAAAGTAATGAAGTATTTTCATTAGTTTTTCCCTGACATTCAGAACAGACCTATCACTTATATGGAAAAGTTTGGCAAATTTCGAAAACTTGTCGATTACAGATATAAATTTCTGGTTTTGTATCTCCATTATGTCCATGTGTAAAATCTCACATGGCATCGTTGGTGCAGGAGTCTCTTGGAATTGCGGTTTTGAGGGGTTTCTATCATATTTGTTAGTATTACATACGTCGCAATTCGTTACGAACTTTCTGACGAGGGCATACATGCGTGGGAAATAGTATTCCTCCAGAATTTGTTTCTTATTTTCTCTAGCATTTCTATGTGCCCTGCGGTGTTCTTTCTGAATAATTTCAAATTGTAAATTTTCTGAGCGGATATCACTAACTATTTTTTGAGCGATCCTAATCTTGTATCTTGAAAAATGTTGCAAGTAGAGTTCTTGTATAGTTGGCAAATACGATTCTGGAGATTTAATTCCATTAATTACGTTGGGATTTAGTGTTTTTTTGAGGACGTCTAAAAGTTTTTTAGCATCCCACGCAGGAGCTGAGAAATAGTGACGAAGGAAGTTTTTATGCGGTATTTCACTTGATTGTAGTTCTGGTCCGATTTTGATAATTATTTGGTTCCTGAAAACGTTAACCGGGACTTCCATGTGGGGAATGAGGTCGGAGCTATCTTGGTCTGCGCTGTGAATGGTTGAGCCCGTAGACATTGAATCTGCTTCCCTTGTTTCTGACGCCGTTCTTGTTATTTGGGAGTCAACTTCGCTGGCGGTTATGGTGGATTCGTCACTGATATGGTTGACACTAGTTCTCAACCTAGAGAGAGCATCCGCAACGTAGTTTGATCTACCAGGTTTATAGATCAACTCGTGGTTATATTCTTCTATGCGAGCCTTCCATCTTTTCAACTTAGCGTTGTAGTTCCTGTTACCTAACGCGTAGGTAAGAGGTTGATGGTCAGTATAGATTTTAATTTTTTTGGCACCATATAGATAGTTTCTTAAATTGTCCAACGCCCACACAATAGCCAGCATTTCCTTTTCGTTTGTGGCGTACCCTTCCTCCGTTTTATTCAGTGAACGGGATATATAAGCTATTGGCTTGTCTTTGCCAATTTCTCCTTGTGACAAGACTGCGCCAATAGCGTAGTTCGAAGCATCGGTTGTAAGATTGAATGGTTTTTCAAAGTCAGGAAACGCAAGAATTTCTGCTGTAGTCAAGAGAGATTTTAACGTTTGAAAGGCAAGTAATGCTTCGTTATCCAATTTTACTGAAACTTTCTTCGATTGACTAGCCTTTACCTGTGCATTTTCTCCCCTTGTTAAATTTGTTAGTGGTTTTGCCACCTTCGCGTAGTCTACAATGAAACGCCTGTAGTACGACGTCATTCCTAAGAATCCTTTTAATTCCTTCAAATTAGCAGGGGGTAGGAGGTTTTCGATAGCTTTTACCTTTTTTGGATCAGGTTTTATACCCTCAGAGCTCACCACATATCCCAAAAATTCAACTTCCGATTGCATGAAATGGGTTTTTTCGATATTGACCTTTAGATTTGCTTCCTCCAATCTTCTGAAAACTGTGTCAACATTTTCCAAGGTTTCCACCTCATTACGACCAAATACTATTATGTCGTCTATGTAGACATAACAGATTTTCCCTATAAACTCCTTGAGAACGTCATCTATCATTCTCTGAAAGATCGCAGGAGCATTTTTCAGCCCGAAAGGGAGGCGGAGAAATTCAAATTTTCCATTCATGGTCGAAAATGCGGTTTTAGGAATATCTGATGGTTTCATTGGAATCTGGTGAAATCCAGAAGTTAGATCAATAGTTGTGAAAAATTTTGCGTTGCCCAGACTCGCCAAAGTGGCGTTAATGTCCGGTATTGGGTATGTGTCAGGTACTGTCACCGCATTAAGTCTTTTATAATCAACAACTAACCGATACTGTTTTTCTCCATTTGGTTTTGGCTTTTTCGGCACTACCCAGATTGGAGAATTGTAAGGACTTTTCGAGGGGCGTATTATTCCCTCAGATAGTAACTCGCCAATTTGTTTTTCGACCTCGTCCCTCATTGCAGCAGGATATGGGTAACTTTTTGAATAAATAGGTTCAGACGTTGTCGTCCTAATTGTTGCTTGCACATTTGTAGCGACAGCCCGGCTGTCTTCAAGTGGCCCAAACAAGTTCTTGTATTTACTAATAATTTCATTAATCCTTTCTCTAGTCCCTACCGACATTGATTCGCTCAATATATAATTTAAACTACAAGAAATTTTTTCCTTAAGGGGTATCCTAATTGTATCCCTGATCAAAAGAATGTTTTCCTTTCTGTCAACCACTGCTTTTAACTCTTTGAGGCTATCGTCACCTATAATTCCATCAAAACTATTGAAACCAGGTAACACGTAGAATGTAAGGGGGTGTAATATTCCATAGCGTAAAAAGAACCTTCCTACAATTTTTTTACTTATTTTAATTTTTCCACCTGCTGTGTTAACTACAAGTGGTTTAGATAAAGGTATGCTTCCGGCAGATAATTTAGTGCTGCAATAATTTTTGTTCGAGCCGGTGTCGATCAAAAATTCAAATTTTCTATTTTTAGTGGTCACATATTCTACGTAAGGTAGGCTTGATGGCCTCCCTCCATAAAATTTTGTTCACTTGACACATCATCGAAATTGTTTGCTATTTCTTCTTCTTGATGAGTGTCCTCCGAATAGCCCTGGTTGACATCTAAATGAAATAGGCGCGGTTGCTTGTCCCTATTGAATATTCCGGATCCGCTTCTCTTTTCAGCTTGCTTAGGGCGATTCATGTAATTAATTCTTCGCGTTTGCATTGAGCGGTCTACTTCCATCGGCTCTGGTTTGGCCTCGTATTGCCTAGGAAAAGGTGAAGGCTTATGATGCGGATCAAAATGGTTTTGTTGATAGTTGTTAGTTCTCTGTTGCCAAGAATTAAATCTGAAATTATTTGGGGGTTGGTTACGAGGGTAAGGTTTGGGAGGTCTTGGTGGAACAATTGTACGGGTTTGAACGAATTGTTGCGTATTGCTTCGAATATTTGCCCTCGGGTGCAGAATATTATTTCTCATGGTCAGATTCTGCAATTCGAGGCAGGCCGAATATGCCTCTGGCAAATTTTTGGGTCGTTGAATAATCACCATTCTAGAAAGTTCTGGATTAAGACCCCGTATAAATATATCCAAGGCCCTATTCCGGTGAGTTGCTATCAAAGCATTAACGGTTTCTTCGCTAAAGGTTTCCGTCTTAAGTTTATTAATAATAAGAGAAAGTTGATGATTAACCGTGGAGTAGAATTCATCAACTTTCGATGTTCCCTGGGAAAGCTGGTTGAGCTGATGTTCAAGCGTCTGAACATCCCTCTTATCAGCATAATGAAGGGATAATATTTTTTTCATTTCACACCAATCCGCCTCAAAAATATTATACGATACCAAGGCTGCGTCAGCTTCTCCAACCACTTTTTGCCTAATACTTTGTACTATCGAGCGGTATATGGGCTTGTCTTTCACGATTTCGAAGTCTTTGAGAATCATTTCGACAGAATGCACCCATGACACATAGTGCAAAGGGTTACCCTCGAAGGATCGCAGCTCCTTGACGCTATCGGGAAGTCGACTAATTGACTTAAGGTCCTCTTCTGTTCTTGGCACCTGTAGTGTGAAAGCGGTTACCTCGGCACTATCTAAGTCACTACGGCCCTGTCTTTCAATCTGATCTACCCTTATATTCAACTCGGCTATATTATTACTCTGCTCTATCCCATTTAGCCTACTCTCCATTAATTTAACCTGCTCCAAGAGACGATTAACGGCTCCCGTAAGAGTGGTTAGGTTCACTTTCATTTCTTCCATGGTCACAGATAAAAGAAAATTTTCGGAATAGTGGTAAAAGGACTCACCTGATAATCGCCACCAATGGTATACTTATTCACCCACTTTTTTATTTCACACTTCCACTTCTTTATAATTTTAAAAATTTTTTCTTATAAAAATGCTTGAATTTTATTTTCTTATATTGCGCAAAATTTTTCTATATATTTTTCATACATATATATTTTTTGTTTTTTTTTTTCATGTATATTTATCCTTTCGTTGTAATTTTTTGTATCTTCTTTATAAAACTGTTCTTCTTTTTCTTTTTTTTTATAATTAATTTTTTTAAACTTTTGTGTTATGATTCTAAATTTGAATATTTTCTCTTTTTTATGTTTTATTAATTTTGATTTTTTAATTATATTGAATTTTATTCTTTTCTTAAAAAAAAAATTTTGTTTGAGCCTTGGCTACACCGACTACCCGATCAATTGGAAAATCTTTTGTTCCCTCACGGAAGGGCCGTATTTTTCCTTTTTAGTATCCACTTTGATTAGATATTTATTTTGTCGTGGATACCTACTGGGGTACAGGTACCTTCACATTTGCTCTGATAACCTTCTGTGATAATTTTAGGGATCACCAGGAGTATCAGTTTGGCAAAGGAGGGGCGTTTTTATACTTTAATTATTTATTCTTTATTTGTAAGTTATAGTTCTGGAGGGTCCCGTAGGAATCGCAGAACTTTTTTATTTCGTTATCCTTTTTATATTATAAAGGACACCACTGTATTTTGTGGGTCCCTGCTCGGGCGCCAGTTAAGATTCCCCAATTGATGTTGCTAAAAAAATTAATTAGGGCGCAACCACAGCGCCAATAAAAATTACACAAATGGTTTTAAATCAATACAAGGATTTTATTTGGAGTTAAAACTGATTTTAAAACAATGCAAGAATTTTATTTAAAGTTAAAACTGATTCATTAATATTAATTATACCGCACTTAACGAACTCGTAACCAAGACTGATTAATTGTTGTCCCAACTTTTGGCTTGTTGACTTCACAGCTCACGTTGCATCGGCATGTGCAAACAACCAGACGCTGATCCAGCAAAACTATTTTCCCACAACCAGGTTATTGTTGAAATTGGATCAAACGCGCATGTTGAGGTTGTTCACCTACAAGGTGCTGATCAGGCAGAAATTAGTTGGTCGGCAGAGTTGCCGGTGCTATTAACTTATACGCACATATAAAATAACGATGATTTAGTACGTTCTAGAACAATCACAATCGGGCCGTTCACGACCAAATTTTGTAACAATATTATATACATATGTATGTACCATTATGATTGATTTTTGGTACCAAAAGTTGGGTGCATATGGGCCGATGTCCAAAAATTTTCTAATTTTGCCCCTAAACAGCCTGTATGTACCATTCCGACAAATATTTAGTGCAAAAAACTGTTTCGTTTAGCTTCCAGGCCCGACTTCTTGAGATATCGGGAGGCGCTATATCACGAACATATATGGGCCGATGACAAAAAGATTTCCAGTTTTGCTTCTGACTAACCTATATGTATCATTCTGATTGATTTTTGGTGCCAAAAGTTGTTTTATTTAGCTTATAGAGCCGATTTCTTGAAAAATCGGGAGACGCTATATCTCACGTATATATAGACCGATTGCAGACATTTTCAAATTTTGCTTTTAAACACCTTATATGTACCATTCTGATCGATTTTTGGTACCAAAAGTTGTTTTATTTGGCTTTTAGAGCCGACTTCTTGAGAAAACTTGAGGCGCTATATCTCGAGTGTATATGGGCCGATGTCCAAAATTTTCCACGTTTGCCTCTAAATAGTCTATATGTACCATTCTGATTGATTTTTAGTGCCAAAAATTGCTTTATTTGGCTTAAAGAGCGGATTTCTTGAAAAATCAGGAGTCGCTATATCTCAGATATATATGGACCGATTTCAAAACTTTTCCAATTTTGCTTTTATACACCTTATATGTTCCATTCTAATCGATTTTTGATACCAAAAGTTGTTTTATTTGGCTTTTAGAGCCGACTTCTTGAGAAAACGGGAGGCGCTATATCTCGAGTGTATATGGGCCGATGTGGAAAAATTTTCCACTTTTGCCTCTAAATAGCCTATATATACCATTTTGATTGATCTTCGGTGCCAAAAGTTGTCTTATTTGGCTTATAAAGCCGATTTCTTGAAAAATCGGGAGACGCTATATCTCGGATATATATGGGCCGATTTCAAAAATTCCTTTTTTTCTAGGATTTAATGGGCACTAAAAATGATATGGTTTAGTTTTTAAGACAAAATTTTTTTTCAAAAATCTGAATACAAAAATTGCACAAAATACCCCTCAAAACCCGGTTTTTTGAATATATCTCGGCTATCCGTGGACCTATCTTACTGAATTTCAATAGCAGACCCACTACCGGGGTTTCACACGTTTTAGCGAAAGAATGAGGTTTCTATCTCAAACCGTTTTCTCAGAAACGGTATTTCAACGACTACAGACGGACAGACGGACAGACGGACATCGCTCAATCGTAATCGCTATTGATGCTGATCCAGAATATATATACTTTATGGGGTCTTAGATGGATATTTCAATGCGTTACAAACGGAATCACAAACTTATATATACCCTTACACATTTATGTGAAGGGTATAAAAATATTTAAGTTCGTAACAAAGCTCATGTGCATAAATATATTCTAGCTTATTGTGTTTTAAGCAAAATCCCTTTAGAATCGCGAACTAGGAGATTGTTATGCACCGGAAAACATTGAGAAAATTCTACAAAAGTTTTGTTGTGAGATTGCAGAAGCGTGTTATCAAGAAACAGTGGGAAATGATTTTGCTGTTATAAGTTAACAGCTGTGGAAGTACCTACGACGCCAATTTCTCTTAAGAACGTATTCAACAAGTTGCAACGGCTTTATAATATATGATGTATTTCTATACATATTTCGAATGACCCTTTTAGGTATTGGCTTCATGATTTTCCTGTTTGCGCAAAACCGGCACTTTAGTGTTGCCGTACACGTACCCCAGCCTATATCTGTAACAAATGCTAAACGTACATACATACATACATACATACATACATACATACATACATACATACATACATACATACATACATACATACATACATACATACATACATACATACATACATACATACATATTTATAGCAGGTCCCGTTTAGAATTTCGATTTTTTTTACATTCGATGTATTTTGTCAGTTGAATTATAAAATATATTTTATTGTAATGTATCTATATATATATATATACAAACAAATAAGTAGATATTGTAAATATTGTAAACAATTTTTTATCTATTGATAAGTATTAACAATAATACTAATAATTATTTCGTTAGCTCAGAACTCAGAAGAGTACATGTGTGTAACATATACATATGTTTTCATATACTCTGTCATTCAACGATCTCTGCTGCAACTGAAAGCTTACAATTCAGAAGCTGACTGCGACAAAAGATTGTACTCGCATGTGTGCAAAATGAGCTTAGAGATAAAATAGTACAGGCATAATTTAGAGCTTTTGGTGGTGCATTCACGAGCAGAGTTGCATTGTGGCGGATTTGGCAACATTTTAGCGTTTTTAAAAGCATTTTGCAATGCACATCTGTACATAGATACATTAACAAGATCGGCGGAAAATCATATATCGCCACCTAAATTCGAAATCGACTTTTTGATTGATGCTGGATGTATCCATCTAAAATACAAATCGTAATTAATTAAAAATTCGATTTTGAGTTTTCTGTTACTTACAGCCTCTTGGATATTAGGTGACGGTATAACATTAGCAGCGTTCCACAGGGGTGGGGTTTGGCCTCTATAATGAAGTACACGACAGCCCGGATCGATAACTTTTGTCATGAGAAGAATTTTTTTCTATATGACGTGTAACGTTTTTGCTTCGTTAGCTACAGTTTTATGATAAACTTACACCCAAGGAATAGTTCTGGGAAGTTTAAAGTGAGTTCATGCGAACGCAGCTTCCAATTGAAATATGCACATATGTACTATTAGGCTGGTTCGCTCAAGAGTATATGAGACTTGGAATTGTTTTTTTTTGTCCACAAGGCCGTTTATGATCCATTAAACATAATAAGTACGCATATCAAGTTCGCATATCAATTCGACCAAATCTGGAGGAGGTTAGAAATTTTGGATTTTTGTATTGGTTTGATTTTTCCAGTCGTAAATTTCTAGCATCCTCTAAATATTATTCGATTTGTGTGAAATTTTAAGTATGTATTTGTTTTATCAGATTGAGTCACAGGCAACATTGTAGTGCCCAATATTTTAAAGTTTTTTTCCCCTTATTCACGTTGGCGCGGGTAAGGGACGGCTGAGGTGGGCAAATCCATCCAAAATTCGCTTTTGTCCACTCTGGATTTTTTAATACAAAATTGTTTCGTGGGTGAATTGGCTCACCCCAGAGTAAATAACCTAGCTACGCTTATGTAGACTGAACAAACAATTCAATCCATTTGTACTTAAATCAATCCCAAGCGGTGTCAGCTGTACGGTAAGTACGGATTTCATTAAATCAAGTACGTTGCTCTCGTTTTAAATGCCGATTATGCAAGCGCTGAGTACTTAATTTTAAACATATTCAATTCCAGTTTCGGATTGAATTTAGGCCATATTCAGTATTGATTTCGGAGAGAATATTTGTAAAATCCATGCTTAAAAGCAAGCACGCCGTACTTGATTCAAGAACATTCATATTTAACATATTTTTGAAACTGATTGGGATTCATTTAAATATGGAAGGACTGAATTTGTTCTGAGTATGATGATTATGCACTTGATTCGATGTTTCTAAAGATTATCTAATACCAAATTCGTAAGTGAAATAATACGCCCTACTTCCTTTTTTTCAAGTACATTTCGTACTAAAACGAAGTACAAAAAACTTAAATTTAATTCAAGTTTTTTCATACTGCGTACGAGTTTATTCCCCAAATATCGTTGTTGCTTCTTCCTTAACAAGTACCTTTGGGAACTTAGTTGATTGGCGCCTTAGTTCGTCGCGCGTGCAAAATATGATCAATAATTCATAAGAGGGATTTGTTAACCACGGTAAATAATGGATACAGGAAGCATAGCGAAACAAAATTGTACTTTCTGCATTAAAAATATCTGATTCGTTTGAATTTATATTACAACGATGTCACCAGTTTTTTCCGAGCTCTTGCCCGCGAGATATTGTAGTATTAAGTGGCCAGGACACGCCCAATAACCTCGTCACTCGTTTGATTGTGTGTGGCGGTGGTGCTTATTTTTGTTTCTTTAAGAATTCGTATGAAATTTGTTTATACACTGCAAGAAATGGGACTGTAATGGTTTATGATTCAGTCAGTTGTACTAATGTTAATTTCTGAAAATAATATTTACAATAAAAATTTTAAATTTTTAATAACAAAATGTGAATTCCTTGTTTCATGGAGAATTCATTATAAAATATTCGTTAAAAGAGGTGACTTTCCACTGCATTGTAGAGGCCTTTCTTCAGTTTAATACCGGGGAATTTCATTTTTAAAAGTGTACATAAACATGGAAAAAATGCATTCCTGAATACAACATCAATCGAAAGCGATAGAGAAATTCTCAAGTTTTTTTTGTTTGAAGACTTCATGGCAATTTCGTAGATATGCAATTGTCGCAGTAATGGAAAGCTGCGCGAATAAGAAAAACCAATTTGACTATTTATTGAAAACTATTTTTGTGCGAAACAAAACAGCACAAGGCAAAAATAACTCATCACTGGACGGCGTAATTGAAACGAACGCTACAAAGCCCAAAAATTATGGTGATTGCCGTCTTTCGTTCAATGTCTACGCAAAATTAATAAAATAAACGATACGCACCCAATCAAGCTGAGTGATGAGTTTAATGAGGGTTTCTTGGGCCCTTTATGTTTTTGTTTTAGGCGCTTCTTTGTTCGAGAATAGATTCCCAAGCCCGAAAACACTATTCGGATTATTAAGCTGCATACACAAATTTTGAGTGGAATCGTTATGGGTAAGTATATCAGGATATCAGATAGTCAATATTGTGTTTTTTAAGTTACCAAATCCGCAATAAGTGGGTTATAAAATCACCGCAATGACATTCCTACTCATGAGTGCTTAAAAGCGCCTTAAAGTTCTAAAGCTTTTTTCATACGACTTATTTTGCCTGCTTAAAAAGAGCGGTGTTTGAAAATCCGCTTTCATTCAACGATCTCTGTTGCAACTCATAACAGTCAGCAAAGTTTTTTTTTTAAATATTCAAAATTCAAACGCCGATCGCTATTAAAATAAATATCTTTCATTTTGATAGATCGAACTTGGTGATGAAATAATATAGAACTGGAAACACACTGTGAGAATAAAAATAAATTTCTTTTACTTATTGTGAATACATTTTTGGCGCCAAAGAAAATTTTCATTCCAAATCAAAAAGAAAAACTAAACTGGTGAGTAAGGAGTTGAGATATACTTTGCATTTTTTTTTCAAACAAGATGTAAACTATTTCATAAGTGCATGCCTCACAAAAAAACCTTTTAGTGTAAATGTACTTTATTAAATAGAAAAATTTAAATTGAAATGAAATATGTAAATACATTGAAAGAACGTTGATGCCAACAATTTATCTGTTCTTAAAATTCTTTCTGTGCAATTTCAGACAAAAAGTGCAAAAATTAAGGCAATTGGCAACTGAATTTCGTTGAAAAGTGACCACCACCAAGAAGTTGATAAAAATGGCTAACGGACGTAGTTCATATTTTGGGGATGATCTGGACATGTCATTTGACCTTGAAAGCTCGTTAGTTATGAGCATGGAAAACTGGTACCAGCATTGTTACGAAAACGGCCTTGTATCAGGTAATCTGAGGCAAGAGGTAATGCAAGTAATTGAAGAACCTGCAAATAACCAAGAAAATTCTGATAACGAGCACCAAGAGCTGCCACAAAATATTGCCATGTTGAGCGAGGAACAAAGGGATCTTGTGGAGATCGTTCGCGGCCAGATAACGTATATGTTAAGTAAAGACAAAGACAAGGCCAAAATCAAATTCATTCTTTTAACTGGTTACGCAGGAACTGGAAAAACATATACCTTAGCCGGCATTCGAGATATTCCAAATTCAAGCATCTTGTATGTGGCTAACACGAAGAGCCTCTGTGCCTCAGTCGGTGCAAAATTTAACTTGCCCACAATGAATTTATGTAGATTTTTTATGAATGCCTTAGGCTTGTGCGCTACGGACGCATTAAATTTAATGGATAGAATGCAGATGGAAAACTACATTGAGGCGAATCCTGTTATCAACAGATATTTTTTGGAGAACATGATAGCTAACAGAGATTTTGTTGTAATAATATTTTTTGACGAATTTAGCATGTTTTCTCCACATGCTTTGCAACTATTTATAAAGATTTTGGAGACAGCGTCAAGTGAATTGGGTGCAAAGTTTTTAATAATTTTTTGCGGAGATTTCATGCACATACCTCCTCTGTTTACGGCATCCACCGATTACAAACCAGTAAGAGATAAATTCAATATTATATTAAACTTCACAACACAACTTCGCATTGCCGATGAACCCTATATGAACGTCATCTCTAGGCTAGTGGATAGTCCCGTGATGCCGGCACCACTATTTCTGGAAGAGCTACGAAGAGTCGTTCCCGGAAATTGGTTTTCACCTCAAATTCAGTACACGTTTCCCCTCGAATATATACAGAGAGCCTACCAGAGCTTAAGGACTTCTTCGAAATTAGATTCGTGGCTTGAGGCATTACCAGCAGAGTTTTTTTCTAAAGTTTTAACTTTGAGAGCATATGCTTATACAAATCGTGAAGTTCATTGCCTGAATCTGAATTTGGCGTTTACAATCGTTAAACAACTAACGGATCTGGGAAACGATTTTGAATTCATTAGTTCTTTTGTTTACTTTGCGAGATTCGATGCTGACAGCGAGAACCCTTTGAAAATTATACCATTGATACGTTTTTTTCCATATCGTATTTTAGTAGAATCTCCAGGCATATACATTCAAAGTATCGTACACCTGGTTGATTGGGATTTTAATAAAGGATATGTTACGTTGTATTACCCACATAAAGAGCAAATTGTTCAACAGCGTTTTTGTCACTTCTATTTCAACTTATATCCACAGGTGAAATTCTACGGCGTACCACTGGAGCTCACCTTTGCCAGCACATTTCACAAAGCTCAGGGTGAAACTTTTGCACAAGATATAGCAGTGTCTCTAAGTAACATTGATCACCGCGAGCTATTCGCCATTTTGTCACGTATTCATTTGCCCCAACAAATTAAAAATTTGTATTATAGGGTTAATCCAGATCCTTAATTTGCCTGTTGTTTTAACGAAGCACGTTATCGTACTATATTCACATACATACATATACATACATATATTAATATTTGGTTATACTTTGTTACTCTGAGAAATTTTATAATATTAACAATAAAAGTGTAATATGTGTATTAATCTAATTTAAAATCTTTATTTATGTATTTAGGAGCTCTGATCGGTTTCCGTAACTTCTCTCAGTTGTATGGAAGCTTTTCAACGAATGGGATGTATGCTTACTAGACCGTACCACCTCGCAAACAGAAAAGAGGTTGCCCGTATACCCCCAAATAATTTGTTTAAAAATTTCATATAAACAATTTTTTTTTAATTCTTCGCTGTATCTTTGACAGTTACAGTTTAACTATAATTGTCAAAGATGTAGCGAAAAAGGTTTAACTTCCGAATAAAAAAGAAATGCGGTCGGGGGGCCCCCGTTAGGGGGTTATTGTTTCATCTTTGAATGTAATACAAGGTGAAATCTGTATGTTTTATTTTGTGTTGTTTTTGAAATTTTGAAATTTTATGATTCTTTAAATTTTTGGAACGTTTTATTTTTTACTTTTGACACATGCAGTATTTTTTTGTCAATCTGCTACAAAACGAAGAAAATTTTTCAATATTGCTGTTTTTTGTTGTGACATACTTTACTTTAGCGACAGCTAGCTGCTGATAGTGTCCGTTTTCACAACTAATTAATAATTATTGGTAGGTGTCTCCGCTGCTGTCAGACACCGCCCATCATACACAATTGTTTGTCGACAGATACACTAATGCATATAAACAGCTCACACGCTTTCGTGACGATTTCTAATTTCTACTACCAGCAAGCCGCGTTAAGGAACTTCGTTGCAATACTTCATATCAGCACGTCAAGAAAAATATGGTTGGGGTAACCATATTCGAAGAGAAACATATTACACAGGCCAACACTTAATTTGCTTCTTTGAATTTATCAACTGATTCTAGTTAACTTGGGTGCACTGAGTTCAAATCTGTAATCAGTTTGTCTCTATCAGCTCTAGTTTTCATTATATAGCTTTTTTATACCCTCCACTCATGACCTCCAATTATGACCATCTGCCCGTCTGTCAGTTTTTTAAAAAATTTTTTTTTCATCAAAATTTCTTATTTACAGTTAAGTATTTAAAAAGTAAAACTATTCCATAGGAATTAAAAACAATAAATAAAAAGAAGTAAAACTGTTGCATGCAGTTTTATAAAAATAAAATAAAATTATCACGAATCATTATAAATATAATATAAATATAATTCTAGTTAGAGGATGTAAAGCTTCTTTTAAGAGACAATCTGAAATGAACAGCCGGATTAGAGTCTTTTTGCAAGTTCCAACAGTAGTCTGTATGTGTATCCCACCTTTCCTGGTACCGATTCTCCATAATTTTTATATCTTGATGAAACTTTTCTCCTTGTTCTATATAATAATATTTTTGGAAACTGCTTGTACCGAATTTTATATACCCTCCACTAAATGAGTTACTAAGATAAATTAAGCGAATTCATCAAAAAAGCACAGCAATAACTATAAAAGTAAATAAAAAAATTTTGATGAAAAAAAAATTTTTGTCAGACGGGCAGACGGTCATAATTGGAGGTCACTAGTGGAGGGTATAAAAAAAGCTATATCATGAAAACTAGAGCTGATAGAGACAAACTGATTACAGATATGAATTCAGAACACCCAAATTAAACTAGAAACAGCTGATGAATTCAAAGAAGCAAAAATCTTTTTTAATTTTGTCGGGCTGTGTTATTGTTGAAGTATATGGTTACAGTCTACCAATATTAATTGGTAAGTAACGGGTTATTCAACTCGTGGTTTCAGAAGTATAGAACTGGAATACGACATCTGTCAAATTAAGCTGTTGAGCCAATTTTTTTTTCTCAGTTGAAAGTCTAACATTGACGAAAATGAATCGCTTAACTATCACACAACGCATAAAAATGATCAAAACATACTGGTGATTCTGCCGCAGCCACATATCGTGCTTTAAGAGGAGATTATGGTTTACATAATTGTCCAACTACGCAAGCAATTGGCAAATTTGTGAAGAAATTTGAAGAGACTGGAGCGGTTACAAATATTGTATAGGCGGGCTGTGCATCATCGTTTCGCTCGTTCCGCTGAAAATATTGCTGCTGTAAGTGAAAGTGTTGCCGAAGACGGGAATGTGTCGATTCTTCGTCGTTTTCAGGAATTAGAACTGTCTTACAGCACATTATAGCGTATTTTGCGTTTAGATCTACACATACATTCATATAAAGTCCAGCTCACCCAACAACTGAAGGCAACCCCATAGATACGTGGAATGGGTACTTAAATAATAGGCGGTGGGCGGCGATTTTTGGAACAAAATTTTTTTTCAGCGATGAAGCACATTTCTCACTCGTTGGGTATGTTAATAAATAAAATTGTCTTACTTGGGGTTCTGAGAATCCTCAAGAAATTTAAGAGAGGCCATTGCATCCAGAAAAAGTCACTGTTTGGTGCGCTCGTTGGTCCGAAGGTGTTATTTGGACCTTACTTCTTCGAAAACGACGATGGAGCGACTGTCACCGTCAATTCGGAGCGTTATGGTCATATGATAACCGCCTTTTTTTGAAAATCGGGAACAACGGCCATCTCATTTTGGGTCCATTCGACGAATCTACGCCTTACTTGTTCAGGCGTGAGTCTATTCATGATGAATTGCCAAACCAAACTGAGAATAAATCACTTGACAGCTGTTAAATCGGTCGCCATCTTGAACAGTAATGCCAACTTAAAGTTCTATACATAAAAAAAACACCCTTTACGTTTGATGTTAAGAAAGAAAAATTATATAAAATACATGAAATTCAAGTCTTGATTATAAGTACTTAGCGTTGTCTATGCAGTTACCCACACTTGAATCATTTAGACATTTTCAAAACTTTTTTCTACAAGGATGTCTTGTAGAAATTGATCAATTATTCATTACTATCAAAAGCAATTAAAAAATGTCTTTAATATTTGTAGCATCTACGCCAAAACATTATTAAGACCGAAGAAGTTTTTGTGCTTTTGCTTTAGGGGAGCAAAAGTGGAAAAAATGTTTAAAAACTTTTAAGTACATAATGAATAAGATGAGTGTTTTGTCAAACTTTTTTCCACAGGGGGCCAATAAACTGACACGGGTCAAGATTATTACTTTGTTTATAAAAATAGAGGATATACAATATTGAAATAAAATAGACCTGTTTATCAAATATGACTATTTTCAATACAAACTTGAATGTTTAACAGTATTAGAGATATTTAGTGAGCTCCTAAAAATGGTGAATATCAACCCGTTCATTTTTATTGAAGGGTGAACAAACTTGAGATTAGAAGGTATTTTGGTAAATGATGCTATTTCGAGAATTGAGCTGTCATCTTTTGAAATTCATTAAGTGTAAAGTTGTGAAATTTCAACCCTGGAATGCTGTACGCCTGAGTAAACTATTTTAGACGTGAAAGAACAACGAACTTTTCAAAAAAAATTCATCTTTAGTGATGAGGCCCATTTGTAACTAAGCAGCTGTTGTCGCATATAAGACACCCAAAATCCACAAACAGTCTGCGATAAAATAAAAATTTAGCAGTCGCATAAATACTCAGCAGTTGCGATGTACGTTACTGGATTATTTTCTCTGGAGCTATTTGAAAGATTGGACTAATGTGAACAACCACAAACATCTGAATTTGTAAAATATGTGTTTCGTCCCTTCATTGCGAAATAAGCGAATTTTGGTTGCAAACTATGTCTCAAAACTTTGTGAAAAGAGCGCACGTCGTGCTAGAGGTAAATATTTGCTTGACATAATATTCCTTTGTTAACTCAAATAGTTTTTACTTTGAGTTAGGTTAGGTTGACAGGAGGAGCTTCTTTGTTCATGTGTTGCAACATACAATTAAGCCACATCAGGCTTGATGTGCGTTCCGTGGAATTAACCATAAACAGTTTGCCCCTAAGTATATGGGAACTCCGCGTGTATCACAAAGTTCTTTAATTTGCTCCAGCCCATGCTCCGTAATTGGGTTGTGTCTGGTAAGGTGTCGCTGCCAAGATATCGGGAGCGTATTTGTGGGAACTGTTTCATAAATAGTGCTACAATATATCGTTCTACTCCCCACATGCTCTACATTCATTCTCCCGATATTATTATGAAATTGAGATGTGCCAGCAGTTGAGAGTGACCTGTCATAGCTCCCATTATTCTACTTAATTCGCGCCTGCTAAGTCTTAGCAGACTCCCTGTTTTTTCCTCGTGCAGTTCACCATCAGTAAAGTTACTGTTAATAGAGTTTTTGCAATCACAAACTCTTTGTGCTTTAATCCGCTCAGTTGAGATCGCTCTAATGGCCATTTGACTATCCGTGAATATATTCACAGGTTCTGGCCTTCCCATTTCATTGAGTTCCCTAATACACTCCTTAACTGTCACAATTTCCACCTGAAAAACTGTGTAAAAGTTCGGCAGACGTAATAACAGTTCTTTAGTATTTTCTATAATATTAAGTCCTGTTTTCCCCCTCGCCCTTGATACATACGCGTAACAATGAAGCCCCATAGGGATCTGCCGCAAAGGGTTGCTAAACCATGAATGGAAGTCCGCAACTCATGTTTCGCAATTGGTCTTTAGTCTGGTCTGCGTTAAAGACTCGTCTATGGTTGTAAAAATTTGTTGATGATATGCTTCGTGTCACCGATCGATTCAATCGCACATCATCTTTAATCGTTTCGCTGTGAGAGCCGCTTTATATTTTATACGAATTTCGATTGGCTCGATAGATAATATGGCTTCCATTGCCCCTATTTGTGTCGTTTTGAAAACCCCACAGCAGGTTTTTTGAACTTTCTCTATAGTTTTGAAGTTGCATTTATATTCCATCGACGTTCGCCACACTTCATCTTGTGACTATGGCTTGTTTACAGATTCAGCAACACAGATGAGTCTTATGGTATTTCCATTTTAATTTCCGATTCCAAGATTTTCCACCCTGTCGGATAATAACGCGTTATCCGTTTCGTGGTTTCAAAAGTATAGGACTGGAATTTGACATCGGTCAAACTAAGTTGTTAAACCAATTTTTTTCTTCTTATGTGAAAGTCTGACATTGACGAAAATGGATCGCTTAATTATCACACAACGCATACAAATTATCAAAATATACTACAAAACTGGTGATTCTGCCGGCGGTTTTTCGAATAAAATTTTCTTCAGCGATGAAGCATATTTCTCACTTGGTGGGTATGTTAATAAACAAAATTGTCGTATTTGGGGTTCTGAGAATCCTCAAGAAATTGAAGAGCGGCCATTACATCCAGAAAAAGTCACTGTTTGATGCGCTTTGGTGTTATTGGGATCTTACCCGACTTTTCTTTGCCTGCTATTGCAGAAAACGACTTGGAAAGTATGTGTTTTCAAGAAGACGGTGGTGCCACATGTCCGACACCTCGAGCGAATATGGCTTTATTGCAAGAGACATTTCCTGGCCGCGTAATTTCTCGTCATGGCGATATCAACTGGCCACCAAGATCATGCGATTTGACACCATTAGACTTTTTTGTGGGTCTGCGCCAAAAACCGTGTTTATGCAGATAAACATTTAACTATAGAGCACATAAAAACCAATCTTCGTCAAGTTATGGCTGAGATACCGTCCAAGATGTGTCAAAAAGTGGTCGAAAATTGCCGCAAAAGAATCAGGGCTTGCAACACTTCGTGTGGTGGTCATTTAAATGATGTAGTATATCACACATAATGTCAACGTTCAAACTTTATAATAAAAAATAGATATCTTGAAAAAAATATGTACTTTTGAAACCGTAAAATAGATAACCTGTTGTATACTAACACCGGTATTCATAATATTTAAAATGTTGTTGAAATACATTTTAGAATAAATTTCATATGAAAAAAATTTTCTAAAACGTATTTAAACTACATTTTATTTTTTATGAATACCGGTATAAAAATATTAATTTAAAAACAACAACACATGTTCGCGTTACCAGTTTTTTTAATCCCAAAATTCATAAAATCTACCAATTTCTTTTAGTTCTGTTACCTGCCTGCAATAATGTTGTAATTGTATGACGAAATGTATCCACAGAAATTATTACAATTGGGGGACCTACTTTGAATTGTGAACAAAATCAACAGTTGCTTACGGATTTTTATGATTTAGAGCTTATTTGATTTCTTAGGTATGTTGAATTTTGGAAAATGTAAAAAATGTAAAATGCTGCCCATTTTCGTTTTTTTTTTCATTGAATATTAAAAACAAAAAAGAAAGCGAATTTCGCATGAAAAAAAAATTTGATTTGCCATTAATTCCTGAATAACTTTGAAACGGAAAGAGATGGGAAAAAATTGAAATAAAATCATATGGCACATCTTTCCGGGTCTTCCAAATTATGGTGAAATTTATGGGCGTAATTCTATAATTTAGGGGGCAAAATTAGCCACGCCCATAAAAAAAATCCTTACGTGATAGAGAAAGAGCTCCAAAATATATATATAGTCTACATATTTATTTGCGTCAAACCATTTTCACTGTCGTACCGTGTATTTAAAGAATTGCAAACCTGTTTTGAATGATACATTCAAAACGGTGATTCACTATGCATGTCTCATTTTCAGAAATTTATACAATTTATCCTGTGACATTTGTTTTAGGCAGGCCAGCCCTGCTGAGCCATTTCTTTGTTAAAAACCTCCGTTTAAGTTGCCATTGTATCTATCATCTTTCCAAGTGCACTTACTTGATTCTGCTGCATTAAAGGATCTTGATGTCTGTGCATTTCATCAGGGCGGTTGCGTTTTAGCAAATGCATTTAGCTGCGAGTAAGTGTATAAATGGGAGGCAACGCCAGAGTTTGGCAAATTTTTAAAGTGTTTTGCTTCTTTGCCTTCCTTTTATGTGGTATGAATGTGCCTTTGTGTGAATGTGTTTGCTTGTTCTTAATTTAAAGATGTTCTTTTCTTACATTTGTTGTCAGTTTTCGTTACACATCAAACTTTCTGCTGCTATTTTTCGGACATACATAAGTACATTTTGATACTTAAGATGTTCTTTTCTATTTCTCATAAAATACAGTAAAATTTGTTAGAAAGTTAAAACGTGAATTTATGATATGGATGAAAGATGAATTTGTGAGAACTGGTAAACAGAATTGTTTCGTCTCTTTAAACTGTTAAGAAATGTAATATATTAAAATATATTTGTTGTGTTTAATAACAGATACTGCGTTAACCCAAAAACTGGCAAAAGCATAAATGATTTCAAAAAATTGGGGCTGTGGTGGAATCGGTTTTGAAATCGACGAACATTTTTTTTTGTATAATGACATCAAAGAGCTTTATTGTTAAAATTGACAACACTATTTTTTAAAGCTTTAGGTCTTTATATTTTTCTTTCTTTATTATTCGATATTTCGCTAACAATTTGTTAGCATCGTCAGGAATGACGAATGAAAATAAAAACAATTAAAGATTCCTGACGATGCTAACAAATTGTTAGCGAAATATCGAATAATAAAGAAAGAAAAATATAAAGACCTAATTAATACCTTGTTCATACATGCATTTCTAATTGCGATAATATTCAGTTTATTGACATAATATTTTTTGCGTTCATACATACAAATTTTGCGCTAACTCAATTAGTATTTGACAGCTGGAAAAAAGTTGTTGTTTTTGTTTTGGTAGTGAAAAAGAAAAAGTGAAAAATATTTTCAAATAATTTATTTTGTTTTGTTTGCTTTTGTTGACATTTATCTCGTCGTTCATCTCACATTGTATACTTTTGCTTATTAAACACATCTTTTACAGTGTTGTGTTTTATCTTTTTCTCAATATTCAAAGCAATTTTGAGTTTATTAAGCAATAACTTTATTGACTTTTTGTATGGAATATTGAGCTCAATAATGGATTTTATTGCGATTATCTCAATAAAGCCGCATGTATGAACATGGTATAAAGCTTTAAAAAATAGTCTTGTCAATTTCGACATCCAAGAGCATTAGGTTTTTGTACGAACTAGAACTAGTAGTATCTAGTTCGAGCAAATATTGAATTTCATGCCACCAAAGTCAAAGAAGCTGATTTTGCTAAAAAACTACTTTTCATTCCCAGCTTAAGCATCATGTACATACATATCTAAGAATGCTATGGTTTGAGTGGGGCTTTTAAAACAAAGCCAACAAAGACAATGGAAGCGATATTATTCGTCAAGCCACTGGAAATTCGTATACGGTATGAAGCAGGGCTCACAGCGAAACGACTAAAGCTGATGGGCGTGCTAATCGATCAGTGACAAGTAGAGCACTATCAACGGATTCTTACAGCTATGGGCGCATTCACAGCTGATAAGGTGATGTCAGATAGTATACCAGATACAAGATTTATGCCAAGTGTGAAACATAGATTCTCGACATTCATTTCTGGTTGACCAGCTCTTCAAACCAAATCCCTCTGGGACTATGCTGCTACACGGATGCACCAAAGGCGTGGAGAAAAACGGGAGCCGGTAATTATCTAGAGAATACCTGTATGAGAAATAACAAGAATTTGTTCAGCAGTTCAATTCGTTTATTCAATAATTTATTTGAGTTCAACTTTAGTTAATAAGTTGTGAATTAATTTTATTGAACAGTTTGCTTAAGATCAACTTTGTATAGCAGCAAGGCAGGTTATTAATCGAATGTGTATTCTTCTTACTGTAAAAAAAGGCTGATCCTCTTCACTTGTTTAAAAACATACATACTTATAATATTACAAAAAAAACCTTTTATCAAAAAAAAAATGCAAAACCGGTTTTAATATAACAGGCAAAAAATACTACTGATCAAAAACAAAATTTGCACACACGCAGTGAGATACATATTTAATGAGAGTAAAATTGTTGTAATGCGAGTTAATTACGATAATACAAGATTACAGCATTGTATTGATGATAATTAATTTATATTAAAAGAAATACTCCAAAAAAGTGATTTTAATTTCTTTTCCCTTTTTTTATGTTTTTTTTAGAGATTACGTGTTCAATGATGATAAGAACACCCAGTAGGAAATAAACAAGAGAAGTTGAGGTTTTTATTAATTTAATGATTAATATGTTTCTATAACATTTTCCCCCGCAAAGAACATTTGTTCTTTTATTCAGGTGTAGGTAGTTTATAGTCTTCGTCTGAAGGTAGAAATGCAATTTTGGATACTGGTCTCTTCATTATTTTGCCTTTGGATTGTAATGTCACTACCCTAACAATACCATCGGTTCCAGGATGTACTTCTTTAATCCGAGCTAATGCCCACATTCCAGGTGGACAACGTTCATCAAGGATAAGAACCAGATCTCCCACTTGAGCGTTATTAATTTTCTTCAGCCACTTAGGTCGAGATTGCAGCCGACATAGCCACTCTTTCTGCCAACGCTGCCAGAAATGTTGCTTAAGCTTTTCAATAGCCTTCCACCTTGTGAGTCGATCAATATTGCAGTCAGTTAAATCTTCAGCTGGTAAAAGGGTAGTTGCTTCTCCTATGAGAAAATGTGATGGTGTCAATGCAAATGAGTCCGTTGGATCATTGCTTAGTGCGCATAGTGGTCGCGAATTTAAACAACTTTCAATTTGGGCCAGCAAGGTACTTAATTCTTCATAGGTAGGCACCTTAGTATCCAATAAACGTTTCAAGTGATATTTTGTGGATTTTACCCCCGCCTCCCACAGGCCACCAAAGTTTGGAGTTGCGGGTGGTATAAAATGCCACTTCGTGCCATCAGTAGCCAATTTTTCCAGCAATCGTTCAGGTAAAGATGATTTATTGCGATTATACAAAATTTGCAGCTCCTTCGCCGCACCAACAAAATTTGTCCCGCAATCCGAGTACAAATCTGTGCACATTCCACGACGTGAGATAAATCTCTTGAATGCTGACAAAAACGATTCAGTAGAGAGGCTAGTAACTGCTTCTAAATGTAAGGCCTTTGTTACCATACATATAAACAAGCATATGTAACCCTTTGTAGTAACAGAGCTTCTTAAAGTTGATTGCTTAATCATGATTGGGCCCGCATAATCGACGCCGCTGTGTTTAAATGGCCGAGTTGGTGTCAAGCGTACACTGGGTAAATTTCCCATCATTTGTTGTGATGCTTTCGCATTGTATTTAAAACATCTTACACAGCAACGAATCACTCGTTTTGCTATGTTTCTGTTACTAATTATGTAGAAGCGCCTAGCCACATAGGATTGCATCTGCAATAGAGAGCCATGTAAAGTTTTAATATGTGCATCTGCGAATATAAGAGTTGACATAGGATTTTGTTTTTTAAGTAAAATAGGATGTTTTGTGGAATAATCAACGTGAGAATTTTGTATTCGCCCACCGACTCGTAATATATTATTAGAATCAATAAATGGACATAATCGTGCAATATGGTTATTAACAGACAACTTTCCATATCTTTTTAATTTTTTCATCTCTTCAAAAAAATCAACGTTTTGGTATATTCTTATTAGTGTGAAAAGCGAGTGATTAAGTTCACTTGACGTTAAAAAGCCAGTCATCTTGCACCTATTGTTTGCTTGATGTTGTCGGTTTTGCCTTTGAATCATAATATTATTGCGAAATCGAATAAGCAGTGCAGTTATTCTCACTAGTCTATCGAGTGAAGAATAACGTTGAAACAAAAAGGAATAATTCATTTGATCATTTGTTTCGATAGACAGCGTGTTTATTACAGCGCATGACTTTGATGTTTCTTCATTAGTATTATAATTTAATATTGGTTGCGTTGGCCAGCTATTATGTTTTTCTCTGAGCCATTTCGGTCCTGTCCACCATAATTCGTGGTTCACAAGTTCACTGGTAGAAATACCTCTAGAAGCACAGTCAGCTGGATTTTCACTTGACGCTATATATTTCCACTGTTTTGGATCAGAAAATCTTTGGATCTCAGCAACTCTATTGCCAACGTAAACTGTCCACCTTGTGGATTGACCTCTTATCCAACACAAAACTGTTGTGCTGTCTGTCCAATAATAAGTGTTATCAATTTTTCTCTCCACCGCTAATTCAATTTTATTCATCAATTTTACCAAAAGCGTTGCTCCACATAATTCAAGCCTTGGTATAGATAATCTCTTTAATGGGCTTACCTTTGTTTTTGCCTGTATAAGGCTTATAATTGCATTACCATTACTATCAGTTATTTTGGTGTATACTACTGCTGCATAGGCTGAAGAGGATGCATCGCAAAAGCCATGTAATTCTAGGCTATTTGTTTTATATGACCCAATCCATCTTGATATTTTTATATCTTCTAAAGTTTTCAACGTTTCAATGTATTTGACCCATTCTGCAACTATATTTTGGGGAAGTGGGTCATTCCAATCTAGTCCTAGTAACCACAATCTTTGTAACATAATTTTTGCCGTTATTATTGAAGGAGAAAGCCAGCCTAATGGGTCATATAATTTAGCAGTGTCAGAGAGTATGCTTCTTTTAGTGACCTGATGTCTTTTTTCAAAATTAATATTAAATGAAAACGAGTCTGAATTAATATTCCATTTAAGGCCAAGTGCTTTCACACTACCAACATCATCTATTTCGAAAACGTCCCTTTTTTCTCGAAGCTCCTCGGGTACAGAATTCATTAATTCTCTGCTGTTAGAGATCCATTTTCGGAGTGTGAAACCACCTTTCATTAACAGCCCACAAAGCTGCTGTTGTAAATGAATAGCATCTTCAGAATTATCAGCGCCAGAAATAATGTCGTCAACGTAGGTGTCTGTTAATAGTATTTTACTTGCTAAAGGATAACTTGACTTTTCATCTTCCGCTAACTGGTGTAACACTCTCATCGATAAAAATGGGGCAGAAGTTGTTCCATATGTTACTGTTGCTAATTGGTAAATATTAATTTCATTGTTACTGCCGTCTCGCCACAAGATTTGTTGGTACTTTCTGTGATCATTTCTGACATTAATCTGACGGAACATTTTTTCCAAATCGGACCTGAAACCTATTCGAAAACGTCTCCAGCGCATAATTGTAGTAGCAATATCAGTTTGAAGGGCGGGTCCTGCGGCCAATTTATCGTTTAGTGATGATTGGGCTCGAGTTTTAAAACTACCGTCGAAAACGACCCTAAGCTTGGTAGTTGAACTAGCTTCCCTCCAAACACCATGGTGTGGTAAAAAGTAGCAGTTTTTTTGGAGGTCCTTAGGATAAACGCCAACCTTACTCATATGACCTAAATTCTCATATTCATACATAAAGTCATAATAAGCTTCACCAAATTTACGGTTTTGTTTGCATTTTAATTCAATGTTTTTAAGTCTGGATAAGGCACTATAATCGGTCATACTGAAAATTGGGTTTGAATTACCTCTCATAACTTCTTTAAAAGGTAAAGCGACTGTGTATCGACCATCATTACCTCGTGTTGTTGTTTTTTTAAAATATGTCTCACATAGCTCTTCTTCGGCCGTACGATGTCTTTTCTGTACTAATTCTTCCTGTAGCCAGAAAGCCTTTAACTGTTCATCTAACGAGCAAATGTTAACGCTAATTTTTCTACAGTTATCATGTTTCGAAACTGGCCCAGAAACAACCCAGCCAAAATGTGTTAGCTGTAAAATTACGCTGTTTTTAAATTTTCTTTGTTCAGGTAAGATAATATCTCCATATACGTCGCCACCCAGTAATAAGTCGATTTTACCAGGATTTGTAAACTCGGGATCAGCTAATTTAAAGTTGCTGAGATTTGGAAATTTGCAATCATTTGCTGGCATTGGTTGATATGAGGTTATAGACGGGATAACAAGTGCGCAACAGTTCAACTCGAAATTGCGCTCTATCTTTGAATGAACTACTAAATTTACATATTTACGAGTAGTAACTGATTTATTTTTGCCAACACCATTTATTTGGGCGAATGTTTTAAGAGATTGTAGCCCAAATGTCTGCACAGCGTTTTCAGTGATGAGAGAAGCTTGAGCGCATGGGTCTAAAATTGCTCTCAGTGGAACGAATTTGTTGAATACTTGTATATTCACCTGTATCGTTGCTAATAAAATCTGACGGCTAGAAAGTGAATTGCAGTTCACAGCAAGGTGATCATGACAATGTTCATTACTAAAATTGTTAGATGGGTTAATAGGTTCGGAATTTGTAAAAACGTTATGTATGGTAGTGTGATGTTTTCCTTGACACCTTTGGCATCGTGATGTTAAACGACACTCACCTGCGAAATGGCCAGTATTTAGACAATTATGACAGACCTTTTTTGCTTTAATTAGTTCACGCTTTTCGTGTGAGTTCATTGATATAAATTTAAAACATTTATACAATAAATGCCGTTTGTTACAACATGGACAATTTTCGTCGCTATTTGATGTAGATAAATGGACACTTTTACGGAAGCCAGTTTTTGTAGAAAGCTGAGATTTTACGTGTGATGCTGGCCTAGCTGATTCATTTAGTGATTCTAGTGTTCTGAACGAAGTTTCTAAAAAGCTGAAAAGTTCATCCAATGTAGGAATTTCGACTGAAGCTTTAAGAGATTGCTCCCACTCCTTTTTACTTTGTATATCAAGTCGCTGAACTGTTAAGTATATAACAATCGCATCGTACGCCTGATTAGTGACACCAAGTGTGTTGAGCAAAGCCAGACAATTTCTGGTTGTATCCAAGATCGTTTGAATACTTGTAGCAGATCCGTTTGAATTCGGAATTGAAAATAATTTAGACAGAAGAGTGTTTACAATTTTTCTACGATTATGATATCGCCTATTTAGGGCATCCCATGCTAGTTCATAATTTTCTTCAGAGGCTGGATATTCATTAACGATGTCTAGTGGAGTACCAGAGCATGAACTTTTCAGAAAGTAATATTTCTGAATTTTTGACAACGAAACGTTATTATGTACTAACGACATAAACATATCTCTATATGATATCCATGTTAAATAATCACCTGAGAAGTTAGGGATATCAATTTTTGGCAATCGCGCCTCTCCATGAATAGTTGTATTCTGTCTAGCCGTTGAAGCGTTAAATGTGCTGGAATGAAAAAATTGGTTTGGTTGCGGCTCTACCAAACAATCAAGCAATTTTCCCTTAAGTGTTTGATAGACATCTTGAAAGTCGTCAAAAATATCCTCATTGAGGTAGGGCACATCTTCGTGAAGTATGGAATTTTCCCTAATGAAATTCATTATATGGATATGCGCGTCTGAAAACTGCTGAGCCATTGTTTCAGTCGCATCTAAAACACATTGAGCGTACCCACGAGTCTTTGCTTCAATAGATTTTCCATCAAATCTTTCCAATGTCTTTTCTAAAGACTGTAATAGTCTTCGTTGGTCTTCAATTGTGTGTACAATTTCTTCCATAGCAGCAGCAAGGCAGTTCAAATTATCCCGGGTTTCGGCACCAAATTTTAATGTATGAGAAATAACAAGAATTTGTTCAGCAGTTCAATTCGTTTATTCAATAATTTATTTGAGTTCAACTTTAGTTAATAAGTTGTGAATTAATTTTATTGAACAGTTTGCTTAAGATCAACTTTGTATAGCAGCAAGGCAGGTTATTAATCGAATGTGTATTCTTCTTACTGTAAAAAAAGGCTGATCCTCTTCACTTGTTTAAAAACATACATACTTATAATATTACAAAAAAAACCTTTTATCAAAAAAAAAATGCAAAACCGGTTTTAATATAACAGGCAAAAAATACTACTGATCAAAAACAAAATTTGCACACACGCAGTGAGATACATATTTAATGAGAGTAAAATTGTTGTAATGCGAGTTAATTACGATAATACAAGATTACAGCATTGTATTGATGATAATTAATTTATATTAAAAGAAATACTCCAAAAAAGTGATTTTAATTTCTTTTCCCTTTTTTTATGTTTTTTTTAGAGATTACGTGTTCAATGATGATAAGAACACCCAGTAGGAAATAAACAAGAGAAGTTGAGGTTTTTATTAATTTAATGATTAATATGTTTCTATAACAATACCAATACAGCATTTTTATTGCATTTGAAAGATTATTGAGCACTCCTGCAGGCATTAGAGAACTCGATGAAATGGGAAGATCAGGGCTTGCAAACATATTTGCGAACGGTAAGATGGTTATTGAACCAACCTTCGCTAAGCGGTCTAAATTACGAACAGTTTGTAATGCAAAAACGTTATTAACAGTTACTCGACGCCTGGTGCGCTACTCATCATGTGGGTGTCGGTACATGCGGGGGTAACTGGAAACGAGTAGTCAAATTCACTTGTGTCAAAAGATCGGCGAGTGGGACACAGCTTACCAAAAGTTTCTGTCAAGTTTCTAATTAAAACACAAATTCAAATGTACAAGTGAAAAGTTTGTTTATATTTAAGTTAGAGCAATTATCCGCGTTGTGCGTGTTGTTTCACTGTCATGTTGACAGTGATGACAATGATTGCCATCTCTCCTACAAAATTTAAAATTGGTGTATTACAAATATTTGGTGACACTTGCTATAATTATTTCTCGCCAATTTTTTTTCCGAGCACACTGACTATGTGACACTGTGGAAAATCGATGGCTCAATATAGACACCCATTTGTACATGATTTGACTGTGGAAAATATTTTCCGTGTAAGGATACTGGAGGCCAATCTTTTCTTCTGAGTGTGAATGTCACTCGAGCTGATTTTTCCGTATTCACTTTAATATTCCATTTATTTAACCATATTTCTATTCTATTTTTCTATTTTCCATTCTATTCTAAATTATCCTGGACCTAATTTTTAGTACATGAGATGCATCAGTAAAAGAATCCTGCGAGACCATAACAGCGGTATCGTCAGCATATGTTGCTATAATTGTGTCATTTGTTGCTGGCATAAGGGAGGTAAATAGTGTATGTAGTACTGATCCTAAAACGCTACCTTGTGGAACTCCTGAT
The DNA here is from genome assembly GCA_963662145.1 of Sturmia bella. Taxonomy (NCBI): domain Eukaryota; kingdom Metazoa; phylum Arthropoda; class Insecta; order Diptera; family Tachinidae; genus Sturmia; species Sturmia bella. The sequence continues at coordinate 28,425,398 of OY759172.1, forward strand.
TGCACTGAACCAACTCCAACAACAATTTTGTAAAAAATATTTAAATTTTTTATTTTTCTAAGTTATATCTTAGCTTCTATATTTTTAAAATAGTTTGTTGTTATATCATCTTAAGATTCTCTAACAATTTCTGCTTGACAAACTCAAATATAAATAAAGTGATTAAAAATGGCAAAACAGCGCACAGAAGTTATTTTTTAGCTGGATTACTTATCTGTGTCATGTTTTTCAATATTTTTTGTTAAACAGTCACAATACGTACTTGTGCTCATATACAAGTGTTGCTGAAATTTCGAGCATCATTTGGCATTAGTTTTTAGATAAATATACATACAATATGCAAATAAACGTACTTATATTTATTCATTAGGTGGACCCTTAATTGTAAATAAAGAGATTTTGTATATAACAATTCTTGCAAAACTTGCTCAGAGACAACATTTTTGATCAATCGATCAAGGTCAAATGGCGAAAATCAAAGCTCATAAATATTAAAATCTTTTTGACCGGTACCATGGGCGCAGATTGTGATTAGATTTGTGTCTGCACTTGGTGTGAAGGCTCAATCTGTTGGTGAATCAAACCACGTGATGAAAACTCTTGTTCACACCAGCCACCGCCGCCGAATAGTGATGAATCAAGTGCTAATTTATTTGCTTTGCTATTTTGGTTATATAGTATAGTAATCGTGCAACCCATTGCGGAGGAAATTATGACTATAGTGCAGTTCTCTCTACTTGAAGGCACCCATTGTACCAGTATACATATATTCCGAAGTGCTATAGAGACAGCATCATACTTTGAACCTAGCCAATATTTCTCGCTAAGTATAATTCATAACGATAAATGTGCAGCCTTAATATCCACTTAAGGCACTATGTGTGGCTGTGGCATTATCACCATTTTTGTAGTATGTTTTGATAATTTTTATGCGTGGTGTGATCCATTTTCGTCGTTGTCAGACTTTCAACTGAGAAGAAAAAAATTGTTTTAACAACTTAGTTTGACAGATGTCGAGTCCAATAGTTTTGAAACCACGAAATGGATAACCCCTTATACATGTTATTGCTATCTCTTAAAATAGCCCACTGTGCGCCACCAAAATCGCTATATTTCGACGAATTCGTCGTTCGTCCAAGTTGTATTCTCAACATAACAAAATAATGTTACAAACATCTGTATCCTTAGGAACACCAAACCATATTTTTCATTATAAGAGCCTCCCTAATGTTTTGCAATGCATGACTCAGATCTTATTTGTATGTTATTCGCATATATGTACATATGTACATTCATTTCCTTTTCCCTCAAGACTGCCAGTCATTATATGAAATGAGAATCTTTGTGGATAAGAAGAAGAACGAAAATTAAACTTGGCAACTATTTTTTATTTTGTTTATTGCATGTGTACTTTGCTGTTTAATGTTCGCATAAACACTTTCGAAAGAGCTGACATCGAGTCCCAATCTGATAACAAAAAAAATCTTTTTGGGTAAAAGTAGTTTGTAAATTAACAACCCAGTAGTTACGAAATTCCTTCCATTTACTTTTAACACGAATGTCAGTTATAAGAACTAACAGGCCCACCTGTTCCACGTTTTAGATAAATAAAAAAATAAAAAAATAGGCGTAGAATTAGGCATGGTAAATTTTTCCATTCGTAAGCACCTGGGCTAAGGCGAAAGTAAAGGGTCCGCCAAAATACTTTTTTTTTTTTTTTGAAAACGGCACAAAACATTGAGTATGGCTTCGGCTGTATGACACGTAGCGCTGTCCTGTTGAAACCAAATGTTGCCAATAGCCTCCTCTTCAATTTCTGTGAGCATAAATGCGTTCAACATGGCCCGATAACGATCGCTATTGACTGTAACGGCCACTCGTTAAACATTTTCGAACAAAAATGGCCCAATTATGCCTCTGGACTAAAATCCGCACTAAACAATGACTCGTTTTGGGTGCGTTGGCTTTTAAATGTATGCGTGCGGGTTTTCTGTGCCCCAAATGTGACAATTTTGCCTGTTTACATACCCACCAAGATCAAAATGAGCTTCATCTGAAAAGATGATTTTTTTTTTTTTGGCAAAGTCGGCATCTTCTATAAGTTTTTTGCAGGCCCACTTAGCGAAGCTTATACACAACCATATTCGTTCAGCGGAAGGATAAAACTAATTATCTGTCAAATCAGACATGAGCTAAGTGTTACCATTCACGAAATAAGCATTAGTTGAAAAAAAAAAAACGTTAGATGGTGGGCCCTTTATAAAAGGAGAATTAGAAGTTAAATAAATCGTCACAACCGGTTGCAGTTTTAGATAAACTGAAAAACGTGTGAGTGGAAGTAGGTACGGCCATTTTTTTCTATTCGTACTGCCATAGTATTACCTGCTGGTTAAAAGCCGTATACAATTGGTCATGCCCTGGGTGCGAAGCAATTTGAGTGGTGATGTGCGACGCGACGGGGTGGTGATGAAACCGTTAGGTTATGTTCCTCAGCTAATAAGTCTTGTACTTTATTTTTCTTGTGTTCTTTACAATAATTTTTTCACAAAAAAATCTTTCCTAATTTTCAGGAAGTAAAATCGAACTCAAGCCTGATCAAATAATTAACAATTGAAAATCTTAAAGATCGGCTATAAGATCGAAACTTATTTCTTATTTTGCTGAATAATTCGCGCATTAACTCTGAAACCAGCAGGCAAAGTTAAAATATGGAACAGCGCATAGAGAAAGGGACCTAAGGGTAAAAGAAAATCAATTTTCATTTTTTTTTGATGATCTGAGCATCGAATCAGACCGATCCTATGCCCCAAAAGTGTTCCCTCCCAGAGATATGCGCGTTTTATGAGAGTGAAGTCGATACAAAGTTACACGTATTTAAATCTTTAAAATGGCTCTCCTGAACAAAACCGGGTTTTACCCTGAGGTCCCTTTCTATTTGGCGCATCACATATAATGTTTTCATAGTTCAAAGAATATTTTGATATCAAATCTATATATTTTTTAGATTAGGTAAATATTGGTATATTATTTTATATGGGGTCACTCATACATACATACATAATGCCATATCTCAAATACTAGAGCTGATGAAATAAAAGAAAATATTCAAATTCAGCAATCTCGAATTGGTGAAAATCTGTGACAAAGTTTCATGCAACACAAAGGCTCTTCCCTTGTATAATAAGTAAAAATCAAATGCTAGAGAATACGATATCATTTCTATTACTTCTCGTCCGTATACGAGTAATGATTGTCGTTATAACGAATTTGTTAGTTTCAGGAATTTTCGTTGTTTGCACTGCTGGGTATGTTGTATGTCACAATGTGTTTACTTATTTGCCACCACATGTTGAAGGGAACGCATACTGAAATGCATTCATTTTGCCATTTCTTTAACTCATTTACAAACAAAAATACACCTTAAGGAGGGATTATTTGTAACAAGAGGATTTTGTTCAAACATGAATATACTCATATTTGTATGTGGGACTTTAATGAATTTAATAAGAGCTTTAACTATTTTTAGAAAAAATAAAATTAAAGGATAGAAAAAGATTTTACTTGACACTGATCTGTTAACAAGAAACTTATAGCAAATTTTGTGAGAGCTTTCTCAAGCCAAAATGTGGAATAAGCAAATAAATTATACTGCCATGTATGTACTATAATTTATATATTATCCACCTAATACCATGTTCATACATGCGCCTTTATTGAGATAATCGCAATAAAGTCCATTATTGAGCTCAATATTCCATACAAAAAGTCAATAAAGTTATTGCTTAATAAACTAAAAATTGCTTTGAATATTGAGAAAAATATGAAACACAACACTATAAAAGATGTGTTTAATAAGCAAAAGTATACAATGTGAGGTGAACGAAGAGATAAATGTCAACAAAAGCAAACAAAACAAAATAATAAAAAATAAAAATAAAAATATAAAAACATAAAAATGTTTAAACATTGCAGCATTTCCAAATTTTTATTTCTCTTTCTTTTTATTATTGCCGCTTTGGAGTCATAACATGAACGGACTACTTGTACAAGTTCCATATTTTTATTGTACAACACTAAAATCTTTTTAATAAAAGGCAGTTTTTCATCCATTTTTCTTATTTGAAAATATTTTTCACTTTTTTTCTCACTACCAAAACAAAAACAACAACTTTTTTCCAGCTGTCAAATACTAATTGAGTTGGCACACTATTTGTATGTATGAACGCAAAAAACATTATGTCAATAAACTGAATATTATCTCAATTAGAAATGCATGTATGAACAAGATATAATTCATAAAAATTTTTACAGGCTTGTTTAACATATTTGTATGGAAAATCTGTCAAATAAGAGCTTTATAAACCTGTTATAATATTTATGAATTGGACGGTATATATTTTGTTGTAGGTTTAATAAGTATGAATTGGTTCATACGTATGCAACCGTGTCTAGATTTTCATGGAGAAAATATTTAGAAAATAATAAAGTGATTTTCGATAATTAATATTTGCTTTTGTTCTTTAAGCTTGAATATACAACGGATGCCTTTTTCTGCCATTTCCCTCATATTTGATGAAAGAGCCATGCAAGAAAACTAAATTATTTAAAAACTAAAATAGTCCCTGCAGAAGCTTAACAAGACAATCCATATGTAACTTGAAAAATAAAATAAGCTAGATGTTTTATTTCTCTAAGGGAATAAGTACCGGACTTGGAATTAGACATACATTTTGGTCAGCATGTTGTTTCAATAGTTTTGCAGTCGCAAAACATAAAAAAGTTAAAAATGTGTTAAACCACACATTTACTATGGCTTTATTTGTAACCGGTTATCCAGTTATGTTCACAAACATAACATAGAACAAAATTAAGCCTGATAAACGTAATACAAAACAATAAATCCAAAGATAATCATCTAATCAAATATGTGGTACTCTTGTTTCTTTCTGCTGCTACAGCATTTACTACAGCTAAAAATATATTTTCAAATACAAATACTTAATTTGCATAAATCAAGTTTTAAGTTCTTTTTGTTTTGCTAAAAGACTTTTTTTTAGCATTTCTGTGCAGGAGTGTGTGTGTGTGTGTGTGTGTATGTGACGATGCTCTGTAAATCAAAAATTTTCACATATTTTTATGCACATCCTCTTCAACAAACTGACATTTAAATAGAAGAGAAAAAAACGAGAAAAAGGAAGGAAAGCCAAACAAAAAATGGAAATAAGCAAAAACAAAACAATACAAGTTGACAGCCAATTTGAACATCCAGACAGTCATGTTCAGCAAAAGTTCATTATTTTGGTCTTCTTGTTGTGCATCGCATCACTCCACTTTCAACAAAGAACATCTCTGTACTTGCAGTATTTGTGCCACACTTACTTTTGAGGCTCTTGATATTTAAGGGACTAAGAGACAATGAACGGCTTGAGATAAAGAACAGTTTTAAATTTGAGGAAAGTAAATGGAAGTGAAATTTTACTAATTGGGTTGAGTTTGTGTTCATTCTACTGAACGTTGTAGGACAACTTTATTTGCTGAAAGGTTTTTGTTTAAAGAAACTTACCAAAAGGTTGAAACATTAAATAATTCCTAATACAATGGGGAAAGGGAGAGAAAATTTCAAACTGAAGATAATTTCAAAACATGATCTCTTACAAAAACTTATGTGGAAATTTTTAATTACAACTGCCAAATAAAACAATCCACATGTTTTGCTTGCCTCATGCAAACAAATTTTCTGCAATACGATAACTGAAAGTTTTTATTACCTGACAAGGACATACATGAAACTTTATTTAATATCCATGTACCTATCGCTAACTACATAAAAAACTTAAATTTGTCGGTTTCTTAAAGTTGTTTTCTTTAAAGAAAAATTACCAATTCACTGTATTACTAATTCAATTTACTTTCGTAAGCTTTTAAGCTCTGCTAAAACTTTCAATATTAAAAACTTAATTCTTTAACAAATAACTTTTGCTTATTGTCATGCTGTTGAGCACAAAAACCAAGAGTTTTTGTTTGCCAGAAATACAAGATTTATTAAACAACTTGTTTGCCTTTTCATTTAGCTCTTTTTTATTTTTGTATGGTATTATTGTATTTTCTCAAAAGACAGTACTGTATTTAGCAATTAGTGTAAAGTGGGTAAAAAATATTTATGTATTTGCATGCAATCAGACAAAGTTATCATCCTCATCATCACAATCAAGTCTGTCTTTGATGCCAATACATGTTGTAGACGGAGGACAAGACATCAAGTGGCAGCAGTAAAATGGCAGCTGTATTTAAACGATAAAAAACGAGGCAAAATATTAAAGAAATAAAGCAGGATGGGATTTGTTTCCATTAGATTGATAATTCTTTTGTTACTTTCAAATGTAAACAGTAAAATAAAATTCAAAACCAACATAATTTTCTATGCCCAACACCTACAAACCCTGGCCATAAACTGTACACCGATCATGAGCCTGATCGTAGTGAGTGGTAATTTAACACGTTATCAAATTGGATTATCTTAAACTGCAGCGGCATTTTATAGTTTGTAGCACGATAATTCATGAATTTTTCATGTAATTTTTTATTATTCCTTTTTAAAATTATCTTTAATTAATTGTGTACTTCTGGTATTTGAAGACTTCATTCAGTTTTGCTGTAGAAACTTTGATAAAAAAAAAATCCATTATTAAATTAAATTTATATTCAAACTTTATTATTTACAATTTTTAACTACTTTATTAGGCTTTAAATCGATTTTACTTGCTTAGAACTTAGCGCCAATAAATCTTCCTTTTTACTTTGCTTGTCTGCTTCAAAAGTTTTGATCACTACAATATTGACACCAGAAAATCTTTCTTTATTCTGAGGAACCAAAATTGAGCTAAAGCTGAATAAAATATTTAACAAGTAAATAAATAATTTAAATATAAGCAGCACTATCATTAGCAAATGTTGCAATAATGGATTTATGCCAACAAAAATTTGACACTTGAATGTCGGAGGATATCGTATAAATTAGTTTTTCTTCTTTGAACTTTCTTACATTTGAGATATATTTTATTATTTATATGCAGATGGTTGTTTTATTCCAAACAAATGTCAACTTTTGCCTCGACAAAACATATCCTAAGCCCTATCAGCTTACCTGAATTTTTTCCAGGATAGTTTTTTTCACCAAAACTAACAAAATCAGGGGGTTAAACTGGGAAAAATTAGAATTTGTGTGTTAAGGATATCAAAACTGTTGTAAGGACTATTAATTAATTACATTACATTTTCAATGGCTCGATTTACCGGTACAACACAAAAAATATATTCAAAACAATTTAGACATTTAGTTGCAATTAGCGTAATGCTAGGAACACAACTAGGACGAACGATGAATTTTTCGCCGCGAATATTCGCCGTCAAAATAAAGCACATTGGTGTATATGGTGTATTGGTCGAAATTCGTTGTAAGCGGCGAACTTGAAATAGATTTATTTCTACTTCTTACGTCGGCGAGTGACGAACAAATCAGTACCATGTGGCCATTTGGGTTTTAGTTTTCAAGTGTTTTAGTAAAAACAGTTAATTTTTACTTTAATAGTTTTTATTTTAAGTGCTAAGCTTTGACGTTTTGCATTTAAAATAAAAAGCCAACATATTAGATTATAAAACATGTTTGTCATGTTTAATTTTTTGTTTTTCGCAATGCTAAATTTTTTAGCAACCAATTTTTTCAATATGGTCACCCCATTAGCTGCTCAGCTATAATAAGATGATATCAAAAAACGGAGAAAATGAATACAAATGAAATTATAATAGAAAATGTTAAACTTCATGTTCATTATTTTAATTATTTTTACAAAATTTGAAATTCTTTGATTCATTTATTTTTTTTTATCTTTGAACCAACAATAAACAACTTTATCAATTATAACAGATGTTTTTGTTTTTCGTCGTCATTGTGCTTCGAATTTACAGAGCGAATTTTAAACGGCGTATTCGTCGTTTTGGGCGAAATTCGTCGTTCTCCCCAGTTGTGTTCATAGCATTACTGGAGCAAAAAAAAGAAAAAAATCTAAAACCTGTAAAATTACAAAAATTTATTTAAAATCGTTTTTGAAGGGGTGCCGCACGCAAAAAAGTGCTTGAGTATATTATTTGTATTGTGCAAATTTTTTGTTGTGAATATTTGCATTTTCGGTCCAGTTTGCGACTGTCTAAACCACTTCTAAGCCATTTTTAATATATATTTCGTGTGCTGCAAATTTTTCGAGAATTTTTGTACTCCTGGTCCAGTTTGCAAGCACAAATGACTTCATCTCTTCCAAACTGTTTTGAATATATTTTTGGTGTTGTGAACTTTCACGTTTTGTCCAGTTGAGTTGTTTGCAACTGTTCAACAGTCCTTTTAAACCATTATGAATATATTTTTTGCGTTGTAAAATTTTTTCTTGAACTTCCTCATTCGTATTAAGTTTATATATTTGCATCTGTAAAGACACATTTCTTAAGCATTAGTATAAAAAATCTGTTCAATACAATTTAAGTTTTTGTGTACTTTTTTTTCAATTTCCAGCTCTGTCGGGAGTACATACATACATACATAAACACGTTCTTGCATCGAAGAGTCATTGCATTGTTTTTGATTACAGTCAAAGCCCGGTTTAACGAATAATATAATGTTCAGACCTTTCGTTATACCGAGATATTCGTTATATCGAATAGTAATTTTTTATCTTAAATCTTTTATAAAAGACGGTGTTCCGCAGTTTTGGAAACATCAAAATTGAATTGATATTTTAACGTTTATTTAAGATTTTGTTTTTATTTCTAATATGTGTAGGTTTATTACTACATTTCATTCATATTATTAATTTCTTTAGAAATCGACATCTCGTTTTCACAATGAACCAAACAAAACTACTGAAATTTTAAGGAAAAATGCAACGCATCACACGCGTTCTTTCAATACAGAGCAAAGAAGACAAAATCCCACAATCTTAAGATTCTGTAACGATTTTTTAATGTATTTTGTTTTGTCATTCTTTAAATCGCGATTTTTTTAACATATAAATCAGTTAATGTAAAAATTTCGCCGTTTGTTATATCGGATATTCGTTAAACTGAGTATTCGCTATACCGGGCTTTGACTGTATTTTTGATTTTTTCCAATAATCAAAACTAAAATAATTTTTAACTTAATGATCAATTACTAATCCAAAATTGCCTGAAGAAGAACAATGTAATCTTTTTGAAAAAGAATGTAATCGTTATCAGAATTTAACAACTCTGATTATATATAGGCCCAGAAGCGATAGATAAAGAATACTTTCCAGCTGGAATATCAAAACTTTATTGGAATTTGGTGGTAGAAAATCAGCTTAAGCCCAAGGGTGGGTGACCTCTCATTTTCAACGCTAATTGCTTGCTCATTCCTGGCGCAATTGATTTTCTATTCTGTTAACTTTGAAAGCTAATCGTTCAATCTACAGCATTTATATACATAGTATGTAAATGTGAGTCCATAGTTTATACGTTTTATTTTCAGCCTCTAGTTTGACTGTAAAAATAATTAAAAATGTATCCAACCATTTGTTTTGGGATGTTTTTTTTCTCAGTTTTTATTTTAATTTAGATTTTTTACATTTTCTCTACAACTTTTTCATTGTTTGTATGAAATGTTTTCTGTTTCATTGCTTATATTACAAATAAAAATACAGGAGAGTAATTTTTTTTTTATTGGCAATGAGTAAAAATATTTTTCTTGGCATTACCAATGAACAATTTAAAAATTATGAAATATTAGAGGAAGTCACCCTTGATTGCATATCTGCAATTTTAGCACATAGAGCATGCATTTTTGCTACAAAGCGTGAGTGTCTTTTTCCAGTGTTTAGCAAAATAGTTAAAGCAGCTGTTTTTAGAGTAACGGAAAATATAAATATTTTTGTTTTGTAAATTGAGCAGGAAGCTTAGAAAACAAATTGCAAAAATTTCGTTATTCATCTTTTCGTTGTCCATCTTTTATTGTTGGCTTTTTGTTTATTTACCATAATTTTATTTTTAATTTCTTTCGTGCTCATTTTCTTGCCTGTTTATTGTTTATTTGTTTACAAATTTTAATAAAGTGAGTTTGCCGCATGAACTAAGCTAAGCCGCAGCGAATATAATGTAAAGCAACGGCGTCGATAAAATTTGCACCTGCAGCAACGGCCCGATTTTTTGTTTATTTTATAAAATTTAATAAAACTGATGCATAATAATAAGAGGTATAATATTCTCTTTTTACTATTTTGTAAATACTTCGTTGAGCAACGTTAGCATTAATTTAATGCCAGCACAGGCATGTTTTGTGGCGGCCTTGCCGTTGTATAGTTTTTTGAGCGTAGGAGTTTACATGTCGGATTGTAAAAAACAAACAGCTGTTTTAGCATTTTACAACATCTGCAAATACGGATCTGCAATGGTTTTTGGTTATGCATATTTGCTTAAGTGATGCAAATCTCGGTTTCATATATTTTGTTCTTGTAGTCTTGCAGACTATGGCACATATGCTACGGTTGCAATATTTGCAAGGTCTGCAAGGGTAGTTTGCAATGAACCGTGAGTTCCGCTATTATTCCAAATGAAATATTAGATTTGTCAAAAACAAATTTGTTACTCTTGTAAGAAAAAAAATAAAAAAAAAAATTAAACAGACAACTCAATTTAGTAAATTTGAAAAGCTTTAATTCTAAGAAGCGACTTTTTTTCTCACCCCGTAATTTGTAGCAGCCATTTACGGAGCATGTTTAACAATGTAGAAAACCAGGCAACGTGCAACAATAATCGTGACGGACAAAACACTCATATCCACAAGTACGTGATGTTAAAACGGTTTGTAATTTTAGTTACAGTTACTTTATGTTGTTCCTGTTTTTGTCGTACAAATACAACAACATTCACATAACTGTTGCTCTTTGAATGAAATGGTACAAAAAAATTGTTCCACGAATAAATAAAAAACTGACAAATAAATAACTAATCCTCTATCTGCTAAATCTAAAATAAAGATAAAAAACGTGTGTACAGTTTATTTGGGATAATGTCAACAGCTCTTCACTTGGAAAATGTTGTGAATCGTTCATTCATCTTAAGCATAAAATATTTTGAAAAGTTTCAGTTCTGTTTATGCCAAAGAGGTTAAGGTTGAACGACTGGTAAAGTTTTCTGCTTAAAAATGTTATATATTTTCATTAATAAAAAAATAGCAATGAATTACAAAAATAATAACTTTTTTCACAACTTTTCTTGGAATATGTGGAGTTTATTTGATAGTTCTAAAATTTATGTCACAACAAATCAAAATAGACCAAATGTGCGTACAATCGGAAAATTCGTACAAAATTGTGACCCAACCTGGTCTGTAGGAAATTTGAAAACACCAATTAATGCTCGTACAGCTCGTACTACAGGAAATATTGCTGTTGCTCGTGTTAGTGAGGCTGAAAAGCCGTCCACCTCAACTCGTAGTTGAGGTGACCAACAATTTGCACCTCTCACGCTTGTCGTTGATGAACATTATGCATAAAGAACATTGTGCTTACAAGGTGCAATGGACCCAACAACTAAAGTCTGTTGAGCATTACAAGCATCGTCAGTGGTCAGAATGGTGGCAAGAAATGGCATAACTGGATAATCAATTTTCGAAGAAAATTGATTTTCCTCATTTTCACCTCAGTGGAATCGTCAATAAGTGGAACTACCACATTTGGGCGAATGATAAACCAAGACTGACTGTCAAAAAACCGATGCACCCACAAAGAGTGATTGTTTGGTGCGGTTTATGGGCTGGCGACCTCATCAGGCAATATTTTTTTGTTATCAAAATGAGGCCGTCCAGGCAGTTACTGTGAATGGTCTTCGCTACCGTACAAGGATAACGAAGTTTCGATGGCCCAAATTGGAAGATATAGATGTGGACGATATTTGGTTCCAAGAGGAAGGTACCATTTGCTACACAGCATTAACAATTTAAATTTTTTTAGTTTTTAGTATTTGCTGCCAAATACTAAAATACTGTTGGAAGTTATTCTTACTTTTCCTATTTTCCAGGAGCAAAATTAAAATCAATGTCTTTTAATTTTGAATATTTTATTACGACTGACAAACATTTAGAAACTACTATGATATAAAGAAATTAAAAATTAAAAATGAAGTACTGTATAAAATATGAGTGTTGGAAAAATCAAACATTCAACAAATAGAATCGCATATTCCATGAACAGTTCAGTCTTCTATCTCTCCGCATTTCAGAGAATGGGTGCTGTGACATTCGGACAGCGAAGTCTCTGTAGTGGAAATCCGTTTTCCCTCTATGAGTACGGAGTCCTAAAATTGAACGTAAAGCTAGAGATAAAAAATAAATAAATTTGAAAGTCATTTTAAGAAATTAACACAGTCGTATTTATGTAGATGTTAGTTGCTAACATATTTTAACATAACACTGCTCGAACAGCAGCGTTGTGAACGCAAATCAGATTTTTATTAAAAAGTTCTCCTTAGCACGAGTGTACTGTGGAAACGAGTAATTTATATAAAAATATTTTGCTTTATTCGCCTGTGGTTGCTTGGCTGGCCATGGCGTAGCAAATTGTAATAAATCCGTATTTTTCATTATCAACGAGATTTCAAATTACGTGCAATTTCTTTTATACAACAAGCAAGCAGTTGTTCGTTGTGACTTGTTTTTATTTTTCCACTTTTTTTTTTCTTTTTTAAATTGCGTGATAGGAAATAAATGAGAAACTTAAATCTACTAAAATTAACTGTAAAAGGCTTTCGGCCATATTACGAAGAACAACTATCGTTAGATTCAACACAACAACGTGGCTGTTGAGGTTTCATTTTTTAAAGCAACAAGCATCTTTGCAGTGTTGTTTATAAGTAATTTTTTTCATTCTTTGTTATTAGAAAACTGCACTTGCTCTTCGGTTTTTCACGCTTCTTATATACAACGTTTTTATTAAAATGCTTTTGTGTTGTTGATAAAACGTAAAATTCATATTTATTTTTATATTGCTAATAAAAAGTGCGTTGCTATATTGTAAAATAATAATAAAAAAATGAAAGAAGAAGGTACATAAACAAGTGGCTTGGCTAAAATAATAATTTAAGTACTTAATAACGAAAGAATCACAAATACTTTTGGTTATAAATAAAACGAATGATATATTGTAAAATTAAAAAGATAAAGTATACACTTTTTTGCTTTTTTGTTTTGTTTCTTCTTTATAAATGAAGGTTTTTGCTAATAAGTTTCTTTCAAAATTAAAATTATTTACAAATACATTTACCCCTTTTTTTTTCTTTTAAATCTATTCATATTTAATATTTAAGGCAAAGCAATTTCTGTGCAATATTTGTTTACTTACACCGGTATTCATAAAAAATAAAACGTTGCTCAAATACATTTTAGAACAAATTTGATACGAAAAATTTGTTCTAAAATGTATTTCAACAATGTTTTATTTTTTATGAATACCGGTGTTAGAGTATAGAAGGTTGTGCAACTTACAATTAAATAAATAAATAAATTGTAAAGCAAATCGAATTAGTCTGCAACATAAACATCATGCATAGGTAAAACATATTATCGACCTCAATGAGAACTACCAGTGGCTGCTAGGATAGGAATCTACCTTGTTAGCTGAAGCTTTTGGTTCAAATCCTGAGTTTATTATATGTAGTCTTTTCTTATATGATAAATGTCCTGGGAAAAGTTAATATGAAACATTTTATTTTTGTGGCGTACAAATCCAGACCTTTATTAATAATCACTTTTCACGGACATTGAAAATGTCCGTAGAAAAGTCAAACCCTCAATAATTTTTTCTGGAAGATGCTGCTTTTGATTTTGGCGCATGCCAAAATAATGGAAAACTTGATGATGCGAAATAATTTACTAAATTGATCCACCTTAGCTTTTATTATTAAAACTACAATAGCGAATACACACACAATTGTTCCACATAAGCACCAGAGATGAAAATGGGGGGTACGATATCTTTTTTTTGACTTCATTTGGAGGTCGAAGGCATTATTAATTAAGAGAGCAATATTAAACAATATTTTTCCACACCATTATTTTAAATTGATTTCATAAGATTTGAATTAAAAACAATCCGAGTTTAATAAGTTGATTCGATAGTATCTTCAGTTTGCTTCAGTTTATAATTTATTTGATCTTGGTGTTTATTAGTTTAATAATTTTAGTAACTTCAACTCTTTCGTTTTTTATGAACAAGAAAATTAAATAATATTTATTTTGGGAATAGTTTACTGGCAATTTTGTAGAATAATTGCATTTCAAATGATTAAAAATATTTATTTGATTTAAGAGGCAATTGAGATGTTTTGTTTTAGTTCCAAGAAAAGTAAAAGTGTTGCAAGTTATTCAAAGTAAATATTTTGTTTTGGAAGAGTTGAGCAAAATGTTGATTCATATATAAGATAGTATTGTGAAACAGCTCATCGCTTTGATTCATTTAAGTTATTTTTTTAAAATGCAACTTTCTATTTAAAAATTTTGATTTGTTGAAAAACAAAAAAAGAGAAAACAATAAAATTTTTCTATTTTATTTACATACATATCTACTAATTTTATCTACCTTTGTGAGACAATTATATAATTAACGTCAATTAATATTCCGCAATAATGAATAAAATTTAGCTAAAAGTAAATTTTGGTCAATATTTTATATAAAAGTCTTATGGAAGTTTAAGTATTGTGATGCATTGGTCTTTTCTAAATATTGCTAAGAAAAATTGCATCAATGTTTGCATTAGTGATCGTTAGGAAGAAGTAACTGGACAATGAGCGTTAAAGCAAACCACATAAATAAATACAAAATAAAACTCAACAAATACCGGTGGCAGAGTAAAGTAGTCTGTTTGTAAGCCGTAGTAGTCTGCTTGTTTCAATCCCAAGGTTTTTATTTTTTTCACAAACAATAATTGCATGAGTAATTTAAGGTTCGATTTTACCAATTTATAGTGTTGTAAAATCAAAGTAACTAAAGACTGATGAATTCAAGATTCAGGTCAACAAGTTGTCTAGTGGATGGGAAACGGACGTTGAAAATAGCTGTTTGGAAAAAATCTATATATACCGTTTTAGTAAAGGGTAAAAAAGTATTTATGCAGGAGTTGAGCTTGAGCTTATTAAATTTATGTATATAAATAAAATATATTGCAAATCTGTTAAATAAGAATAAAATATGAAATGGCATTGGCAGACTACAACGTGGCATTTTATTATTGGTTAACAGGCTTTCGCCTGAATACTCTGGCCGTGTAATTATCACTACATTGTTAGGCTTTGTAGTGTTGTAAGATAAATGAGTTCCCAATAGCTTGCAATAGGAAATAGGAAACAGTACTAAAGGAAAAGAAAACTGAGGACCAGAGATAAAAAGTTGCAATAAAGGGAACAAAACCAAAGTGAAAAATTTATTTTTGAGCAAAATTAGCAAAGAATGAGCCAACTAAGTGTGACAATATTTGCTGCGTACTAAACAAGAGATTCTTGTGAACTAACAATATTCGTTTAGAAACACACTTTTTGTCCGGCAATTGGCTGGCAATGGAATTGTAGGACTTGAGTCTTTACTGAAAATTGTTTATATCTAATAATTTTTCATTTCCAGTAGACTGCCAGCGCGTTGTTAGGCCTTACAATACTGTATGATCTGATAACCGTCTGTCTGAAGGTAAACCTTTCATTGACTATAACTTTGGAAGTATGAGGATTAGATGCGAATATCACACACATCACTCATACGCACCGCATGGAAGTACAATTTCTTATGCCTTTGAAAGTATGCAATACTTTTTCGTTTAATATGTGCGTATGAGTGATGTTTGCTTTGGATGGATGTAGTAAAGTGGCGCATGAATAAATTTCTTTACTTATATGCACTATGCCCCTAATTTTGTAATTCAAAACCCAACGCCAGAATTTAAACGGTAGGGAATAACAAATTTGAAAATAATTGACAGAATTGTTGTTGGATTGTACAGAAATATAAAATTCAAACTTCATATATGAACGCTTCGTGGTTTGGGGTGTTGAAGATTAGAAATTTCATATACAGCACAACAAAAATTTTTGAAAGGATTTTATATTTTTGTTATTTTTTCGTTTTTCATAATGCGTTACATTGTGAACTACGAAATTTAGTTTCTTTAATTACTGAATTGTAACTGCATATTGTGCTCAAACAGAACTTGAGGTCGTTAAAAAATTGCTAGCACAAAAATAGTATGAATTAAATTTGATCGCTACAAATAAATCACTTACATTTATGCGCCCACAGCCATCATTTAATAATTTCCATTGTATTATACTCAAGACCTATATTATTTACATGATAATACAAATGTTAATTCACTCAAATCAAAACTAAAAAAGTATTTGCTAATGAATTTTTCAAAAGAAATGAAAACCAATGCAATGGTGGTTATGAAACTATTTTATGAACGAGTTGTTTCTTTTCTTCAGAACAACCAAGAAGTACCACATATATTCCTATTTGCTTCATTTCCTGGCACTTATTTAAATTTCTTACATAGTTTCTTATTTAAGTGTATTGACAGTGTCACTTTTGACAAAGGTGTTCTGTATATTTGTTGACGCCTTGCACATTCTGGATTTGTGCTAGATTAAATTCAACACTTAGAACAATTATATCTACCGTTGCATGTTTGGCAGGCTAAATAGACTTAGTTTATCATATTTCCCGATTTTTATTTTCAGTTTTACGTCCTTTTATTAAACTTTATGAGGTTGCCATTAAATATATAAATTGTTCCATATTTCTTATCCCCTCTCTTGTATTCTTGTATTGTCAACTGAATACTTTTAAGAAACACTTTTAACGACAGCTCTGGATCTGCAGCTATGTTTTGACATGTTACTAAAAACATTTCTGCCAAAATTGTCCATGGTTAACAGTTATATAAAAGATCAGCCGTTGGTTTGCCTGTGGATGGATTTGGAGTTGCTTTTCATGTTTTTCAAGCCTTTGACCTTTGGTTTTTTATAAAAAATAATTTTAGACAATTATTTACTTATTTTCAAAATTTTGTTGGCATCTTCAGGAAAATAATTACAAAATTAAGCATTCGGCAGTGTGCTCATCGTATTCCTCTTCCCTTTTTCGTTGACAAAAATTTTCAATTTTTACATTTAAGTATGTGAAAATCTAGTTTCTTAAATGCATCTGCTAAACTTTTACTGTGCTCTTCGTTGGTTCCTCTCCATAAAATTACATGTTGAGCATTGTGCACGAATTTATGCATTAAGATGCGGACCGACTTCATCAGATCACACACGCCTGTGAACGACATGGGCGAATTGATGATCGCGATAATCTGAACTGCGTATAACCTCTGCTTCTTAATATTTTTGTATAGTTTTGTTAGCTGTATTCTGCAAGTCCAGCGCTTTCTGCAGTGCAGGTATCTGCAACCTCAGACATTTTAGGATTATACCTTTATTTTTATGTACAATCTGTGCTCTAAGTCAGCATAGAGTGCGACAAATAATATCATCGTTTGGCTTAAGGTTTCGTTAAAGTTTATATAATTTATGCGTGCCGAATATCTTTTCCATAGTCTTTTGTAGCCTTGAAAGGGTTAAAGCATATTTTAATCTTAAAAAAAGTTTAAAGTGAAAGAAACTTTGTTTTTATTTGTTGTAACTAAAAAGGAGTTCGTTAAACTTATTGTAGTTTTTAGTGAAGTATTCTTTTGTTTTTAGCAAATGTGTTTCCTCTGAATGCTGTTGCCTTTTGCTTTATATCCTTGCAATATTTTTTCTTGTTGCCTACTTATAAAACTTACGAGAATAAAAAAGAAACAAAACAGTATAATTTTCAAACTTGAAAAACAGCAATACTCATAATATTTGCTCTCATTTTGAAAGCGGAATGAAAAAGTAAAACTAAAAAGTTTTGAAATAAACCCAAAGAAAAACTTGATGTTCATGTTGATTAAAACTTTTTGCTTGCAGAAAAGAAACGTAATATTTTAAAATACAGCGAAAGTCTCAAAATACAGCATCATTGGTAAGCCAAAAAATGTTTTAAAGCTTTTAGAGTAAACATGATAATAATAATTGAAAAAGAGTAAGAAATTTAACACTTCCAAAATTATTACGGTGCATCAGACAAACAGCCGCAGGTTGGAAAATACATGAACTTTTGTGGGGATTATGTTGAAGTAAACTGAAATGACGTCTATAATAATGAAAAATTATGTCAGCCGAATGGACGAAGCTGCATGTTTGATCATGATCTTGTTCACTTGTTGCAAATGTGTACGTATGCTTTGTAAAAGACTATGAGGCAGTTGTTGATCATTATTGACACTGCGTTTATTTTTCATACAGATATACAGAAAACTTAGTTAATTTTTAGTTATTTGAACTTTTTTCATATAATTATTTTTGCACTAAGTTTATCAGGATCAAGATATTTCTATATTATTTCTGTGATTGATATTAATTAAATAAGATAAAGAAGACATCAAGGACATTTAACAGGGTGGAAAACTAGTTGTTTCGAAGTCGGGTGCTGGCGAGAAAGCATAAAGGTTTCAAACAGTGACTTTTTTTGGATGTAATGACCTCTCTTCAATTACTTGAGGATTCTCGAAGCTCCAAATACGACAATTTTATATTGAATTGCTTTTTCAGGCTAAAGTTCAACCGTTGGTTTGTCACTTTTAAATCAGTATGAATTAAGTAAAGAAAAGTAAAATTTTTTTTATAGCTAGCCGGACGGACAACCGGCTGTTTCTGGGTAGCACACACCCTTCATTAGTCCCCTTTCAACTTCAGACGTGTCAAATTTTACAATTTCGGCACAGCCGCTTTAACTACTTGGCAACCAAAACTCACGCAATTTTACTTTCTATTTATGTACTTAACCAATATTAACCAAAGCAGTGATCTATTTGCAGTCTGTTTTGTGGATGACAATGTTGTTTATTAACATACCCACCGAGTGAGAAATGCGCTTCATCGGTGAAGAAAATTTTGTTCGAAAAATCGCCGTTTCCCGCCTGTTGTTCAAGCACCCATTCCACGTATGTACGACGTTGTGAATGGTCAGCTGGCTTCAGTTGTTGTGTGAGCTGGACTTTATATGGATGTAGGTGTAGATTTAAATGCAAAATGCGCCATAATGTGCCGCAAGGCAGTCCAAATTCTTGAGAACGATGAACCAAATCGGCAGATTCGGTTCTTCGGCAAAACTTTCACTTTCATCAGTCATATTTTGAGCGGAACGAGCGAAACGATAATGCACAGGCCTTAAAATATTTGTAACCGCCCCAGTCTCTTAAAATTTCATCACAATTTTGCCAATTGCTTGCGTATATGGACGATTGTGTAAACCATAATCTTAAATCTCTTAAATCACGATATGTGGCTGTGGCAGAATCACCATTTTTTTAGTATATTTTAATAATTTTTATGGGTTGTGTGGTAGTAAAGCGATCCATTTTCGTCAGTGTCAGACTTTTTTTTCGCAGTTTTGTGTTTGTAAAAAAAAAAAAAATATTGAATAAAAATTGGTTAATTATTATTTAAAAAAAAGGGCGCCTCGATGGATGAATTGGTAGAGTGCCCTACTAAGAGTCCCCGAGGTCGCAGGTTCGATTCCTGCCGAAGGCTTTGGCTGTTTCTGCAGACAAGCCAAAAGCTTCGCAGTTTTGTGTTCGTTAAAAAAAAAAAAACTCGGATGAAACAAATTGGTTTAACAATACTTTTGAAACCACCAAATAGATAACCCGTTTTTATAAAAATGTCTGCTGGCTAACATTACAGTTCAACTTAAAAATCATGTTTGAAGATTTATCTAAAAAATACGTAATTGTATTTCAAATACTGTCTGGCCCAATTTTTTCTGCCTCTCTGACTTTCTCACTCTCACTTATTGAGCTGTAAAGTGCCTATTGAATGTCTTATCAACTTGATGCGCTTTTATTAAAGATTTCTAACAAATTTGGAACACAAATTGTTGCAAATCTACTCCTCTAACGATTTAATCAGTATTTGCTTTTAGCAAATAAACCATTTAATGACAGAGCAAACACAACAGCAAACTTTAATGTGCCAACAAACTATTAAGATATTTAACACAGATACCCAAATACAAATACAATTACAAGCACACTAGCTTTTGTATACCACCAACTAATCTGTAAAGCTTTACAACATTTCTTAGCATTGACATGTTGTACTGCTTAATGAGTCGAAGAAGAGCAAAGTAAAAGAGCAGAAGATGTGCTGGAGGCAACATTTTGTTTTCATAAAGGACAGCCCACAAAAAATGTTGCTTCTTGCTAGAAAAGTATAAATTTAATGAATATTTAATGTTTAGACGAGCCAACAATTTGTGCTGCTGTTTGTTTGTTTGTTTGTCGACTGTAACCTCTGCACCTCCATCAGGCACCATGTCATTCAGTTACCCAATCCTCATAATAACATTTGACCCCTTGTGACAAATTAAAATATGAGACAAACAAAAGTTTGGGGAAATTTCTATTTATTTTTTCTGCAGTCTGGTTAGGAATTTCCTAGATTCGTCTGATATTTTTTTATACCCTTACCATAAGACAAGCATCAATTTGTTATGACAATATTTACATACATACCAACGATTGGGCATTTAAATTGAAACCCTTTTCAACAGACACATACATGTGTATATGATACACAAAAATGCTTAAATAGTATATAGTACATGCAGCAAAAGGTTTAATATATGAAATGTTTAAAGTAAAATATGTGGGTTAAAAGTCAATTGCTAAAGAGTTTATAAGTTTACGCAAGCAGAGAAAAAACATTTTAAATTATGGTTACGATGACAACATAATGTTGTCTATAACGATGTGTAAAGTTGTAGCAAATACATTATTTTTAAACATACTTTTGGTTGCTATAAACACATTCTTTGTTAAAGTTTTACCATGTTTTTGTCACCGTTCATAAAACTGAGAAATGGTTACATTCTTTTTGGAAAAAAAATATATAACCACAACCGCAACGTATAATGAACGCTTGAACATAAACGCCCTTATTCACAAAAAATATTTCAAATATTTCTTATTTGACGTATTTGTATGGGAAATTTGTCAAATAAGAGTTTAGTAAACCTAAAATATTTATTACGAATAAGACCCAATATATATATGTATGACAAATTTTGACTCAATAAATGACAACCAAATTATAGTGGTCGTTCCTCGGGTTTTGTTGTTGCTGTAGGCAGCTAATTTTTTTCTCAGTTTTCTGTTGTGTTTGAAAACTTGTAAAATAATTGAAAAAACTTCAGCTATTAAGTGCGATAAAACTGTTTAATGTCTATGAAAGTTTTCTTGTCATATAGATACGCACATTTGTATGTAAAGGGTGTTTTTTTGTCGATGTATAGAACTTAAAGTTGCAATAAAAGAACAACGGATTATTCGATTTACATGAATTTTATTTATTCGAAAGATAATCTTGTGGCATTACATTTTAAATATGATTTCTGGCATATGACCGCCACGGCTGGTGCGGATATAGTTCAAGCTGGATGTCCAATTTTCGATGACTTTTTCCAACATTTGTGGCCCTATATCGACAATAACACGTCAAATGTTGTCTTCCAAATGATCACGCGTTTGTGGTTTATCCGCCTAGACCAATAACTTCATATAGTCCCACAGCAAGTAGTCTAGCGGTGTTAAATCACAAGATCTTGGAGGACAATTCACAGGTCCACAACGTGAAATTAGGCGGTCACCAAACGTGTCTTTCAATAAATCGTTTGTGGCACGAGCTGTGTTTTATGTTGCGCCATCTTGTTCAAACCACTTCTCCTGAACAGCATGATTATTCAATTCAGGAATGAAAAAGTTAGTAGTCATGGCTCTATACCGATCACCATTGACTGTAACTTTCTGGCCATCATCGTTTTATGAAGAAGTACGGACCAATGATTCCACCAGCCCACAAAGCGCACCAAACAGTCAGTTTTTCTGGATGTAACGGTGTTGCGACATACACTTGCGGATTAGCTTCACTCCAAATGCGGCAGTTTTGTCTGTTGACGTAGCCATTCAACCAGAAGAAGTGCGCTTCATCGCTAAACAAAATTCGCTTATGAAAATCGGGAACAACGGCCATCTCATTTTCCACTAAAATTGTACTATTTGCAAGCATTGTTCAGACGTCATTCTATTCATGATGATTTGCCAAAGCAAATTGAGAATAAATCACTTGACAGCTGTTGAGTTGGACGCCATCTTGAACAGTAATGATAACTTAAAGTTCTATACATTGAAAAAAAACACCCCTTATAAACATTTATTTGCATTTTGTTGTTTCAAAATAGTAGAGTTGGAAGCTATAATTTTTTGAACATGTGGATCGATCAGGGATGCGAAACGCAGCATCAACAAATCTTTACAGCCATAGGAAAATATGACATCAGATCGCATATCGGAGAACACACTGGCTTCCATTCCTGGTAGACCGACCCTTTGAGTCAGATCTACATGGGGCTTCATTGTTACACGGATGGATCAAGGGCGTGGGAGAAAACAGGATTTGGCATTTATGTAGAAAATACTATGGAACTGTTATTCCGTTTGCCGGACTATTATACAGCTTTCCAGGTGAAAGTTCAGGCAATTATGGGGGGTGTATTAGGCAGTTTAAGAAAATTGGAAGGCCAGCAACTCTGAATATATTTACGGACAGTCAAATGGCCTTTAAAGCTATCTTAGCTAAGCCCGGATTAAGTAAAATAATGGTCGCTCTCAACTACTGGCATATCTTAACCGCATAGCAATATGCGGATTAAGCGGATGGAGATGAATGTAGAGCATGTGGTGAGGAGTGTTAGATATTAGAGCGCTATTTATGCCAGCGCCCTGCTTTCTCACAAATACGGTCCCGATATCTTGGGAAAGACACCTTGCCAGGCATAGCTCAATCTTTTACTCTCAACTTTTGTTCAATTGTTACAATTGTTAGCAGTTATTGGTTCTATTTCTAAAGCAAAAATATCGCAATATGAGGTACAAAGTTTTGTCTTTGCTTGTAGTATAGTATAGTGTTTTGTTGTCCAGTTGCTTCTGGGCAGCTGTTGACAAATTTACTAATAGCGTCATTTATGCTATTGAACTGACCTGCTTCCATGATAAGTTTTATACCTTGTTCATACATGTATTTCTAATTGAGATAATATTCAGTTTATTGACATAATATTTTTTGCGTTCATGCATACAAATATTGCGCTAACTCAATTAGTATCTGACAGCTGAAAAAAAGTTGTTGTTTTTGTTTTGGTAGTGAGAAAGAAAAAGTGAAATATATTTTCAAATAAGAAAAATGGATGAAAAACTGCCTTTTATTAAAAAGATTTTAGTGTTGTACAATAAAAATATGGAACTTGTGCAAGTAGTGCGTTCATGTTATGACTCCAAAGCGGTAATAATAAAAAGAAAGAGAAATACAAATTTGGAAATGCTGCAATGTTTTTATTTTTATTGTATTTATTTTTTATTATTTTGTTTTGTTTGCTTTTGTTTACATTTATCACGTCATTCATTTCGCATTGTATACTTTTGCTTATTAAACACATCTTTTACAGTGTTGTGTTCCATCTTTTTCTCAATATTCAAAGCAATATAGAGTTTATTGAGCAATAACTTTATTGACTTTTTGTATGGAATATTGAGCTCAATAATGGACTTTATTGCGATTACCTCAATAAAAGCGCATGTATGAACATGGTATTAGTTTAGCTATGATGCTACTTGTGTGAAATATTTGTTTGCAAGCTCACTTGTTAGTCCGTCTGATATACATGCAGTTTACAATGATTTTGTAAGAAGTTCTATATCGTTACAATAAGCATTGACTGTTTTATTATTTTGTTTTATATTCATAATTTTTGCTGTCATAACTTCAACTGATTCTCCCTTAACTGAGTTTCATGATACTTAAAAGAATCGAATCATACTATGCTACAGCATATACTGGAGGAAACTAATACACAAGACAGACGACAGCGTTAATGCGCTTTAGTGACCATTTTGCGCATTTAGTCGTGCACTATCTGCATTCGAATGTGAATCTAGCTCTGTCATAAATGCACAAAATCAAACTGCATTTATACTAAATTCAGTTACATAATATGGCAGCACCGTCGAAATCCGTCAGCTGTTGATATTTTGTTTACTATTGTGAATAGATAAAATGGAATCACAGAGAAAGAAGGCAAGCAGTTTTAACTGTTACAACAAATTTAAATTTGTTATTGCTAGTGCACGCATAATTTTTGTATTATAGAGCAGTTTCATGAAAAGAAATTTTAACTTTTTTGAAAATAAATGTTGATTTTCCATCAACAGCGTATCTTCAAATCTTACACTTTGTTTTTTTTGTTTATTTTATATGTAAAAGTTAACTCTAAGTAATTATTTTAAATGGAAACCACAGCTGTTTTTTAAATGCAGAAACCGTCGTTTGTCACCGTAAAATATTAATTCACATTAGTGAGCTCTTAATGCAAATTAACTCTGCCGTCTGTCTAGGCTATAAGGAACTTTATGAATGATAAAAAACAGACTGAGAAAAATATGCGGCACACATGTTCATGTTGATGTCTATTCCGATAAATACTTTTTGGGTTGTGCGTTTCGTATTTTAAAGCGCCAGTTAAAATTGGCGTTTTGGTGCTGGCGAACATTTTTCGAAACAGCTGTTTTCTAAAAACTAAAACAATGCCTTTCGGTGCCCAAAATACTCACATCATGCAACGTAAATTGATTTTTCAATCAATTTGGCTGGTTGTTAATTTAAAGTAAATGATAAATAATTAAAAATTTTCCTCTCATTAGAGGTACTTAATGAAATTGTTTATTTTCCAGAAATTCCATAGATTCGTAGTGGTTTAGCATTGCTCCAAGTTGCTTGTTTTATTTTGCTTTATTCTGCTTTTTCTTTGTTAGTTGCCGTAGTTGAATAGAAACAGATTCCTTCTTGCGTAATAAACCAACATTTTTTTTTTTACGAAAAACCTCATCAGAATGTTTTTATTCTTTACGGTTGAGTGTTGCGATTTTTAAAGGGGAATTGCCAACAACCAACCTTGAATAAACAGAACAGAGAAATCAATATTGTTGTTATTTTTTTGCTAATTGATTAATGCTTTTGTGTAAATTAAACAGAAACATTTTCAGCATGTTTAAAAAGTTGAGAAAACGATCAAAAAAAAAAAAAAGAAGCAATTATTAAGAGCTATTAGGAAGCACGAAAAATAAAACATGTTCAAAACCTTATCACTTTGCAAATAGAAATGTTCCTTTTTGTTAAAAAAAAGAGTTTTGCTCTTAAGATGAATTCAAAGCAAGAAAAACGATGTGAGACTGTTAGAAGCTGTGGATGTAGCACCGTTGAAGAACAATACACTTCAACGTGCTTCATTAATTTTTGCAATTAAAGCAACAAATCTTGCACAAATAAATTGATGAATGAACAGCAAGAAAGAAGATTATAAGAAAGCAAGCATAGCACTACATATAGTGTTTTGTACAGGGAACCAATTGTAAGGGTGTACATATTAATTCATTGTGTAGACGAATGCAGTAGCACCACCAAATGCTGGCATGACTTGAACAACCTACAGTTATTATAAAAATTAATTTTTCGCCAAATATCGAACGTGAGTGCAGAAGTTTCAATGGGACAAGTTTTGCACGCAGCCTGCATGGAGCCCCAAAAGTCATCGCGGGCCTAAAGATTCAATGACGCTTCTATATTTTTACGTCTCGCACAACAAGTACTAGGAGTAATGTGGCCAGAGTTGGAGGAAGGTCAATACATGTATGTATTTCTCGTGCTCAAGTGAAATTGTAGCAAAAATCGGACAGATATTTTACATTCTTCCAAATGTAGGAACTTTTTCGTTATATCGTATTATGACTGTGTGAAACTACAGTCAGATTTGGATGAACTCTCCGATTGGTGTTCCGCAAATAATATAATAATTAATGTTTCAAAATGTTGTATGGTCTCATATACACACAATTTATCCTCAGTGGCTTATACATATAGTATTGATGGTACCCCACTCAAACGTGAATCACAGGTAAAAGATTTAGGTGTTATATTCGATAATAAATTACATTTTCATAACCATATTGATTACATTATATCTAATACCTTGTTCATACATGTATTTCTAATTGAGATAATATTCAGTTTATTGACATAATATTTTTTGCGTTCATACATACAAATATTGCGCTAACTCAATTAGTATCTGACAGCTGAAAAAAAGTTGTTGTTTTTGTTTTGGTAGTGAGAAAAAAAAGTGAAAAATATTTTCCTATAAGAAAAATGGAAGAAAAACTGCCTTTTATTAGAAAGATTTTAGTGTTGTACAATAAAAATATGGAACTTGTACAAGTAGTGCGTTCATGTTATGATTCCAAAGCGGCAATAATAAAAAGAAAGAGAAATAAAAATTTGGAAATGCTGCAATGTTTTGTTTGCTTTTTGTCCAAAGTACTTGGACAAACATATCTTTTTATTTCTTAATTATGATTAATATAAAACTAAAATGAATACGAATTAGCCATTGTATTAGATAAACTAATTTACCATTGAATCACTTGAATTCTTATTTAGATTCGCCCATACATTTAAAATTTAACTTACTGAAACTTTTCTTGTACATTTACTATGTATCTATTTAGTTAATATCTTAAAGAAAATATGAGTTGTCCACACTGTTGATGGGATATTTGGAAAGTTTCCAAATGTCAAGGCCGAAGTTTTTAGCAAAGCCCGCGAATTACGGCAATTCATCTTCAACCTTGATAAGATTCACACCCTCGACCACCAGTGTGCTCAACTCCCTAATTTACAAGGTAACAGGTTAATAAAGTACATGAATTCATAGAAAATTCTTATTGTTATTAATTTTTTTCTTTTCCTACCCTTATTGTAAGTCTCATCAAACTTACAATAAATCTTTTCTTATAAGATCCCCTATTTCTCAACCCTACTTGATCTTATAAGAAAAGGTTTTAACAAAGTGGTCCAAATCCCAGATCAACAAACCCGATCATCACAATTGGCATCACTTTTGTTCATGGTCCTTAATAAGTCAGAAGATTATCAGCGAGTGGAACATAAAAAAACTACCACAAAAATCAGCAATGAGGTATGCGAATAAAATTATGCTCATCAGTTTCAAGAAACCGTGAGTAAAGAGATAATAATTATTGAATGTGCAAATTATTATAAAACTAAAAAGAACCCAATATAAAATTGTCTGTAACAAATTAAATCACAATACAGACCTAAAGTTATAGCAGCTTGAATAATATAAAAAACAAGTGCAGGAAAATATTAATAAAAGGTATTTGGAAAGTTGTGAATCCATATACATATGTATGAAAATGGAAAAAGGTAACGAAAAAAGAAATATATGTAACAAGATTAATAATAAAAAAAATTGAAAAAAAACACGCGCTAAAGATAAATTTGTTTCCCAAATTATTTAATATATGAAAAGTGTTTCACATACTAAAGTAAAATCAAAAAGTGTGAACAGTTACATATAAAATTATATTCAATTGTATATACATAAATACCGTAAGGTAAATCCATATACTTTCCAACGGGATATATCCAAAATACCTACATACATACATACGTACATACGTACTTAACGGTACACCCAGGAAAGAAATTACAGGTACATATTTTTCAATGCATAAATACGTATATAGAATTATACCGAGGTTTCTATTTCTAAACTTTCAATAACTTCTTTACTATACATAAATACAACACTTATTTAATCTACCCATTATTACTTATACATATGTACACATATACATAAATTCGTATATGTGTATATAATTAAAATTAAATTACAAACATACAGTCCACAAAAGAAGGAAAAATAAAGAAGAATATAAACTAGTAAAAAATTTATCCACTCTTTGTTTGAGCCCAAGGTTGCCACACCTATAGTTAAAATTTGAAAAATTTCTTCTGAAACAGAGCAGCTTGCAATAATTTTGTAAACACTTTCAGTTTCACATCCCTTTTTAAGGCAAAAATCCTAAAGTACCAATTGGAAACTAAAGCAATACATTTGAGCTTTGTACAAACGTTTGGTTTTATGGTTGCTTATTTGAAAAAAAAAAAAAAAAATCACGTAATTGCATAAGAACCTCGGTTGATATTCATCCAACCAACACCTATTGAAAATTTCTATTATATAATTACCGAAACTTCGTACATTAAACATTTGATCTGTTGAAATGAAGAAAAAACATGAGAAGTGGTAATGTTATATGAAAGAAAAATAACGAATGCACAAAGAAAACAGATGTAAATAAAAATTAAATCGCTCAATTGAAATAAGGTGACCAGCGTATATTATATTTAGAATTATTATTTCAATCGTGCCAAACCCAATTAAATAAATTTATTGTCACTAGTACTACATTTTCATTTGATTTGTACAAAAAACCACCGGTTATAGTATATGATCTACAATTTGTGGCAATTCAAGGTGAAAAAAATAAACAAACAAAAATTTTAACTGTCCATATAAGTTTTGAAAAGATCGTGAATCTAAATTAATTAAAATTTTTGATATGAAAGGCATGCACGTATAAACTCTGCAATAAATAACGAGTTTCGTGAAACATCGTAATCAAAAAAAGAACTATTTGGTCACAATTGGTGCGACAACTTTTTATCAGTGCATACATTATCCCACAACGCGCAAAAATAAATTTCATACTACATCCTTTTAATTAAAGGATAATTAATTTATGAATCTTTATGAAAAATAAAATAGTAGATATTCTCCAAGAATTTGACAAAATTATAAGTTTCTGAGCACCGTATTGATACCTGATTAAACTAAAAATTAAGGTTAAAAAATTTTGAAACTGAGTGCTGTACACGGGATAAGTTTAGACCGATCCTTTGTTTCAGACTCATTTTCGATCATTTTACGATCTAATATCAGTCCCTAAATCATTAACGGTATTTTCTAGTTCAAAGTCAGATTTGATCCTATAGCTATAATCGTAAGCCTCGATTCTTACAGACTCTTAAAGCAACTATCAAATCTAGGGCTAATAGTTTCAGCCAATTTTCTCAAAGAAAAATAAATAAATAAAAAATTGTCTTAATACAAAATGACAAATACACCACAGGAAGACCACATTCCAACACTCAAGGATCAATTCGATTTCGATAGTGATCGATTGCTCAACTTTTGCGAGAAATTTAAACAATCAGAAAACATAGATACAAATGAATCCCTTCTTGAGGTAAAACTTAAGGATCTAGACTCAAGGTGGGGAAAGGTTGATGCTTCTTATGAAGTATTAATGCTATCGAAGGACAAAGTTGTAACATCTGAAGTCCGAAAAAATGTGGCAAAAATATATGAAGAATGTACTGACTCCTATTATTTTTGCTCATCGCAAATGCTAGAGTTAATGAAAACCTTTCGAGTTGAAAGTGGTCAATATCCCTCAGGTCAATCAACGTCTCGGTATTCTATGCAAAACCAAATTCCCCCTCAAGATTACGTTCACTCTGGCTCAGATTGTATAAAACTCCCTCCCTGTGATACTGAAGTGTTTAAAGGGAGTTACGAACAATGGCCATCGTTTCGTGATATGTTCACGGCAGTATACATTAACCACTCTAGACTCACCCCTGTTACAAAGTTATATCATCTGCGTAACAAAACAAAAGGCGAAGCAGGCGATATCGTTAAAAGATATCCTCTCTCTCATGAGAATTTTGATCTTGCATGGGGGGCCTTGAAAACACGATATGAGAACAAACGAGTTTTGGTTGACAATCAGATTAGAATACTGTTTGATATACCAGCGGCAAGTACGGAAGACAGCGATTCAATAAGAAGGATTCAGTCTTCGGTAAACGACTCCCTGGCTACTCTTAGAACTCTTGGCGTTGAAGTGGAAAGCTGGGATCCAATTCTTATCCGCCTAATATCTACAAAGCTGCCTGAATGCACTCTTTCACTGTGGGAGCAATCTCTCACTTCACCCAGAAATCTCCCAAAGTGGTCTCAGATGTCTCAATTTCTTATTGATAGATATGAGGCAGTAGAACGGCTCGCTAGTATTAAGAACTCGAAGGATTGTTTTACCCTGACTAAACCACTCCGCACTAGGGTACAAACGTACGTATCCAATGAGCATTTGAATTATTCATCTTGCAAATTATGCAATGAAAATCATCCCTTGAGAACATGCCCAAAATTCAGAGCCTTCAATGTTCAACAAAGAGTTGACTTCGTGTTCAAAAATAATGTTTGCAACAATTGCCTCGCTTCATCTCATATTAAATCTAATTGCCCAAGCAAACACACCTGTTTACATTGCAAGAGAAACCACCATACTTTATTGCATATGAAACAGTACTCTCCAACCAACTCACAAAGCTCAAACAAATCATTTCAAAACAAATCCCTTCCGAAATCATTCGTGAACACAGCACAAGCTATTGAAGATTGCAGTCAGGAAGAGCTCCCGCAAACCTCTCGACAAATTCAAGCAAATTGCTCAACAAGTAGCGACAATATTTTATTACGTACTGCTTTGATGCAAATTGAACATAGGGGTGAGTTGTTTACAGTACGAGCTCTAATTGATCCTGGATCTCAACGAACATTTCTAACCGAAAGAATAAGATCTCGTCTACAGCTACCATACAAAACATCACATTATGAAATTGTTGGGATTGGCGGGCAAAAGCAATCTGCAAATAAGGAATGCGAATGCGTTTTGTATGCAAAAAGACACAGTCTGCACATTCCAATAAAAGCGATTGTATTGCCTAAGGTGACCAAACGAATTCCTGCATGCAATTTCGATATCCCACTCTCAAAAGAACTTGCTGATTTGGATTTGGCTGATCCGACATTTAATAAGTCTTCGCAGGTAGATCTAATTCTAGGGAATGATTACGAACACTTGCTCACTATTGAAGGTATGAAAAAAAATATATGTGGTCAAACCACAGCTTATAATACCATTTTTGGATGGGTTTTAAGTGGTCCTATAAAAGGGCAAACTATACAAGCGTTCACGACCTCAGTTTTTGAATCCGAAACAGTAAAACTTAATAAACTTTTAAGGCAGTTTTGGGAACAAGAAGAAATTCAAATTTCTAGGCCTAAGTCGGCTGAAGACGAATTTTGCGAAAATCTATATGCACAGACCACTACCCGTAGCAGGAATGGAAGGTATATAGTTCGACTTCCATTCAAAACAGAATTTCCCGAAAAAATATTCCTTGGCTCATCCCGATTCACTGCTCTGGCTCAATATGCAAGTATGGAAAAAAATTTGACTAAAAATCCCGAACTTCATGCTCAATATACAGAAGTTCTCAAAGAATATATAACTCTTGGCCATATGGAAGAAGTTCCGTCAAATGAAATAATATCACAAGGTAAATATAACTCCTACTATTTACCACACCATGCTGTAGTACGCCCAGAACATAAGACGACGAAAGTTAGAGTGGTTTTCAATGCCTCACGAAAATCGAAGTCTGAATTTTCACTCAATGATATTCTACATACTGGTCCTACCCTTCAAAATGATCTGATATCAATTATAATCAATTGGAGGAAATATCGGTATGTTTTCAGTGGCGATATTCAGAAAATGTATCGCCAAATACTGATACACTCAGCTGATAGACCCTTTCAGCGAATTTTGTTTCAGCCCCACGCAGATGGCCCAATCAAAGACTACCAGCTAAAAACAGTGACTTTTGGCGTTAACTGTGCCCCATATCTCGCGATTCGGACCCTACAACAACTTGCTTCCGATTCCGAATCCACATACCCTAAAGCAGCTTCAATTCTGCGCACAGAAACGTATGTCGATGACATACTTGCTGGAGGGTTCTCCATTGAAGATACCTTATCTTCTCAGACTCAGCTAATAAACACATTGAAATCAGCTGGGTTACCCTTAAAAAAGATAACAGCCAACGATCAGCGGCTACTTTCCCACTTACCGAGTGAAGATCTCTATGATTCAGATTTTTTGCGTTTCCATAATACGAGCTCGACCAAAACCCTCGGTATAAAATGGAATGCGCTTACCGACACATTCTCGTATAGCTTTGCTACAATTGAACCATATGAAAAAATCACAAAGCGGCAGATTCTCTCTTCCATTGCAAAATTATTCGATCCAGCTGGATGGCTAGCCCCTATAGTCATAAGAGCAAAAATACTAATGCAGCAACTATGGTTAGAAGGGTTAGACTGGGACGAAGAGGTTTCAATTGAATCTCGCCATAATTGGAATAATCTAGTACAAGACCTTCAGCGCATTGAGGCTATTTCAATTCCTCGTTGGTTGCAGTGTACACCTTCAGACGTAATTTCAATTCACGGATTTTCCGATGCGTCGAAGGTAGCATACTGTGCAACTGTTTATGTGAGATCTCAAACTAGCTCACACACAACATTTACAAATTTGCTAGTAGCAAAAAGTAAAGTGGCTCCTATACAAACTGTCTGTTTGCCGCGCTTAGAGCTCAATGGTGCGGTTCTACTGGCAAATCTTGTGAATTATGTTGTGAATTCACTTAATCTAAATATTACTGAAACCAACTTGTGGACCGATTCCTCTATAGTTTTAGGATGGCTCTCAAAACCTCCATCCTCCTGGGAAACCTACGTCGCAAACAGGGTTTCTCAGGTCCACAGCTTAGTACCCAACTCAGTATGGCGACATGTACCAGCACACGACAACCCTGCTGACTTGGGTACTCGTGGTTGCAAATCGCAAGAACTGGCTCACAACTGTCTCTGGTGGCAAGGACCTTCTTGGCTGGTTAAACCAAAGTCTGAATGGCCAAAACGGAACCCCTTAAAAGGAGAAGAAACACCCAAAGAGCTACAATCATTTCATGCGGATGTTCAAAAAAGTAGTGGAGACGATATTCTTGATAGATTCTCTTCATATGATAAATCCCTGCGAGTGATATGTTATGTCTTTCGATTTTATAGCAAGTGTAGGCAGAGAATTTCAGATAGTTACTGCACTTATCCGGGAAACTTACAGTTTTCCGAAATGGAAATTGTAAAAAAACGATTGATTATGCTTTCACAAAGGTCTTTTTTCTCCGAAGAATACAAATCGTTGGCAAGTTCGAACCCAATCTCAAAGAACAGCTCACTCAAAACACTTAACCCTTTTCTGGATAAAAACTCAATAATAAGAGTAAATGGTAGACTAGCCCAATCGTCCCTTCCTTACAGTGAACGGTTTCCCATTATTTTACCCAGCAATTCTCGATTTTGTCACTTATATTTGACACATTTACATGAATTTCTTTGCCACGCAGAATGTAGTCTAATGTGCCGAATGACACAAACTGAATATTTTATATTCAGACTTAAGTCCCGCGTTAAAAAAATAATAAGGCACTGCAAGACGTGTATTATCTACAAACAAAAACCTTGCACTCAAATCATGGCTCCTTTGCCCACAGATAGATGCAATTTTACTATCCCTTTCCAAGTAACAGGAAGTGATTTTGCTGGCCCTTTTGACTTAAAAACCTCCCCCCTAAGGAAATCGCCCGTAGTAAAAGGATATATTTGTGTTTTCGTTTGCTTTAGTACGAAAGCAGTTCATCTCGAAGCCTGCTCAGACTTATCTGCAGCCTCTTTCCAAGCTGCATTTTCCCGATTTGTTGGGAGGCGGGGGCTCCCCAAGAGGGTAGTAACCGATAACGGGAGGAATTTTCTAGGTGCCAGTAGGATCCTAGAACGTGAATTTTCTTCTTTTCTAAGCCATGCAGCTGACGATGTGGCCAAAAAATACGCAGCTCAAGGGTTTGAGTGGAAGTTTATACCCCCTCACGCTCCACACATGGGCGGCTTGTGGGAAGCTGCAGTGAAAAGTGTTAAGTTTCACCTCAAACGCGTTTGTGGCTCCCACAGGTTTACTTTTGAAGAGTTCTACACAATTTTGACTCGTATTGAGGGAGTTTTAAACTCTCGACCCATTTCAGCTATGTCGGAGGATCCTGCAGATCTGAGGGCACTTACCCCTGGACATTTTCTAAGAGGAGCTCCCCTCATGGCCTTCCCTGAAGCTGTTGGCCACAGCATATCAGTCCTCAACAGATGGGAAAAACTGAAGGCAATACATCACCTGCTGTCTTTAAGGTGGAAAGAAGAGTATCTAAAGTCCTTACAGAAAAGATACAAATGGAAAGATTCACGCCCAAATCTGCATGTAGGAGACTTAGTGGTGGTGATGGATGATTTACAGCCACCGCATGAATGGCGCTTGGGCAGAATTGAGACCACGTTTGCAGGTCCTGATGGAAACATACGTACCGCCGATGTACGCACCGCCTCTGGCATGATAACTCGCCCAATCATCAAATTATGTCATCTTCCCCTTATAAACAGTTCCCAATCAGACTAGGTTACGTTTGACTAATTTAGCTGTATATTTAAACACATTTCCAGAACTCTACGATCTATATCGCTTATTACTCAATTGATAAGTATTTAGTAGTTCAATTATAACCAAGTTAAATTTCAGATTTAAAATTGTCTAGTCAGCTCTGGCTTAGACATTTCTCTTTTTACGTTGCATTTAATTTGTTCGCTAATCGTTTCCTCTCTTATGAAAATAGGCAAAATCGCAAGTTCATCGCCGAACGTCGAAAAGAAGTTCGCACAAGCAGCTATCGAAGACGGGATCCTGAGATATTTCGGTGCGTGCTCTGTGATGCATTCCATGGCTTAAGACGCTGTAGAAAATTTTTGCGAATGTCACTGAAGTCGAGGGAAAGGACGGTTCAGAAATATAGCTGTTGTACGAACTGTCTGGCGCAAAGCCATGATGTCAGGGGTTGTGTTTCTATGGACACGTGTCGAAAATGTGGTGGGTACCACCACACACTGTTACATCCGGTTGCGCAGCGACCATCAAAGCGCAAACATAAATCTAAAGGGAAACCAAACGCCGAAACCCAGCCTAAGCCAACGCAGCCTCCACTCACTACATCAAACTTGTCAACTAACTCAAACCTCGAAACCGTGCCAGCAAACATCATCGTTCAGGCGATCAAATCCCTTGCTAATGTCTTGTGTACTACTAATAATCCGTCATCAATTGCCTAGTTTAGGCCCGGCGGCATGTCCAAAGTACTTGGACAAACATATCTTTTTATTTCTTAATTATGATTAATATAAAACTAAAATGAATACGAATTAGCCATTGTATTAGATAAACTAATTTACCATTGAATCACTTGAATTCTTATTTAGATTCGCCCATACATTTAAAATTTAACTTACTGAAACTTTTCTTGTACATTTACTATGTATCTATTTAGTTAATATCTTAAAGAAAATATGAGTTGTCCACACTGTTGATGGGATATTTGGAAAGTTTCCAAATGTCAAGGCCGAAGTTTTTAGCAAAGCCCGCGAATTACGGCAATTCATCTTCAACCTTGATAAGATTCACACCCTCGACCACCAGTGTGCTCAACTCCCTAATTTACAAGGTAACAGGTTAATAAAGTACATGAATTCATAGAAAATTCTTATTGTTATTAATTTTTTTCTTTTCCTACCCTTATTGTAAGTCTCATCAAACTTACAATAAATCTTTTCTTATAAGATCCCCTATTTCTCAACCCTACTTGATCTTATAAGAAAAGGTTTTAACAAAGTGGTCCAAATCCCAGATCAACAAACCCGATCATCACAATTGGCATCACTTTTGTTCACTTTTGTTTACATTTATCACGTCATTCATTTCACACTGTTTACTTTTGCTTAATAAACACATCTTTTACAGTGTTGTGTTCCATCTTTTTCTCAATATTCAAAGCAATATAGAGTTTATTGAGCAATAACTTTATTGACTTTTTGTATGGAATATTGAGCTCAATAATGGACTTTATTGCGATTACCTCAATAAAGGCGCATGTATGAACATGGTATAAAGCATATTCTATGCTTGGGTTTATAAGAAGAAACTCTAAGGATTTCAAAAATGCGTACACTCTTAAATCATTGCACTAGTACGTAGCAATCTGGAATATTGTACATTAATTTGGAACCCATATTATACTGGCCAATCCAAACGTATTGAACGAGTGCAGAAAATGTTTACCAAATTCGCCCTAAAACTCAACTGGCATAATGAACTTCCATCATATGACGTGCGAAGAAAACTGTTAGGATTACAATCTCTTGAAGATCGCAGAACATATTTTTCGGTTATGCTCGCTTATAATGTTTTATCTTATGAAATCGATTGTCCGGAGCTCATAAATTCTTTTGCTTTAAATAATCCTATTAGGCATTTGAGAAGAAATAGATGCTTTACAGAGGTCGTTCATAGAACAAACTATGCGGAAAACGAGCCAATTGCAAGATGCTTACACATATGTAATAGCTTCAATCCACCGTTAAATTTTAATTTAGATCGGAAAAATTTTAAACTAATGTTATTCAAGTATTTCAATTAAGTACAAATTATTTAAGTAATCTGTAAGAAACACTTGTGTAGATGAAATAAATAAATAAATATTTGTGAAATAATTGAAAACCATTATTTCTTCATTGGTTTGCAGTTTACTTTTAAATTGATTTTTATACTGGAACATGATTTCAAAATTTGGTACACAGGCTTGCAATTGCTTACAAATAAATAAAGATCTATTAAATATCTTCCATTCCCAAAAAGGAGGTGCATAATTTATTTGTAGTTAAAATTCAAAATTACTTTCCAATAGTCCTGGACGATTAAAATTTTCAACAGAGGCCAGCAATTGCAACCAAGCAAAGAAACACTTTTTAAAGCCCAATACTCGAAATCTCTCGAAAAGTAGGTTCATATTTTACAATTAATCAAAGTTCCAGGGTACTTCCCGTTGTGTGAAAACACAGAAATTTTGTATGCATACCAGCAGGTGCGTACAAACAAAGAAAAAGCTCTGGAAGGTAATTAGTTCAATCGCTTCCGCCGGTCGCATACCGGCTTAAAATTAGCCGCCAATTTCATCAAATTTACCGCTTCTTTTGGGCCTGCAATTTCTTTCAATTGCATTTTCGTGTATTTATACATTGTTCACCTCTTACATTCTTCTTTGAAGGTATAATAACAAATTGTTAATTACTCGTTTTGCTTTGTTTTAAATTGTAACGATATATCCATTTCGTGGTTTCAAAAGTATAGCACTGGAATTGGACATCTCTCAAACTAAGTTGTTAAACCATTTTTTTCTTCTCAGTTGAAAGTCTGACATGGACGAAAATTGATCTCTTCGACTATCACACAACGCATAAAAATTATCAAAACATACCACAAAAATGATGATTCTGCCACAGCCAGATATCGTACTTCAAGGGGAGATTATGGTTTACATAATTGTCCAACTAGGCAAGTAATTGGCAAAATTGTAAAGAAAATATCGCTCCTGTAAGTGAAAGTTTTGCCGAAGACCCGAATGTGTCGATTGGGTTTGTGGTTCTCAGGAATTAGGACTGTCTTACGACACATTATGGAGTATTTTGCGTTTAGATCCACCCCTACATCTATATAAAGTCCAGCTCACACAACAACTGAAGCCAGCTGACCATTCACAACGTCGCAGATACGTGGAATGGGTGCTGGAACAACAGGCGGTGGACGACGATTTTTCAAAAAAAATGTTTTTTTTTAGCGATTAAGCACATTTCCCACTCGGTGGGTATGTTATGTTATGTTACGCGGGCCGACGGTCTTGAGACCGGCTCACTTGGGTCCTAGAAAGGTCCCGTTGTGTTAAAAAGTAACAAAACAAACACGCCACTCTTTGCAGACTTCATGGAATGCATTCAATGTAATAACATCAAACACAAAAAAAATATATTTGATTGCTTTTCTCGTTGCCTCAAAAGTAACACTCGGTGGGTAGGTTAATAAACAAAATTGTAGTATTTGGGGTTCTCAGAATCCTCAAGAAATTGAAGAGAGGCCACTACATTCGTCAACTTATGGCTGAGATACCGCCCAATATGTGTCAAAAAAGTGTGTTGCCGCATACCATCTATCTTATTTATTCAAATTTAACAGTTTATTTTAATTGGTAATTACGATGACTTATTCATCTCTGTCGGCACTTATCTGTCATTATTCATCTCTGTCACCTATTAAATATTTGACATACATTTTACTTCCCTTTTTCTTTAATCTACTGATTGAAACACCACGTTTTTAAACCTTGTTAAAAAAGTTGAGAATTTGAGAAAAACTACTTTCTTAAGCACAAGTGTATGTATTGAATTATCTGTATTTAAACAAAATTTAATAAATGAAATTTACAGATTTTAGCTGTAGTACAAGCTGAAAAATACGCTTATTTTTTATTTCTCGACGTTTTAACAAGTGGTCGAAAATTAC
This sequence comes from Sturmia bella, assembly GCA_963662145.1. Lineage (NCBI taxonomy): Eukaryota > Metazoa > Arthropoda > Insecta > Diptera > Tachinidae > Sturmia > Sturmia bella. The sequence goes on from OY759172.1 coordinate 28,463,945, forward strand.
CTCAAAAAAATCAATGGTTGCAACACTTCGCGTGGTGGTCATTTAAATGATGTAGGGTTTCACACATAATGTCAACTTTATAAAAAAAAAAGAAATATTTATCATGAAAAAAAATATTTTGCAGGTCTTTTATTTATATATACTTTTTAAACCGCAAAACGGATAACCCGTTATGAAGGAGATAGTAGTGTGAAAGAGAGCACTGTGTTAATTTCTATTTGTAATAATAGCGTTAGGGAAAGAGAAGAGGGAGGAAGGAACAAAAACAGTACAAGTTCAGATTCTTAAAAAAAAAAAAAGAAATGCGGTCGGGGGACCCCCGTTAGGAACGAAGTTCCTTACGTTTTTTTTTTGTCTTTGAATGTAATACAAGGTGAAATCTGTATGTTTTATTTTGTGTTGTTTTTGAAATTTTGAAATTTTATTATTCTTTAAATTTTTGGAACGTTTTCCAACTAATTAATATTTATTGGTAGGTGTCTCCGCTGCTGTCAGTGGAGACACCGCCAATCATACACAATTGCTTTTCGACAGTACACCAATACATATAAACAGCTCACACGCTTTCGTGACGATTTCTACTAATTTCCACTACCAGCCAGCCGCGTTAAGGAACTTCGTTCCAAAAAGAGAAGGGGCGGTAGAAACGGAGAATGAGCCGATTTACTAACAACAATTTGCTGGTCGTAACAAAGGAAACTAATAAGCCTTTGAAAATTTTGAAAGGCGACTGAATTTTCTATTATACAAAACTCTTTAGCGTATATCAGGCAACAAGTTTCAAGAAAGTGTAATAAATTTTTTTAACAGTTTATATCCTGAAAGCTTCTGGAAAATACATTGAAAAGTGAAAACAGTCGTCTAGAGCGATTTCTAGAGGGACCAAAACAATGATAGATCTAAAAAGTACCACGAGTTTGTTCTTTTCCCTTTGGCATATTTAAGGCTATATATTTTTTGAAAGGAATCACTTGGGATCTGAAAACCCTTTTCTACTGTATGTAGCATAGTGTAGAAAGTTTTGCACCTTTCCACCGACAGCATTAATATCTTTATTCTGAAGATATCTCTCCAAGCCGTTGGTAATGTTGTTACCATGACTAAATCCCTGTCCATGGGTCCTTTTAACGGGTAAGCTCATATGTCTCTTCATCGCAGTTAAAGGTGTCCGCTATGCCTGGACAGGACTGGATGTTATGTAGCAGCAAGTGATGGATTTTTTGGCTGTTATTATCAAGACATTTTTAACGCTTATCCTGTAAAACCTAAGTCATATGACCGCTCTCTTTGTATCACATATCTCTGGTTGTAGAATGCTTCATCAATTACACAAACAGTCATTTCTTTAGAAATCATGCTCATCACACAACTGCATAATTATCAACCAATTATATTTAGCCGTCACAGTTCTTCAGCATGTACGCATGAATGTACTTTGGTATGTGTGTGTGTGTGTGTGTGTGTGTTTGTTCAATTAGTTTTTCAACAAGCAAATAATAAACAAAGCACAGTAGGCCATGTGGCTCAAAATTTTCAACAATCTTTTAGTACCCCATTTCAATACTAAAATGAAATTCGAAACGAAAACGTATTTTAAACTTTTAACATGATGTTAAGAGCAAATAGTCTCATTTACTCAATTAGCCCCCACACGAAGTGTGTTTACATATTTTTTTCAAGATTTCGAGTCACAGGTTTTTCTTTGTGTCTGTCAAAATTTTTTAATTTACTGTTATATTAATTATTCAAGCTATTGATCTTTGGTTTTTTATAAAAAATTATATTAAACAATTATTTATTTATTTTCAATATTTCGCCAACAATTTGTTGGCATCTTCAGGAAAATAATTCTTTTCCTGAAGATGCCAACAAATTGTTGGCGAAATATTGAAAATAAATAAATAATTGTTTAATATTATATTTTATAAAAAACTAAAGATCGATAGCTTGAAATATTAATATAACAATATAAAGATCAAGTTTTTTAATTTACACAAGGTTTTAGTTTTTGGTCACAAAGGTACGCGTACAATTTCATGTGACTTCGGCCGTGTGTATTTGCAACAGCTGACATATTCAAAAATTAAAATTGTATTGCTTGATAAAAATGTTTTTGAAAGAGAATATTATAAAATCATGTTACTAATAGCAATTTTAATAGTAACAATTTTTCGTCAACAGTAATCTAAAATTGCAGCAAAAGTCACAATTTTTATTTGTTTTCTTGTTCTTTTTCACTATGTACTTAAATATCCAAGTCGTTCGTTTGCAAAATGGCTTGTGGCCATCGAAATTATTTTTGATTGCGTCACTGAAGTACAGGAGATGCAACAATTTTTTTTATTTTTTTGGTTTTTTAAACTACAAGATGTTTTAGTTGCACCAAAAAATTATATATTTTTAATATATAATGTATGAGTTTTTCATTAAGGTGTAAATATTTTTTAAAAGATATTTCTTTGAGTTTAAATTTTTGAATTTTTATAATGCAAAACTTTTTTCATTGTTATTTGTAAAATAATATTAAAAAATATTCCTGAAGATGGCAACAAATTGTGGGCGAAATATTGAAATAAATAAATATCTTTGTTTTGTTGCAAACATTTTTATAAAAAGATCTTAAGCCTTAAAATTTAATTTATTATTAAAATATAATTTCTCTTAAAACGACATTGCTTTCAAAAAAAAAAAAAAAAAAAATTACATTTTTTAAAATTTTTTACTGAAAATTTTAATTGTAATACTTTTATATTAAATTAATAATTATATTATATTAATGTAATACATTTATATTAAATTACTTTTTCAGGCTTAAGTTCAAAGGTTTTGTCACTATTTTAATTAATATCAATTAAGTAAAGAAAAGTAAAATTTAATAGCTAGGTGGACAACCGGCTGTTTCTGGGTAGCAAACACGCTTCATCAGCACCCTATGAATTTTGGACGTGTCAAATTTCACAATTTTGGCACAGCCACTTTAACCACTCGGCAACCAAAGCTCACGCAATTTTACTTTCTGTTTGTATACTTAATTAACATTAACCAAAGCAATGATATTTTCGCAGTCTTGGACAATATTTTATCATCTCAGAAGACTATTATTTTTTGCTCTCTGTTTATATGAAAGCTTTTTTTCTACATGTTCTGTTTTTGCATAATTTTTTTATTATTATTTTTTTAATTTTGCAAAATATTTAATTCAGCCTGCTAAAGATAGTGCACATAATCAACAGCTGACGAATGTTTTCACATGTCATAGACATTTGATAGCATATATTTTTACGCAATAGCTCTGTTTCTTTACTCTACTTTGGGATCGCGTGGGATCCCAATTTGCGCGAAAAGCGTTTCCGTACTTTAAATTTGGGCAAATGAGGGTATTTGTGAGAGAACATTATGCTTCTTCTTTTTGCACGCAGCAGCCCGTACTTTTCTTTGGGCTAGTTTAAGCAAGTAGTTCAGCTGTCAGCTGTTTGAAAGAATAAACAATAACATAGAAGAAATAGATGTTTTGGGGAAACTAAAAGAAAAATTGAAAATTATTGTGAAAAATATTTTAAAGCATTCTCTAAAAAATTGTTGATTGTTATATATTTATATTTACGAATTCATTTATGTATGTATATGAATTTATGAGTTCTGCTGTGTGCGTAAAAAGTTTCATGCATTTTAACCCTTTTAATTGTTTGGAGAAAACTTTTTTAACACAAAATAAATAAAATATATTAATATATTTTTTTTTTAAATAAATTTAGCTGTCAGAACACTGACGTTTTTTTTTGGTAAAATATTTATTTTTATTCTTTCCCGTACTTTGGTGCATTTTTGTCGCTTATGGAGAGACATTATAGTTTACTCTCATTTTACTGAACTTTGCCCAAAAAGTTAAGAAACATGTTGCTGCTGGAACGTGTAAAAGTTGACAAATACAATGTGAAAAACGCGTCGTCTATGGGGTACTTAACCCTTGAATGTATGTTGTTGTAATTCTGCAACATACCATTAAACCATAGATGCCCAGTAGTGGCTGATATCAGCAAATTAAACTCACACGTATACTTACGCTCTTTTGTTTGATCGTCAATCAACCAATAGGAAATCACCATGTTGAGTGCGAGAGACAAACTACACTTGAAGAACTTCTGTGTCTTATTTTACATTTTAATCGTCATCGAGACTGCTGTCAGTGAACATGTTTATGATTCATGAACATGTATATGATTATGTTGAAAATTCTTTCGGATTTTAAAACTCAGCTATTTTTACTTGCAGCTCAAATTGATTCTGCAGACTTTTCGGACTTTCCGAAAACTTCTGTTATTTATGACAAGGATTTTGATAATATTAAGCATTTAGTGAATATTTTTCAAAACCCTTTTAAATGCGATATATTAAAGTACGAATTTCCAATACAAACAGAACTTATTATTCTTCGAAGTGAATTAGATTTCCCTGATAATTTTATCAATATAGAACTCTGGAAAAATCTGAAATAAAGAAGATTTCATTGAAATATTTATCCTTATTTCCCTCAACGTATCTTTGCGAACAAATATTTTCAGACATAAATTATATTTGCTCAAAAAAACGTAATAAGCTGAATTCTTCTAGTTTGAGAAGATTTCATTACTTTTTAATTGTAAGATCAACAATGATTAATTGAGGGAAAATTTATAAACACTTCGAAGAATCTTTTTATTTCAAAATATTTCAGACTACCAAAAGTATTACTAAAATATGTACAACACCCGCCACACATGTGTCACAATCTCGTTGACGACTAAATAAAATGAATAGCAGTGTTATTTTGTCACTCTCACCAATACTACTACATTGGGCATCTATGCATTAAACTCTCCTCAAAATGGTATTAATCCGCTCACTACACATCGTTGTGTATTAAAAGTGTCGTACTTGGTGTAGTTTATGACTTGTCAGTACTTTTTTATGTTTTTAAAACTTTTTGATTGTGAATTTCACGTGGACAAAGTAAAGGTATTAAAATTCTTCTAGCAGGTGCAACTTGTGTTTCAGTGAGAAGCAAAATTTTGTGAAATTCAAACGTAAGTGTTAACAAAAATTGATTTTATATAGAGTAACATATATTTTCAAAGAAACTTCTTGGTCGCCAGCGAAAATATTGTTTTTCTCGTTTGATGTGACCTATTTTAGAATGTTGTAAAACTGCAACATTTTTTGCATTTAGTATGACGAAATTTCATTACATGGTGTTAAATTTTTTTAAATTCAGAAGAAATTTAAATTATGTAAATGCATAATGTTGCAGATTTGCATAGATTTTACTATAAAAATTAAAAATTTTTTTTTTTTAATTTTTTAATGCATTAGGAAGTAAAATTCTTTACTATATATTTTTTTCAGTGTATTTTGAAAATTCATGCATTTGAGGGTTAGACAAAAACAAAAAAAGGTCAGCGTTTAAACTGCCGTTTAAAAACCAAAATTGGCAGAAGCTAGTAGGCAATGTTTCACTATATATGGGTAATAATTCGTTGAGTTAAATTGAACAATCGAGCGAATCCTGTGAAGTCTATTTCGTTTTCTTAGGCTGGGCTTTTCAGAGCTCAGTTAAGCTAGATTTAGTTAAATTGAAAAAAAATATGTGCCACCATAAAAAGAAATATCAGGTCGTAGTAACGGCACTACATATCTATTTGCAGTTTAACTGACCCCAGTTTAACTAAGATTTCAAAAACTCTGCCTTAGAAAAACTACCCATCGCTGGACTGTTCGTAGGATACTCTACCAATTCATCCATAGAGGCGTTGCGAAACTACAAGAAAAAAAATGTGTTCCACTGTCTCTTACGTTCACCATTAGTTCACTTGGCAGGGGCTCTTAAAAGAGATATTAATTACTTGGACCACGAGTGTGAAATATTTCTTTTTGTTTTACTTCATTATTGTTCGGCTGACATGATTGATGTTTTAAGCAGAAAACCCCTTTTTATTTTCTGGCAAAACTTTCGATATTACTAAATGCTATCATTTAAAAAGCAATTTATATTAATTCAAGTAAAAACGTCCTAAATTGCTGAACGAAAATTAATCAAACAACCATTATAATACAGTACATTTTCCAAAACCTTCCCCTCCCTCATTCTATCCCAGCACTTTCAATAGCTTTGGTTTGTGTTCTTAAAAACTATATGACTTAGTTTATCCTTTTTACCTGAAACACATTATTGTTAATATTTTGTTGCGCTTTTGTGTCTACTCATTCTTGATATTAAGTTTTTTTTTTGCTTTTTTTCTATACAATGGCAGAAAAGGAATTTCCAAAGCAATTTTTCTTGTTAAAAATAACAACACAGTTTGAAAGGCAAAAAATAAAAGTTCTTGAGACAAGGTGGTTACCCAGCTTCTTACTCCGGAATTTTATTTCTTTTTAATATTAACATTCTCTTAAGCAACCCCCTTCCATTGAAAACAGAAGAGTTGGCATTTTAGTTCATCTGAAGTGGCGAAAGCAGACGCACATAAATATCTACTTCTACATACATACACATAAATATAAACATTGTTTTTGAATTTGCCGAGAAAGTATCAGGCAAAATAAATTTTATTTATGTCAAATGAACTCTGCTTAATGCCATATGTATTTTAAAGAATTTTACTGCGGCAGCAGGCAGGAAAGGCGGCGCACGAGAGTCAGCATTTATATAGATTTTTCGGTTAAATGAATTGATTATCTGCTGCTAAAACCAATTTAAATTGATTTGTTTTGGGCCAAAAGAACAACACTAAGAAGCCATTTAACCCAAAAACCAGACAAGAAGAAAAACTGTAAACTATTTTTCCTATTATGCGTGAATTACCGCACTATCACACAATTGTGACCAATAAGTTATTTGCAATCTAAGTTTCATTCAAAATGCGTGTGCATGCGATCTTGCTAATTTTTTTTACACTTGAGTTTGGTGTTCGGTTTTCTGCCAATAAACTTGGATATAATTATGTAAATCACTGTGAAATTCCATTGCCAACACCGTATGTTCATGTGTGGACCACAAAAACATTTATTTACAGATATATCGCGAAATAGTTTTACAAGTTTGTTATTAGGAAATTATGTTGGGCATAAACTGTCAAACTTTGTGAGATTTGAGTTTATATTGTGCCAGAATTATTAATTAATTATTAAAATAAATTAATTATTAAAATTATTAATTATTAAAATAAATGTTGTACTTAAATAAATTAAAGTGCTTAAGAGATCAAATAAAGAAAATAAAAATTGGAGAAAATATTTATTTATTTATTTAATGCATTAGAGAATAATTACAAATTATAAACTAATACACTCATAGAAAACTGTATTTTCATACTGATGACAGCGTATCATAAAAATTTTAACATTAATATTATGCCAAACGACATCGAAGATGTAAAACCTGATATTAACCTGATGACAAAAGTCAATAGAGAATTTCGGCATAAATTGAGTGTCATAAATGTGAAGACTGCTGTGACATCAATTCTATGGTGCAAAATGTTAATATCTTTTATACGTTTTACCAAAAGGAAAGAAATAAAACTGTGTTTTATTAATTATAATTATATTTAAAAAAACTAATGGTTTAATTTATTATTTTTGTGTTTGAATGTATTCCTAAACGGTTGCAATAAATGGCATCATATTGACGTATATTTGCCATCACTGCAGTAATTTTCATAAACATCATATTGATGACACTGGTAATTCTATGTAACTTAATAAAATTGTTCTTTAAAATAATCTCAATAGTTTTACTTTTTCAATTCGAATAATCTTTTAGTTCAAGTCATTTCTGTAATGTTAGTATATCATCGGATAGATGAGTTTTTAACATCAAATTCAATCGAAGTTGTCGTTTAACTGATGTTAGTTTGTCAGTGTATTGATAATACTTTGTCATTGCATTTATTTCAATTGGTCATGTCTCTGAAGCTAAAGTTTCACCATATCGACGTACGAGTAATCATGGCTTCGGTGTCAGAATAACATGGCATTGATGTAACAATTGTTATATTTATCGCTAATAACAATTAGAGTACCTTATGTAAAATTTGACATCACCGTGATGAAAAGTGTCATGGGGTCAAAAACGATGTTTTTTGTCTTCGTATTCATGTTAAAATACATCATAGCTATAATGGTTTTTCTATGAGTGTGTATATATGTATATATGTATATCAGACCATGGCTTCGAGGCCTTAGGCTCAATTGGAGAAAAAAGAAACAAATAAAATCCCTAGGAAAACGTAAAATTTCGTACAACCACTGGCATATGACCGCTACGGCTGGTGCGGATGTAGTCCAATATCGACGTCCAAATTTCGATGACTTTTTCCAACATTTGTGGCCGTATATCGGCAATAACATGGCGAATGTTGTCTTCCAAATGGTCAAGCGTTTGTGGCTTATTCGCATAGACCAATGACTTCATATAGTCCCACAGCAAGTAGTCTAGCGGTGTTAAATCACAAGATCTGGGAAGTCAATTCACAGGTCCAAAACGTGAAATTAGGCGGTTACCAAACGTGTCTTTCAATAAATCGTTTGTGGCACGAGCTGAGTGACATGTTGCGCCGTCTTGTTGAAACCACTTCTCCTGAACAGCATGATTATTCAATTCAGGAATGAAAAAGTTAGTAATCATGGCTCTATACCGATCACCATTGACTGTAACGTTCTGGCCATCATCGTTTTTGAAGAAGTACGGATGATTCCACCAGCCCATAAAGCGCACCAAACAGTCAGTTTTTCTGGATGTAACGGTGTTTAGACATACACTTGAGGATTAGCTTCAATCCAAATGCGGCAGTTTGGTTTGTTGACGTAGCCATTCAACCAGAAGAAGTGCGCTTCATCGCTAAACAAAATTCGCTTATGAAAATCGGTAAAAACGGCCATTTCGTTTTGCACTAAAATTGCAATATTTGCAAGCGTTGTTCAGGCGTGAGTCTAATGAATTGCCAAACTAAACTGACACTTGACAGCTGTTAAATCGGTCGCTATCTTGAACAGTAATGCCAACTTAAAGTTCTATACATCGAAAAAAAAACACCCTTTATAACCCAAATACTTCTACAATACCGCTGTAACTCAAAACTTGTGAGTTGGTAATAATTAAATTATTAACAACCAGACTGAGGACAAGTTGAACTAATTTAAATAAGCTTATACAAACTTCCGCTTAGATGTGCTAATAATTGTGTTTTACTACACAAAACAATTACTAAATTAATACATTACTCTCATTAGAAAATGATAGACGTTTGTTTCTTGATTCAAGTTTTTACTTTACCATGATTATTTTTCTTACATTTTTTATATTTATTTTCGTTTTTATTTTTATTTTTCTTTTCTTGGGAGCTCTTGCCATCACATAAACATCATCAAGTTTTATATCACAATTTTAATGCTAATGGCTGGCAAAACTTATTTAAACTTTTTTTTTTTGCAGGCGGTATTTTTTCTTATTTATTTTTTATGGAGGCGGCTTTGATGGAAAGTGAAACTTTATTGAAAGAAAAGTAAAATTGATGAACTCAACAGAAAAATAATTTTACGTCAGATTTTTTAATTTGCTATACACTTGCAATTTGGCCTAAATGAAAACTTAAAATACTTGTTGAAAGCAAATACTATGGTATATAAGAAATAAATGCTATCAAGTAGAACAAAACTTTTTCGCTCTTTTTTCTTTTGTTGAATTAATAACATTAATTTTATGCCTTGCTAAAATGGTATAATACCATTAAAAATACATAATGCCAGTCGCCTTCTTGTAAAAGGTGTTGGCAAGTGAACTTTAAAAGTTCATGGAAAATTAAAGTGATTAAAAATAGAAATCATCTGAAAAGGGCAAGCACACAGGTGCCTATGTTTAAACGTATAACCGTGTAAATCTGGATAAAATAAACATAGTTGTTAATTGTGAATCATGCCTTATGCTAGGAACACAACTGCGGCGAACGACGAATTTTTCGCCGCGAATATTCGTCGTCAAAAATAAGAAAACATTGGTGTATATTAAGGCAAATCCATTACAGGTGCCCGCACACCAATTCGCTTCAACATTTTTCCACGATTTTATCTTCCGAGTTGTCAAAGCTGATAGCAAACGACAGCAAAATGTATGACGTCTTGAGAGAAAATGTTGAAACGAATTGAATTGCGACCACCTATACTTGATTCGCCTTGGTGTATATGAAAATGCACACAGTCACAGCATCGGTCGAAATTTCGTTGTACGCGGCGAACTACGAACAAATCAGTACCATGTGGCCATTGGGGTTTTAGTTTTCAAGTGTTTTAGTAAAAACAGTTAATTTTAAACAGTTCATTTTAATTTATTAGTTTTTATTTTAAGTGCTAAGCTTTGACTTTTCGCATTTAAAATAAAAAGCCAACATATTAGATTATAAAATGTCTGAAATAATGCTAAATATTTTAGCAACTAATTTTTTTAATCTGGTCACCCCATCAGCTGTTCAACTATAATAAGATAAAATTAAAAAACTGAGAAAATGGTGAAAAGTGAAATAATAATTGAAAATGTTAAACTTCATGAATGTTTATATAATCTGGGATCATGTTCATTATTTTAATTATTTTTACAAAATTTGAAATTCTTTGATTCATTTAATTTTTTATCTTCGAACAAACAATAAACAACTTCGTCAATTATAAGAGATCTATTTGTTTTTCGCCGTTATTATGTTTCATACGACGAATTTACACAGCGAATTTCGACCGGCGTATTCGTCGTGTAGGGTGAAATTCGTCGTTTGTCCCAGTTGTGTTCCTAGCATTAATGTCAAGTTTCGTGGCCAGTTTAGTTTTAGTTTTTTTTATTTCATTGTCTGCCAAATTCAAATATGAAAAACGTACACAATTGTTGAAACCTTGTGCAAAAATCTGCATTAAAATGGAAATCTATTTCGTGTATTTTATATATGTCTATTTTGGATCGGAATCTGCCCAATTGTGCTCTTATCCTGACAAATTGTGAGCAAATTTCACTAAGCCGGGTGGGTTAAAAATGCGAAAACTCTCGCAGTTTTATTCACACAGCGGTTTGTGAAGCGAGTGCATCATCTGGTAGTACTTCTTCGAAAATTAGCTGTATTTTTCGTGGATAGTGTTCACCATGACGAAATGATAAGGGAATTTTTGTTGCCACATGAGCAGGTCCAACAGGCTGGCGCTGCTTTCCACACAGCTAACAAAACAATGGATCTTTTGTGCGAGAAATTCAGCGGCCGTGTGATCTCACGACGCACAGTGATTTCTTTCTCTTTCTACAGACAAAGTGGAAAAAAGATATTTTGTCTCAGCATTTTATGAGAGATACATTGATAGATAGATAAAAGTATAAATCAAGAATATCTTAAGAAATTGGTTTTCAATAGTTAATTCATTTTGGTTTTGCTTAACCAGTCTATGCCAGATGGCACTACATAGAAATAAGAAACTCGTTCTAAATTAATATTAATTAATTTCTATTATTCGAACTATTTCTTATATAATTATTTCTGTATTAAGTTTATCAGGCTCAAGTTCTTTGTATATTATCCTTGTGATTGATATTAATTAAATAAGACAAAGAAGACCTCAAGGACATTTAGCAGGGTGGACAACTAGTTGTTTCGAAGCCGCCACACTTTCTCGTCAGCACCCGTCTTTGAACTCAGGGGCTCATGTTTCTAAAGCGACAACCATGCCACTCAGCCACCTAAGTTTTCGAATTGTTGTTTTGTCTTTAGCATTTGTTGTTGTGGAACATCTATAAATACATACGCTGTGTGAATTTCAGCGTTCTATCTTTTACGGTTCGAGAGTTATAGCTAATTGTAACTTTAGAGTATATAAAAACAGAGTTTGCGACATATAAAGAAAATCACAAATAAATAAGTAGATGTATGCAAATCTAATAATTGTTTTAGCTCTAAAAATATACTTTATTAAGTGTTTTCTTTCTTTTCAGCAGTCTGTATGCAGCCGACATTTCGGTGATTTTTCCCAATTCGTCAGTAGATGCAAAAGATTTGGAAAATTACTACATATTCTATAACGCCCATGAATATAATGAGAATCACAAATGTTGGCGGCAAATAGATATCTGAAACGAATGGAATAATTAATGAGGTCTAGTTTTAGATCTACTGTAATACATTTCAATCGGCTCTTATAGCAAATAAAAAATTAGAATAATTTCTGCTTATTTAATAATCTAAGGTATAACACTCGAAACGTTTTTGGTTCGATGAGGCATATTTCCAACGTGAAGACGTATTTGTATTGACCCAAAACACCAAAACATTGCTGACTCTTAAAGGCCTTAGTAGATTTTTATGTGTTGTCTTATTTACGTTTTCTGTAGAGCATCTTGAAGTAATTTTTTTTTGATTGTGGACACTTATATCCATTGCCTTGTATCAAAAATGACACTGCTTAAGATGCGCAAATAAATTTCACACTTTTCACACCATTTGATGGCAAAGCAGATGATGACTTGAATTTAACTTAATTGGTTTTTGAGCAGTATTGCAAAAATATTAATAATTTTGAGCCATTGAGAAAAGGTTGAAAACACCTACTAAATATATGGTAGTGTTTTAGTTCTTTTGTTTCTTTGAGCATGAAACTCAAACTTTATTTGTAATGTTAGACGCAAATTCCTGTTTGTTCGAAATAAATGAATGTTTAGTCGGCATGAATCTGAGAATATTGCAAAAGAAAAAAAAGCAAGTTAGTTAAATTTAAATAATTTTAATTGCGCCTATTCTTTTCACTACAGCAGCCCAACTGCAAGATAAAAAGGCATTCTCTGTAGCTGGCACATGGCTGGATGGTTGGTTAAATGTTCATTCATTAAGCGAAAGCAAAAAACTAAAAATTAAAGCAAATAGTTCAAATTATAAAAGGCAAGAACAAACAGAAAACCTACAGCTCAAAACACATTCAGCTCGTGCGTTGAAAATCATAAAACGGCAGGGTGATCCAAGTGACCTGTCATTAGTGGTTATATGATATGGTTAGCATATCCCTGGCAGTTGAAACTAAGATTTCAGAAAAGTTTTCATACAGCACAGTTGCTTATATAATTGCTTAGTTATATTATAAAACTAATATTTGTCTGGGTTTGAAGTGTAAAGTTTTTGGTAAACAAACTTTTTGGACACCCTGCTGGTGACACATACTTTAACAAGTAATTTTTGTTTTCATCAAAGCCATGTATAAAGCATATTTTAAAATAGATACAGTGGCAAGAAAATAAAGTTTTCTGAAGCCATGGAAGTATTTGTAAGACAGACTCATTTAGAGTATAAGAATTAAAAGTAATATTAAAATGCTTAGAAAAATTGTAGTGGCCTAAAAAATTGTCTAATTGGTCTAGTACAGTGGAAATAGGTAGCTTTAAGTTAAGTACCAGCACAGAGTTTAGGCAGGCTTTGCTGACAAAATGTTTTTGCCTAAGTCGAACGATGTAAGTTGTTGTTTAGCGAAAACATCATTATGATTTACAGCAACGCAATGAAATTTCTAATACAATGCGGTACAGGAACATTTCGCACAGGACAGGAGTGTATGTAGATAATAAATTTACTTATCTGAAGATCGGCATTTTGTTTTTTATCCATACAAGTTATGGCCAACTGATATTCCACAGCTTATATGAGGGTTAGAAATAAGTATTTGCATCGTATTGTTTGATATCACTCATACGCTCGCGATAGCAACACTGTGTGATGAAGCAACCAAAAGTATACAATACGTTAAATCCCGTATAACACTACATTTTTCTTGTATTGTTCAAATTTTGGAGAACAGTGCAAATATAATGTAATAGTAGAATTTAGTGTGTGCAACGAGTTCAGCTCGTTGTAAGATAAATGCAAAACTGTCAACATTTTTGTTGAAGTAAAGCTTAAGCTTCGTATAGATGGTTGTCAGATCTTACAATATTGTAAGACCTAACTACGTGCTGGCCATCTACTAGAAATACAAAATTGTCAGCATTAAGAAAATTATCAGTTCAGACAATTGCAAGCAAATCTTACAATTTCATTGCCAGACAATTGCCCGACAATAAGCTTAGCTACGAACGAAAATTTATAGCTTACACGTATCAAAAATTGTCAGCCAAGTGTCATTATCAAAATACACACACACATGCCATTATTCATTCTTTATTTTTCTCGCTCAATAACCATGTTTTTAATGTTTTTATTCTCTTTTCTGCAACTTTTCACCTCTCGTACTCATATTTTTACTATTCTCTTGTTTTTTCTCTTTTTTTCGTAGACACACATTTTTCTTTAATATTCTTTGTCATTACTCTGACAATGACGCCATTGTAAGGTGTTGAGAATTTATGCATCTTACAATATGCCAATGCCTGACAATGTACTAGCAATGATGATGCTCTGAAGATTGACAGTTCACTGACATTTAATTGATAGAAAGAAATCACAATTCTTCTTTCAAAACATTTTAAATTTGTTATTGCGTTCCATATAAATTCTGGCGTTGCGTTGTACATTACAAAATTAGTTCCTAATGTACTGAAGAAATTTCAACAAAAATTATTGCATACTTTTAGTTGCTTCATGGATTGTTATTGTTAGCAGGATCGTATGAGTGATATTTTACAATTGGTTGCACATATTTATAGTTAACTCATACAAACTGTGGATTTTCAGTTTGCGTTAACTTATGTGTGTAAAACACAAACCGTCCAATTCATAAAAATTATAACAGATTTATAAAGCTCTTATTTGACAGATTTTCCATACAAATATGTCAAATAACAGTCTTATAAGCCTGTAATAATTTTCATGAATTAGGGGTAAAATATATAGTTTCAAGTGAATAAATTTATTACCAATATACAGCCCTGTACTATATGAATAAGCGCCCAATAGACTATAATGAAGAAATGTTCCTGTAAAGCGTAGTGATGGTTGATTTATGTGGTTATTCGTAGGCATTGCTTAATTATTTGCTATGAACGGTTAATCAATTATTATAAATTTTAAAATGTCCAAATGATAGAAATATTTGTTAATATAAAACATTTTTATTAGTTGATCGTTTTGGGGTCTTCAGTTTAAATGAATGGTCACCTAACCATGTTATTAAATTTCATAAAAAAAAAACACTGACCTCCACCATATTTTCTGGTATTTGTGGTCACCATACCACAAAAATCTTCCTTGTTTTAGATTATATTGATAAGAGTTTTAAAATGTGTTCTTCTCAAATTTGAGGTTTTTTAAGAGACTACTACAGACTTCTCAACATAATATAATAATAATGATTTTATTGCATCCAAGAATTGTGCCAGATACTGTGCACATCTGGTAACATCAATGTTACTTTTTGTTTAATAAATATTTCTTTACCAGTTGAGAGAAAAACAAAAGATTTTGTCATATTGAAAATTTTGTTTTTTAAAAAGTTGTAAAAAATATTAATACTTGCCAGATTTATTATTGACTCATAAAACTTCAGGTATGGTAATTATTTTTTTTTTGTTGTGAGGTAGGAAAATCCCTTCGGATCATCAAATGTAGCACATCCGGTATGTGGTGATTCCACTAAAAACCTACCTCCTTCTGAGTTCTTCTCTATCCGGTACCGCATCAGCATTACTTCGGATAGAGACTCAGTGTTGCTTACGCCCTGTCGTCTATTGTCTGCGTCAAGTCAAATCGTTGTATCTCCTTGTCTAGATCTTCTTCGCCTTAAGTATATATTCGGCATATTTCGCCACTTTTTCCCATACTTCCTTTCCACGTAACATTTTACCTACTATATTTTCAGCAGTTATTGTTCCGAGATCTGACTCTAGCTGTGTTCTCTGCATTTCCCATCGTTTGCATTTGAAAAAGTGTGTTCTGCGTCATCAATATCTCTGTCGCTATATATGCAGCTCATGTTTTCCACTTTTCCAATATTAAAAAGGTATTTCCGGTAATATCCGTGCCCCAACAGCATTTGGGCTATGTAATAATCTATTTCTCCCTCTTTTCTACTATACCATTCATTTACGTTTGGTATTAGTTTTGCGGTCCACCTTCCATTTCTATTGCACTTTCCTCAGAGTTTCCATGCGCAGATCTTGTTTGTCGATTTCATTTCCCTGTTTTTGTGCTGCCCAGATTTTGACTTTCTTTTCGATCAATAAGTCAATGGGAATTGTGCCACTGATTATAAAAACGACTTCTTGCGAGACCGTTCGATATGCTCAATGCCGATGTTCTTTGTACCGCTTTGTATATTTCGCCTATTCTGTGCTGTTAGATATGTGCCCCACACTTCGCTTCCAGGTATTGTAATATAGGTAAAGTGGCATTTAAATATTAAAATCGGTTGGTAAATAATTATTTTACTCTAGATACAGCAAAAATTCTTGAATAATCAAAGAATATATAATATGTTTGTGTGTATGAGAAATATGCTCAGACACACATCTTATATAATTATTACAAACTATGTACTTTTATTTTGTCATTACAAACTATGTACTTTGTTTTGTTTTACACTTGTAAGTTATAAATTACTGGCTAGGGTACGTAGCATGGCTGTTTCACGTCTACCAAGATGCTTCGAAAGCACCCAAATTGCTTCGAAATCACATTCATAACTGAATTGCTTATTATTTTTAAGCAGCAGCTCTTCATTACTGCTTGTCTATATTTAATCCTACTGATCAACTTTCCACTATATTACTAATATATAATTCACTTGTAATCATAGTTTTTATATTGTACACACTGTTAGTTTTTGCTGCTGGTATTGCTTACGGTTTCCACTCTTAACACGCAGATACATTTTTACAAAGACATTTTCATTTCAGTTTTATTTAGCTGTAGAGCTATTTCTATATTTTTGCAAGTTGTTTTATTTTTCATTTAAGGGTGGATGTTATAAGAATACCAGCAACAACAATAACGAAGGAGAAGTTGCGTTTGCAA
This sequence comes from Sturmia bella, assembly GCA_963662145.1. Classification (NCBI taxonomy): domain Eukaryota; kingdom Metazoa; phylum Arthropoda; class Insecta; order Diptera; family Tachinidae; genus Sturmia; species Sturmia bella. The sequence goes on from OY759172.1 coordinate 28,480,936, forward strand.
CTCGTCGAACGTAACAAGTAAAGCGTGAAAACCAAAGTTCATAGTTTTTACGTTTGTACATGTTCAAACGCGAGGGTGTGAATGTGCGTGAATAAAAGCTTATGCAAACCAAATGAAATAAAATATTTAAAATTTTTTATTATTTTTTTTTTTTGCTTTAATTAATGAGAGCAGTGCCAGTATGTTTTCGAAATAAAAAAAATTTTTTTTTAAAACTGCATAAACTGCTTATTTGATAATAAACAGCTGTTTAGATATCTGTCAAATGGTTGGAGTTTTGTCAAAACTAGAAAATAATTGCGATTAAATAAAATTTTTATTTAAGTACTCACGCAATAGTTTAAATTTCTATACGCTGATATATAGACTAAGAAGTTTGTGAGATGAAAGGGATTTCTTAAATTGACGTTTCTTTGTCGGCCAAGCAGTGCTTGAAATTAATGAGCTGTGTCAATAAATTTCAATTTGGTAGGTTTGTTTTTATTGCCACATAAAACAAAAAAGTGTTGGCACTTACCTCTACTTATTTATAAGAAATTAAGTTGGTAAGGATTTCATAGTATCTAACTTCTGTTTACAATTTGTCTACAATCAGTGTCATCAATTTTTTCAAGTTGTATTTAAAACCTTCAATACTATTACTTAAAATTCGATAGAACAATTTCTTTTATAGAAATCAAACTGTAGACCCAAAGTTGTTTTATAGCATGTTTCTACGATATGCGCTTCGCTCTCTATTTATGATTAATACCCTTCCTTATAAGGAGCGAAGCAACGTGCTTCGCCATACAAAATTTTGAGAGCGAATGAAGTTGCTTCATATTGAAGCTACATGCGAATCACGAATAATTCCTGTCTTCTCTAATTTATATCGCAAGTTTATCTGCACTATCTGTCAGAAACATAGAAAACATAATAATACATAAAAATAAAAGTTAATTTTAGAAATCAATAAAATAATAAAACTTAAAAAAAAAATTTAAAAAAATGCGTGAAAAGTTTTATTATGGCAAGAAGGGTATATTCTAAATTAAAATTTATGGAATGTTCAAGAGCATCACCTTGCGGATGGAATGAAACAAGAAGTATTCCCAGTTTTTCGACCAGCTGCATCTGATTAATTGAAAGATGTATGTTTGCTTATTGAAAACATAAGCCAAATAGAAGCACATAGACGGCTCGTGTAAACGGTATGATTCATAAATACAATTGAGAGAGCGCAGAGGGTGATTCAACTCGTAATGGAAACATGCTATTAGGAAACAATAAATGAACAAAGTGTTATGAAGCTGTAGTTTGTGGTAAGCACAATATATTATTTTATACGAGCTGCAAGTCATGAAACTAGCACACTTGGTTCCTTAGAGATGAAATGTGCCACTCGAGAAGGCAATTTTGGAAACAACTCTGAGCACCACCCGTTGGATTTGCCTTATACCAGCCAGATGAGCGGATGAAAACCTCCAGTCTGTTCATCTCGTATTCCCACACCTCCACCAAGCCATTAAGCGCCGGTCTGTCCCAATAGTTTACTCTCTTGTTAGACGAAGTGCTCAACACTCTGCTGCTCTCTATCACTACGGCCTCTGCAAAACTCGTAATACGGAAAATTTAGTCTTCTCGCTTGTAGTCTGCTGTTAGAACAGCCACTAGGATAACCGTTTTATGGTGGTGTTCAGTTGGGCAAAAATATATGGTAGTGGTTGAACACCATATATTTTGTACAATTACGTATAAATTTGCTTTTTTCTTTATTGTGTCACAGTACTATATTTTCTTTTGTAACGAAAAGCTTTTGTTTTGTTTTGTTTTTCAAATTGGTTTATCCAAAAATGATCTTGTTTATTTGCTTAAAGAGACAACTGAAATATATTCTTTAAGGTCTACAAGTATGCCTTAATATTTTCTGTCTTTTTCAGCCATCTATATCTTGCCGACATTTCGTTGATGCTAATCAACTCATCAGCAGACTCGAAAAAACTTAAAATAATGTTTCAAATTCAACCACTTATTCCAAAATTCCCATGAAGAAAATGAGCATCAGAAATGTTCAAATAAACTTTTGATGCAGAAAACATATTTTCATCATGCAACACTTTTATTTTTCTTAACAACTTCCAACAACGAGTTACCATCGGTTACTACGATTTGTATTTTTGAAAGTATCAAGGGCTTTAAATATTTTTCTATAATGAAAATTACCGCCGATGAGCTGTTTTTATTTGACAATTTAAGCCAGGGCTGTAAAGTTTTTTTTTGGGTTTCACAACACTGGTTTTAGATTTTTCTATTACAAATTAGTAGCTGTCGCATATTTTCACTGGTACCAAAAAATTCGTTAAATGCCTGCGGCATCAACAGCTGGTGACTTATGACTTCGTAAACCATGATCGGGCTGATTGTTACTGAGGGGTCAAGCACAAACACTAAAACCTTTCAAATCAAAGCATTTAATTTTCCTTGCCATCTTCCCATATTAAAGCAATAGTAACAATTAAAATGGGAAAATGTGAATTGAAATATATTTGTGTGTGAAGCTTTGTTGATGTCACTAATACGCTGTTGGCAAAAATAATAGAAAATGTTGTGCTTTAAACTGTTGTAACCTTTTTTCAAGAATGGTCTTTATATCTGTTAAGTGTAGCCAGTGCCCACTTTACCATTGTTTCATCGCTGCTGATGTTCATTATTTATTGCACTTGTTTAAATGTACGCTTAAAGTAATACGTATGTATGTTGAAATGTATGCATCTTCATGCTTACGAGTTTTTTCTTATTGAATATAAAAATTGATATTTAGCAATGCAGCAGCAGTAAATGAGCAATAAAACATTACGCTTTGCTTTAACAATAGAATTGATGACAATCATTATTAAGTTGTTTTGTCGCTTTAGCATTCTAAATCAATTAATGTAATAAGAACCTTTTTTTTTGAATTTGTCATTCGAAAATAAAACATTGAAGTAGAAGTAGAAGTTTTCTAATTCGGAAAGACTCTCGCTTTGAGAAATCCTGTAAAAAAAGCTTACAGGAAAACATTCAATATCCATGTATACGTTTCATAATCTAAAAGCAAAAAGTGATAAAAATTTGTTTCTGGTACTATAATATATTTAACTAAACTGAAAACATATTTAAAACTTGTAACTTAATGAATTTATCATTAACTCAAATGCCACCCACACATGTATAAACAGCTCATTCCTATTTTATTTTTATTTATTTTTTCTTGAAGTAAATGTTTATTGATGAAAAGTATGTCTTTTACAAACATACCAATACTTTTACATTCATTTTAATCCTGTTTTTCGCTTTGGTTTTGCTTCTATTAGTTCATATGTATATATTTTATACTTTAATTGCCAAAAAGAAAACTCCCTTTATTTGAGCATGAGTTCATTCTGATTAAGTTCAAAAAGAATTTTATTTTTTACCTTAAATAGTTTACATAAAATATTAATTAATGTCTGTAAAAGATTCATTTCAAAAGGTTTTAATCATAATGCTTGCGATTGTGTATTTATTTCCAAATTACTGCTGGGTTGAATGATTTCTCTTTACTTAAAAATTCTTACACATTTGAATTATTAACCCAAATACATTCATGCATTAACTTTGTGCACGAGAAGTTTTTTAAACTGAACAATATTTTTAAGTAGAGAAGATGCACATATCGAGTCTTTGCTGCAGTAACAAGTAACAAAGCATGTTTTGCAAAAAAACAAAAACGAATTTGAGATTTTGGATGTACCAATACCTGGAGATAAGATTGGTTTGCAAATAATTAGGTCAATCAAATAATGGTTGAGTGGAATAAATTTCAGCTTAAAAAATAAATTTTCTAGGAACTTAACACTTCGTGTACAACTGATAGTGGCTCTGATATGATGTAACGTATGTAATGTAACGTATTCCCACGATGTGGCCCAATTCATTCGTTTGCACTGATATGATAACGTGAGGGGGATGATAACCTTGATCACATACAATATTCAGTACTTTGTGTTTTATCAAGCAAGGCAAATATATATTTATGTTCAACTCATAACTTTTCTTAATTATGTCATAGTCATACAGACGATATGCATGTAAGTTTAGTGGCCCGAAAAAAAACGCACCCAAAGTAACAGGAACCATTGTGCGCTCTTTTTAGGGTTCCGTACTCATCAGAGTGAAACGGAATCCTATTACCGAAACAACTACGTCCGTCCGTCCGTCACAGCGTCCATTCTCCGAAACGGTAAAAGCTAAAGAGCTGAAATTTTCACAGGAAGTTGTTGTACCTTGCCGCTACAACAATAAATACTAAAAACAACAATAAAGCGAAAAGTAACAGGTGTCCCCATACAACGAAAAATAACAATTAGCTATAACTCTCGAACCGTAAAACATAGAAAGCTGAAATTCCCACAGTCTGTGTACTTATAGATGCTCTACAACAACAAATGCCAAAGACAGCAACAAGTCGAAGACTTCCAGGTGTCCCTGTACAACCTAAAGTAACAATTAGCCGTAGCTGCTAAACTGTAAAAGACAGAGAGCTGAAATTTGCACAATATATGTATTTTCATATGCCCTACAACAAACGAATAAAAACAGCAACATGTGGAAAACTACCAGGTGTCCCCATACAACGTAAAGTAAAAATTTGCCGTAACTCCCAAACTGTAAGAGACAGAAAGATGAAATGTGCACAATATATGTACGCACATATGTCCTACAATAACAAATGCTAAAAAAACAACAAGTCGAAAACTACCAGGTGTCCCTATACAATGTAAAGTAACAATTAGCCTCACCTGCTAAACTGTAAAAGACAGAGAGCTGAAATTCGCACAATATATGTATTTTAATATGCTCTACAACAACAAATGCTAAAGACAACAACAACTGCAATACTACCAGGTGTCCATTTACAACGTAGAGTAACATCGATAACTATCGAACCATAAGAGATAGAGAGCCGAAACTCGCACAATATATGTGTTCCTAGATGCCCTACAACCGCAAATATCAACAACAACAATAAGTCGAAAACTACTAGGTGTCCCCATACAACATTAAGCAGCAATTAAACATAACTCTCAAGCTGTAAAAGACAGAGAAATGAAATTTATACAATATATGTATTCATATATGCCATTCCATACGTACATTACACATACATATATACGTACGGAACCCTAAGTGTGCGAGCCAGCCTCGTACTTAACTGAATTTATTTTAAAACTGTTTTCATAGAAAAACTGTTTTCATAGGACTGCAATAATACTAATTTGAAATCCGCACGTGACTCAATCCGCCACTGAGTTTGGCATTTTTATCCTAGATATTACGTCTGGTCTCGATACAAAATACAAATCAAGTTCGTTGCCAGATAATCCAGCAAGTAAGATGCCATTACATCCAGAAAAAGGCACTGTTTTGGTGAGCTCTTTGGTCCGAAGGTGTGACTGGAGCTTACTTCTTCGAAAACGACGATGGAATGACTGTCACCGTCAATTCGGAGCATTATGGTCATATGATAACCGACTTTTTTTGCCTGCTATTGAAGAATACGACTTGGAGAATATGTGGTTTCAACAAGACGGTGGTGCCACATGCCACACAACTAGAGCGAATATGGCTTTATTGCAAGAGGCATTTCCTGGCCGCGTAATTTCTCATCGTGGCGATATGAACTGGCCACCACTTCTTTTTGTGGGGCTGCGCGAAAGACCGTGATTATGCGGATAAATCTTTAACTCTTGAGCACTTAAAAACCAACAATCGTCAAGTTATAGCTGAGATACGGCCCAATATGTGTCAAAAGGTCTAAAATTACCTCAAAAGAATCAATGCCTGCAACACTTCGCGTGGTGGTCATTTAAATCATGTAGTGTTTTACACAAAATGTGAACGTTCAAACTTTATAATAAAAACCTTAAAATAGATAACCCGTTATCATCAGTTCTAATTAGCTTACTCTATTTGTTAAGCAAAATATTGTTTAAATAAATTAAGGTAATTGAACAAATGCTGTGGGGAAGCAAATAAAAAGGAAATCCTAATACTTATGGCGTTAGATTATTTCAAGAATATTTTACCACTATGAAGCGTTACAAAACAAAAAAAAAAAAAAAGCCAAAACCATCCAAGCAAACCTGCTTTTTCTAAGAAAGTGTAAAATGCCATAAGACGTGCAAAAGCAGAAGACAACTCATCTAAGCACTGACCTGGTTTTAAATCCTTAAACTTTTATATGTGACCCCATATTCATACGTAACTGCTCGTGTTTTGTTCATGCATTTATAAATGTGTTTGCATGTTTACATACATATATAAATTTGCATTTTGATGAGTTTACACCAGAATATTTAGCTTTAAATGGATGATGGTTCTGCGAAGACACCATTGCAATTGTTGTTGGAGTCGGTTGTGTTGCACTGAAATACGCAGAGTGCACAGTGGTCCATAGTCGGCCCTTTCCATTTCCGAAAATCCGAAATAGAAAAAGTGCAGAAGAGTACTGCCTTTTCAATACTCCATTCATAATATTAATTTTCAAGTATATAACCGCATAAAGGTTGGTTATTTGAAATTAAAGGTTGGTTATTTGATTTCAAATAAAATACAAATTATAAGGAAATTTTTATATTTTTTATTGGAAATTTTTATATAATATTGGCATGGTTCAACTGTGTATTGAACATAGCTCCATGCATAGTTTCCCGGCGGAACAGCTCCATCCTATGGCCCAAATGTGCTTCATTACTGAAAATGAGTTGCTTCCAAAATTAGTTATCCACTGTTGCCGGTAATCATGTAAATGTAGGTCTTAATTCATAATGTTTATTAACGCTGAGCATGAGATAAGCAATTGTTGGCGAGTTATGCTAGGAATTCAGCTGGGACTAAAGAAGAATTTTTCGCAGCGAATATTCGCCGTGAACAATAAAACACATTGCTGTATATGAAAATGCACACAGTCACAGCGCCGGTCGAAATTCGTTGTACGCGTCGAACTTGAAATAGATTTATTTCTATTTCTTTCGCCGGCGAACGACGAACAAATCAGTACCATGTGACCATTTTGGTTTTAGTTTTCAAGTGTTTTAGTAAAAACAGTTAATTTTTACTTTAATAGTTTTTATTTTAAGTGCTAAGCTTTGACTTTTTGCATTTAAAATAAAAAGCCAACATATTAGATTATTAAACATGTTTGTAGTGTTTAATTTTTTAGCAAGCATTTTTTTTAATATGGTCACCCCATCAGCTGTTAATTTTTTTTATCTTTGAATAACCAATAAACAATTTTTTCAATTATAACAGATGGTTTTGTTTTTCGTCGTTAATGTGTTTCATACGACGAACTTACACAGCGAATTTTAGCCGGCGTATTCGTCGTTCGTTCCAGTTATCTTCTTCAGCCACACATTTCGAACAGCTGCAATACTTTTTGCAGTAAGAGCATGATCTGTGTTTTCATATCTTCTGCAGATCTGGCCTGCTCAAATTTTTGCACGATTGTTTCAATTGTATTCCCCTTTGGACTAGTAAATTGAGTGAAAAAATCAGGAAGTGGACGGACGGTATGCATTTGAATTTGAACGCCCATTTTCATAATAAGCCTAATACTATGTTCATACATGCGTCTTTATTGAGGTAATCGCAATAAAGTCCATTATTGAGCTCAATATTCCATACAAAATGTCAATAAAGTTATTGCTCAATAAACTCTATATTGCTTTGAATATTGAGAAAAAGATGAAACACAACACTGCAAAAGATGTGTTTAATAAGCAAAAGTATACAATGCGAAATGAATGACGTGATATATGTATGTAAACAAAAGCAAACAAAACAAAATAATAAAAAATAATAAATACAATAAAAATAAAAACATTGCAGCATTTCCAAATTTTTATTTCTCTTTCTTTTTCTTATTGCCGCTTTGGAGTCATAACATGAACGCACTACTTGCACAAGTTCCATATTTTTATTGTACAACACTAAAATCTTTTTAATAAAAGGCAGTTTTTCTTACATTTTTCTTATTGGAAAATATTTTTCACTTGTTTTTTCTCACTACCAAAACAAAAACAACAACATTTTTCAGCTGTCAAATACTAATTGAGTTAGCGCAATATTTGTATGTATGAACGCAAAAAATATTATGTCAATAAACTGAATATTATCTCAATTGGAAATACATGTATGAACAAGGTATAAATAACTTTAACGCGTTGCTTGACTGTGAATCTTCCTATGGTCCAAACTTAGTCTGAAATCAAGAAATGTCACATGAAATCCAGAAAAAAACTTGACGTTCAGGTTTGGTCCGCATTCAACATTGGCCCTTAAAACTTAGCCACCCTTTAGAAAAAGCAAATAAAGAGTGGTAAATGCAAAAACTAAACTTCCCGTTGCACTGTCTTCCCGATAGCATATGACTCATTCTTATGTTGAGAAGTAGTTGTGCAATTGCAAGATGGCTTTATATGGCCGTTAAAATTCTATCCATATACATCGGTAAGTTGCTAAAGCTAGCCTTAGTATCAGAATTTGTATGAAATTAGTTAAGTTACTTATAGGATTTTTACGTATTTTCTTTGGAAAACAGTGATCACTACACCCCAAAGAGTGCCTGAAACAATGGCGGGCCAGGTGGGAAACATGACTTCACAGAGATTCTTTTATAGTATATAACTTCCAAATGAAGTGCTACACCACTGTAAAATGCACAAATTAATATAAATTTAACAAAATGCTCAGGTGCACAAAGTATGAGAAACAGAAAAAAAAAATGAAAACAAGAAAATAAAAAGAAGTATTTGTGAAAATGGTGCAAACGAATGTGTGCATCGGTGTTTGTCTGACAGCTTTCTTGCGGTAAAAAGAAGAAGTAAAGGGCCTGATTTGGTAGTTACAAAGTATTTTTACTTTATGCCATATTCCAGTTTTATTGCACATAATGAAATAGTTTTCCTACGTCTCAGCCGGCCATGTGAGGGCATTGGGTAATTTTGTATAGAGATTTCATATGACATCTAAAAATAAAAAGTACAAATAAAAATAAAAAGTACAAAGGCATTATTTTGGAAGGCCCACCATTGTTTAACGCTGCAATGCCTGGATATGTGTTCGAGCATTAGAATGTTGAACAAGTATTAGAGGAGTATTCATATGCAAAAATCTTAAAGTTATGAAACTTGAATTGTTAATACTTTATGCCTGTTAGAAAGTTTTAATATTACGGTTGACATACAGAATAGGTGTCAACATTTAGTGTTCGTTCAAAGAAAGTAGTTTGTGTCAACGATGACTTTTCTTTTCATATTTATTTTCTAGTTTTGAATTTTATTTAAAACAGAAAACTTTTCTAAGCGTTCTGCATTGCACAACAATTTAGAAGAGAATTTCTTAAATTGTTTTCTAACTAAGGAGAATTTCTAATACATATGTAGAGATTATTTTTGAATGAGTAATAAAATTTCATCATGCATGAAAATATGAATAATTAATACAAACTTTGAGGAATACATACATACATATGTATATAAGCCAGCTGTGTGTTTAATGCGCATTTTTATTTTTTATTTTTTTGAATGCACTAAAGTAATTGAATTTCTAATTTAAGGCTGAAAGCAGACCTTATGAATGTTTTATGTCTTTTTCAGCCGTCTGTATGCCGCCGACATTACATTGATGCTTATTAATTGTTGTTTATTAATATTTTTATTTTTATATTACGGGTTATCCATTTTGCGGGTTTCAAAAGTAAACTGAAATAAAACATATATTTAATTCTATTTTTTATTATTATTATTTTTTAATTCAGGTCCAAAAATGACGTTTAGGACCTGAATTAATACATTCCACTTGGTTCTGAAAGCAAATAAATAATTAAGTTCATAGTTATTAATTTATTTCCATTTCCTGTACAACAAGATTTCGCTTATATTTAAAGTACAGAAATGTGTTAAAGGGGCACAACTGGTCCCAGGCACCACTGGAGAAAAATATTTTTATTATATAAATTAAAACAAAAGTTAAAACAAATAAATAAATAAAAAAATACAATATAATAAAAAAATAAAATAAATTGAATTAAGTGAAGTTATTAATCACCCGTTTGAAACATTTTGCGTTGCTGAGTAGCTGGTAGAAGGTTCCAAAGAGGCGCTGCATTTATAAATAAATTAAGTCAAGTACTTAGGGTTCCGTACGTATGTATGTGTAATGTATGTATGGAATGGCGTATGTGAATACATATATATATTTTATAAATTTCATCTCTCTGTTTTTACAGCTACTTTATGCTGTATGTGGACACCTAGTAATTTTCTACTTGTTGCTGTTGCTGTAATTTGCTTTTGTGTGGCATCTGGAAATACATACACTGTGCGAATTTCGACTCTCTTACGGTTCGAGAGTTATAGCTATTACCCTACGTTGTAAAGGGACACCTGGTAGTTTTACAGTTGTTGTTGTTTTTAGCAAGTGTTGTTGTGTCCCTCTGTCTCTCACGGTTCGAAAGTAATGGCTAGTTGTTACTTTACGTTGCATAGGGACACCTGGTAGTTTTCGATTTGTTGTTGTTTTTAGCATTTCTTGTTATAGGGCATGTGTAAATACATATATTGTGCGAATTTCAGCTCTTTGTCTTTTACAGTTTAGCAGCTACAGCTAATTGTTACTTTAGGTTGTATGGGGACACCTGGTAGTTTTCAGCTTGTTGTTGTCTTTAGAAATTGTTGTTGTAAAGTATCCATAAATACATATACTGTGCAAATTTCAGCTTTCTATCTTTTACGGTTCGAGAATTATAGCTAATTGCAGCTTTTCGTTGTATGGGGACACCTGGTAGTTTTCGACTTGTGGTTAGTTTTAGTTTTTGCTGTTGTAGCGGCTAGATACAGCAACAGCCTGTAAAAATTTCAGCTCTCTAGCTCTTACCGTTCCGGAGAATGGATGCTGTGACGGGTGGACGGACGGAAGAACGGACGTACTTGTCTCAGTAATAGGGTTCCGTTTCACTCTGATGAGTACGGAACCCGCTCTGAAACCAGACAACTATGAAGCAGAATATTGCCTGTAAGTGATCTGGTAAATTTAATTTTGTCATATAGGTACAACGGAGCTTGTAGATAAATGATCTTATGAAGAAATATGAGTACACGAATCTTGAGTAGACTATCGAGGGATACACCGTAAAGTTGTGAAGAAAAATTAGAAATACGGTCATGTAGGCCATACACATACCTCAAAATATTATTGTATAAAACATTTAGTTTACGCTTACTAGCAGAGTCGCAACTCGAAAAGATTTCGCAACCATATAACACACAAGGCACCAAATTAAACTTTTTTGTACCGTTCTATATGAAATATTTTTTTTATTATAAAGTTTGAACGTTGACATCATTTAAATGACCACCACGCGAAGTGTTGCAAGCATTGATTCTTTTGAGGTAATTTTCGACCACCCGAATGTTGGTTTTTAAGTGCTCAAGAGTTAAAAGCTTATCTGCATAAACACGGTCTTTCGTGTAGCCCCACAAAAAAAGTCTAAAAGTGTCAAATCGCATGACCTTGGTGGCCAGTTGATATCGCCATGACGAGAAGTTACGCATCCAAGACGTCTTCTTCGAGGCTTCTGATGAATTTATTACCGTAAATGTATTGTCGGCGGCATATATACGGCTGAAAAAGACATAGTTTTTTTGAGTTACTTGAATGAAACCGTTTCTTTTTTTGAACCGTCTCCTGTTTCGATCTAACCTAAGACGCTGTTAGCACACTGGACTCAGCGTACCCTAATTAGGCTTACCAACTGGTACCGCCCTTTTTCGTCAATAAAATCTTTAAATTTAAGCAGATTATACCAAATCAGTGTACATGTCTCTGCCATGCAATTGGTTAAAAGTTCGAGCCAAATTATTTCAGCAAATCTCAAAGAACTATACATTTGTAGGAATGTTTGAAGTATGACATCCAACAATTCAGTCTGAGAACGACGGGCAAAGCGAGCTAACGTGAAGACGTTACAATATATGCATAGTAATAATTAAAAATCCAATACATTTTCCTTTTTATTTGTGTTAAAATTAATTCAACAAAATAAATCCAATCAATAAATAAATACCAACACATTTTTGTACCGTTCTTGCAAAACCCGAAATAGTTTTCTTCAAAAATGAATTGAGATCAAGTCTGAATTGATTGCATGAAAAATATTAATTTTTGCTTGAGGCATACTAGTTTTTAAGTGAAAAATTATTATTTTATGCCAATTAAACTGAACCACTTTAAAACGGAGATAAATTTTAGCATAGCAACACAAAATATAACAAATGGTTTTTCTACCAAAGAAATTCTGACACAAAAATTCTACTCTATTTTCGCAAGAATTAATGATTTGTTGTGGAGCAAAAATTGCAGTCAGTCCACTGCGAACCCCTTCGTGGATTGCAAATACATACAAATATTTATGATGGTAGACACTTTGCCTCCTGCTGATGCAATTAATATTAAAATCAAATATTTCCGTGCACCGTTTATTGGCGATGATGAAAACATAAAATGAGAGCTGTTACCATTTCGCTTTTTGTTTCGTTTTTGCTGCAGATTACTTACTTGGGCACTGACAGTCAATATTACCAGCACTGCGTTGCATATGTATGCATGTTTGTGTGTATGTGTGTATGTATGCAAAGCCGAGCTGTTTAAATCTTGCTTTAAACTGCTGTACAGTTAAATAAATACAAGTACAATAAATTTGATTGCAAAAATAAAGTAGTAAATTTTTCTTTTGCCATTTTGCGAGTTTTAATAAACTCTGAAAGACTGACTACCAGATTAAAAAATGAAGCAAAACAAAAGACAAAAAAGTAAACGAGTTTATGATGGAAAGTCAAAGAAAAGTTAAAGAAAATTGCACGTAGTTATACATTTCCGCAGTTTGACAGTGTCCAAATTTATTTGGACAATTACAAATTATTATATTTTTTGTTCTTTATTTATGAAGCTCTTGAATTGTTAAATACTTACAGATAATTTATACTTTTTCCTTTTATTAATATTTTTATTGATGTAAAAAACACTTATGTACTTTCTTTGTTTTACCTGTCTAAAAGCTTAAAAAATGTTGTACTAAATGTTGCTCTAGTTGACAACTGGAAAAGTCCAGATGTAAAGCTACGTTTCCAAAAGCCGACATTTGTCCTATTGAAAATTATTAAAAGATCACTCTGATTTCAACTGCAAGGACAACAAGTTGAATACTTACCTTATTTACTTACCTATTTCAAAATTTACTTACCTATTTAAAATTATATTACCTGCAGTTTACTTGCATCCACTATTGCCACTAGCAATAGTGGATGTATGCATCCACTATTGCTAAAAGGTGAATATTATTCAATAAAATCCCTACGTTAAAAGGAAACAATATATTGTTACGAATTTAATCGTGAACAGACCAATTGTAATTGTTCTAGAACGTACTGAATTGTTATTTTATATGTGCTTATATTATTGTCTTATTATTATTTGTAAATTAACACAGGAGGTATATACACACATGCATACATAGAAACTTGTTGACAAACAAAGCGGCAGCACAGCGAGTGTGCACATACTGACACACATGTGTAGATAAATCGGCACGACAGCGAAATAAAAGAAACCATTACCGCACGATACAATATTCCTGTGTGCATGTATGTGCGCGGCTCATATGCTTAAGTTTCACTGCCGCGTGTATGTATGTCGGTGTCTGTGTATAGCTTTTGTTCATTATTAGTTTTAGTGCGAGGTGGCGTGATCTGCTTCTGTAAACTTCTAGACTGTTCGAGTAATGATCATTGAGAGGTATAAAAGCAGCTGAGCTTAACGCTGAGGGAGTTCAGTCGATTTTTAGCCACGCTAACGTGTAAAGTGTCTTAAGTAATAAAAAGTGAATAAGTGAAAGTGTTGTTCTTTTAGTTGTTAGTAAAGTGTTTGCAAGTACATACAGTGTGTTTAAGTAAATAAAGTATTGAACTGTTGAGTACTGTAAACTGAAGAATTGAGTGTTTTAACTTCATTACAATTAAAGAATCTACGGAACACGTTTTCAAAAGGGTGAAAACGTAACAATATAAACTAATTCCCTGTTTTATTATTTTTTTTCCTATTATTTCCCTACTTCAAAATAATTTGCTCACTTCGAGCAAATTATATTAACAATTTTTGTTAGCAGCTCAATCTAACGAAATTTGTTTTAGCACAAAATTGCAGCCAACTCAAACTAATAAACCAGCATTTGTTCAGGCAGTGTTTTAGAGTCTTTGGACTAGCCATGGCTTTCAAATAACTTGGAATAGTCAGAAACTATAGTGAAAATGTTTGAAAAAGCTACTTAATTATACTGTATTAGAAAGCTTCAGATAATTATTTTTGATATAATATAAATATATCAATACAACGAAGCTCAATTCTCATCAACAAAGTGAATCATATGCTACGGAAATAAAATATAAAAAGTTTTACTGACACCGTTTGTTCAAGAAAACTTTATGAACTTACTATTGTCATAGTATATTTAAATTAATTTACAGAAGCTAAATTATTTTTCAAATTATTCTGATCTTTTTTTTTCTAACATATTTTTAAACTATTTGTGTTTTCAGAACTCATATGTGTATAATATTGAAATGGTGTTTTCATGGTATTAAACCGCTCCGGAGAGCATAAGTGCATGCGAGCAAGTTGAAGTCGCAAGACATTTGCAAATTGCAAAAGTTTACTTTCAACTGTTTCGTAAAAACGTTCAACACTTGTAATTGTATGTAAAAATATGTGCTACCGAAAAAGTGCAAAAATTTGCGAAAAACGCAGTTGAAAGTAGGTTTTTGCAATTTGAAATTCAGCAGTTGTTTTTGCGACTGTTTTAATTTTTCAGAAATTATTTTAAGTACTTTATTGCAAATTAAAGTTTTTTTTTTTGCGAAATTTCGCACTTTCCCATCCTGCTGTGACGTTTACAAACATTTTATTTTCTAAAGGCCTATTTAATAGAAATGTCTGCATTTAGCAATTGTTCACGGAATTTCACATGTTGTCACTGTGCCGTTGCGCAACTAGTGTAGTGAATTTTTGTTTATAGTCATTATTTTAGCAAATTTTTGTCCCTTCGCCATGGTACCATTCCTTTGCAAGCATTTTGCTTTCTTAAAAATGTTTGAATTTAAATTTTGCATTTTGAAAATTCGTCGCTAATTTTTCACACTAATGGATCCTATCATGCTTTTTGCAAATTTTCGGTCATTTCCAGTAGTAATTTTTTGCAAAAATAAAATATAAGTGGTACCATTGTTCCGTTGTAATTTTTATTATATTTTTTATAGCTTCTGTTTCTGAAATATTTAGGTAGCTGGGTAAAGGCGACATGTGAAGCTGGCGACATTAATAGTCATGTGTTCATGTAGCCTGCTGTGGCGAATGTGTTTCTAGCATAACTGGATATATAAACAGTTTGGCATTGAATACGTTTTTTTGAGCTACACAGATTTTTCGGAAGTGGTATTTCAGCAGTCTACAGACAAGTACCGACAGATGTAATTCGGTATTTCGACTTTTCTGTTATCAATTCTTCATAAATTTATACATATATACCCTTAACACCTGTTGTGTTGGTTAAAAAAAGCTGAAAATAATAATAAAATAAAAAGTTTTTAATGCAATTATCCCACAATTTGAGTGACTGTTAACAACGAGACTAGAAACGCCACCTTCTGCCTTCTGGACCTCAGCTTTGAAAAATTTTTTATTTACTATGTACATTATTATTAAGTTCTTTGCGGTTCAGATGGAAATATCTTGAGATGTATTTTCCACATGTTTGCATACAATCACTAGTTTTCTATTTAATTTATCAAAATTTGATTGTGTTATAAAATTTGAGTAGCAGTTGTTTTTGTAAATCTTATCAACATAAAAAAAATATTTTACAAATGAACTTTTAGAATTGAAGTATTCTTCGCACTGGTTTCAACTATTTGAGGTAAATATTTTATTCAATAATTTTCTTATTTCATTTCATTTTCACTTAATTTTACTTAAACAATTTCTTTTCTCGCACATTTAGTAATTTATAAAACCAATCTTTGTTATGCAAAGTTATACAAACTGTTATTCAGGTATTGTGCTTTAAGTACTCGTATTGTATTCTACTCCACTCAATTGAATCAGAAGTTTTTTTTTAATCTTTTTTTTTGCATTACCAGCCTTAAAGGCTGGTTAAGAGAACAAAATCATGTTCATTGAATTCATATTGGATGAGTGAAAACAGTTGTTCTTAAACTATTTTTGAACAGACCCCCAAAAAGGGAGGGAGGTTCAGCAATTAAAAATTTCGAGCCTTTCGGTAACATGACTTTTTCAACTGAGGCTCAGGTTTTGGCCTCTTTTAAAGGTATCATGTCTTGGGCTTTAGATTAGAAGAAACTCTTGCGTGATTCATATCACGCCTAGATGGATGAATTGGTAGAGAGTCCTACTAAGAGTCACCGAGGTCGAAGGTTCGATTCCTGCCGAAGGCTTTGAGTGTTTCTGCAGACAAGCCAAAAGCTTCGCAGTTTTGTGTTTGTTATAAAAAAAAAGAAATGCGGTCGGAGGACCCACGTTAGGAACGAAGTTCCTTACGTTTTTTTTTCATCTTTGAATGTAATACAAGGTGAAATCTGTATGTTTTATTTTGTGTTGTTTTTGAAATTTTGAAATTTTATGATTCTTTAAATTTTTGGAACGTTTTCCAACTAATTAATATTTATTGGTAGGTGTCTCCGCTGATGTCAGTGGAGACACCGCCAATCATACACAATTGCTTTTCGACAGTACAACAATACATTTAAACAGCTCACACGCTTTCGTGACGATTTCTACTAATTTCCACTACCAGCAAGCCGCGTTAAGGAACTTCGTTCCAAAAAAAAAAGGTATCCCTAAATTAATTAAATTCACTATCCTTAATAAATTAAATGTTCTACAAACGAAACTATGAATTATGTATTTCTTCAATAATATTTTCTGCTAGAGAAGAAACATTAGCAGAGTTTGCAGTAGATGTTGCAAAAATGCAACAAACTGTCATTTGAAGATTAAACTAAAATATTTTTTTTGCATTCAAGTAAGTATGGAGGTTTATAAGTGTTGATGTACACTTTAACGGAAAAAGTATAAAGTCTATTTTTAGAGAGAAGAGTTTTTGTTCTGTCTTCAGCTCCAGCAAAACATTTACTATATTAGATCAGGTCGACTTGGGTTACAGCAGACTTCGGTTATCCATCTAAATATTACGATTATTCGATACTTTATTATTTCCAACATAAAAATGGAAAATAACTCATTACGGCACAGAAGCAGAAAGCAAGCAAATTTAAGACACGTTGGCCTGTACGAAATATTGGTTCGCATTTTTAGTAATAAAATCCAACTGTTCTGGAAATAAATAAACATCAAAGTCAGATATTTTAAGAACAACTGCATTTTCTTGAGGAATTATTTTGTATTTGCATTCTACTTACTGTCCTTTTTATCAGGCTCTGAAAATTGTAGGCAGTCTTATCTTTACAAATTCACCAATACAATTTTCATACTAAACCAATCAAGTGAAATTCACACAGTTGAAGGCAAACTTACCTTGTAGCTGGTCTTGCACCTTCACATAGCCAGTTGTAGAAGTCAATGTAACAACTGGCTGTAGGTTTATTATTCCTTTTTTACAAGTGTGTATGTGTATGTGTATGCATGTGTTTGGTGTATGAAATGACTATATAACTAACAGTTAAACAAACTGCAACACTTTAAGGCTTGTATTCGAGTTGGTGAGTGGAAAAAAAATCGATAATAAAACAAGTGCAAATTCTAACCAAGTTTTCTATTACAAACACCATTCTTTCCTACTTATAGTAACGTTTTAGTTGCTCTTTCTAAAAATAGACTTTATACTTTTTACGTTAAAGCTTACATCAACACTTACAAACCTCTATACTTACTTGAATATAAAAAAAAAATATTTTATTTTAACCTTTAAATGACAGTTTGTTGCATTTTTGCAACATCTACTGCAAACTCCGCTAATGTTTCTTCTGAAATACATAATTCATTGTTTCGTTTGTAGAGCATTTAATTAATTAAGGATAGTGAATTTAATTGATTTAGGGAAGCTGTTTTTTCTCGTGTTATTAATCACGCAAGAGTTTCTTCTAATCTAAAGCCCAAGACATAATACCTTTAAAAGAGGCCAAAACCTGAGACTCAGTTGAAAAAGTCATGTTACCGAAAGGCTCGAAATTTTTAATATTTCATAAATCATTTACCAGTGGAAGCACAAGCTGCCAACATAAAAAAGTCTTATAGTGTTTTCACACTTGAGCTTAAAATCTGGTTTTAATGTTAAAACCATAAAAATATGTTTTGTGTTCAAACTAAAAATCATATAAAATCCAGTTTTAACTCACAGTTTGTCCAATAAACTTTTTGTTGAAAGAAAATAGATTCCAATTATTTGCTATTAAATATTATTATTTTCTTGAGCTAAAGGTCTTTTTATTATAAATATTCTTTATATTTCCTAGTATATTTTTGAAGATATTTCACTTTCCTTAAGAACAACAATATTGAAATTTTTTCCCCTTATTATTAATATAAAAAAATATATGTGTGTATAATAAACAGCCTCTTAGCTTTAAAAAATATTAATATTCAACAAAAACGAGTTGTAGATACCCAAATATTTGCTCTTGCAGTTAAAATAAATTTTCAAGTAAGTTTTATCAAGTGTACACCAATTAAATGTCGGCGGCATATAGACATATTGAAACTCTGAAAGACGGAAAATGACTATAAACTCCATAGGTTTTTTTCAAAATAAATTTCTCTACGTTCTGGATACTCGTTCTTCGGCCTTTTTATTTAACTTTGTTAGATTTTATAAATGAGCTTAAGGTCACTCAATTCTCAATAAATATATTTTCTATTAATTTTTAAAAAATTTTTCGATATTTCGATACGCCTTTGTGTATCTTCTTCATTTTTGTAATTAGATGTCTATAATTTCTAGCTAGTCCATCTGTATCCTTCTTAAAATTTATCCTCTTTTCCAATGGAACTTTAATAATTTCTAACATTTCTAACATGTATCTGCGTTTGTAATTATTCTCTGTGCTCAAAACTGAAGTGTTTTCGAAATCTGGATAATGATTAACATCACGACAATGTGTGGATTTTCCTGAAGAAGATACACAAAGGCGTATCGAAATATCGAAAAAATTTATCAATAAATAGAAAATATATTTATTGAGAATTGAGTGACCTTAAGCTCATTTATAAAATCTAACAAAGTTAAATTTCTCTACAAAAATATTATTTTTGATCTTTTTTACTTGTAAAATTTATTTGACAAACTGTATAAAAATGTTTTCGTTCATATTTAATTATATTTGTATTAAGTTTATCAGGCTCAAGTTTTCTCTCTTTATTATTTTTGTGATTGATATTAATTAAATAAGACAAAGAAGACATCAAAGACATTAAGCAGGGTGGAGAAGTAGTTGTTTCGAAGCCGCCACACTTTCTCGTCAGCACCCGTCAGGGGCTCATGTTTCTAAAGCGATAACCATATCACTTAGCCCCCAAGTTATTGTATATTTCCTGTCCAAAGAATGTGTTTCACCGTTTCTTTTTCCCACATCGACTGGCTTTAGTGATTCTCACTCGTTTCTTACGAATAAACAACGTTCCTGGAAGCATTTCTAAGACACTCTGTTCGCATCAGCAGGATGCATATGCTACGGCACTATAAAAAATCACCCAAAACCAAATCGCCAAAAAAAAAAAAAATTATAAATCGCCCAAATAAAAAATTGCCCAAAAAAAAAAAAAATGAAAAATGGCAAAAAAATAAAAATAAAAAATCGCCCTCGGTATGTCGAATTTTGGCTTCCGGTGCGACAGTGTTCTAAATAACCGGCCATCGACCGGACTGAATGCATTTATCCCCCTCAGAATGTCGAATTTTGGCTTCGCGTACGATACACTCTTAAAATACAGGCCTTCGGCCGGGCTGAAGGACTTTATCCCCCTCGGTATGTCGAATCTCAGCTTCGCTTACGAGGAATTTCTTTCGGGGTTTGATTTTAATGATTACCAGATTTTATAAGAATATTTTTAAAATTTCATATTAATGTGTCAAGAGAGACTTAAAAGCTCAAAACAATTAAACAAACTGAACTATTAACATTTAAAAATGAAAAATTACAAAAAAAAAAAAAAATTAAAAATCGGCCAAAATTTGTATGAAATTTTTTTTGGGCGATTTGGTTTTGGGCGATTTTTCATAGTGCCATGCTCTACAGCTTATACATATGTATATAGTCTTCTTGATTTTACTTTTAAAGGGCAGACCAACTAAAACTCCCAAGAATTACTCTATATTAAATAAAAGCTGTTCAGGGAATTATTTTGATATTTTTTAGGGCAGGATTTATGACAATTATATTTGAAAAAAAAATATCGGCTAAATGCTAGCTCGTTCATTCATTCAATGACTGTGAGACATAATTGAGGCTCACAATCATTAATGTGCGCAGTTATTTCATCCTTTAGCTCTGGAATCGTTCTTCACTTTTCAACGTCACCTTTTTGGTGGATATCCCAAAGAAAGGCATCCAAATCATACGATCATGGCTTCAAATTAACATCGTTTCAAGGTGAAGTAACAGGGCTATTGAATTTCAAGTGCAAAAGAGTCATTATTTCATTGGCTGTGTGGCAGGCGATACTCGTATCACCCTGTTGGAATCGCATGCTGTCCACATCCTCATTTCGAGCAAAAAAAAAATGATAACATAAGTTGGGCAAAAAGCTTAACGTTAAGTTGTAGTACTCTTAACAATTATTTACAAGCATTATAAAATATCTTTCGCACACATAATTTTGTACGTCAGTATTTTCTTTTAATCAGTAATCAGAAAAAAAGTATTTCAGGCTTGTTAAGGGTTAAAATAAAACAAGTAAGTAAAACAGCACATTATTAGAGTTTGTATGCTTTTTAATCAACTACATAATGGTAAATGGCCAATTTCACCTGCTCAGATATAATTTATATTTTTATAACGTTTAGTTTTATCGTGACAATTTTTTCTAGGCGAACGATTTTAGTAACGTTTTCTCTACTTTTAAGAATTGGTAATTTATACATTAAATAAAAGTTGGTGAAGTGTAATAAAAAGCTTCATAGAATTAGAAATAAGAGATTGATTGTTTAGTTAAACTTAAAGCTAAACTTTTCTCAGGAGAAAGTCTTAGCTCATATTCGGGAAATTAATTAACCATATTTTAGTCTTTTTGAAGCATTTTTTCAACTTACATTTAGTTTCGCACCTGCGAAGCAACTTTACATTAGTTATTTATTTATAAGCCATATCAGCCATTAGATTTTTTTCACTAATGACTGTCTACCAATTAATAAAAGAAAGTTATAATAAAAAGTTTCCGCTAGTGACAATTCAGCAGCTTATAATGCTCGGCTTTCTTTGTACTAAAAAAAAAGACATTACATGTCTTTTTCGAACTTTATATTTTACTTAGAAAAGACTCAACAACACAATGGCGTTTATGACAGCAGTCAAGTTGCTCATATTTAGCAAAAGGGCCAGCACCATCAGCTGCAGCAGCTTTCATATTATTTTCCATCATTATTTTTTAACCAACAATGTCAGCACTTGACGGCTAAACACTATTTACTTGGCTGTTTTCACTTCAAACTTAAATCCATCAGTGCAAGACCTCATGGTAAAGTCTTGACATCTCTGAGTAATGAAAATATTTGAGCGTTTGTAGTCATATTTCAGAGTTTTAGCTGGCTACAGATGTTTGCGCAAGCAAAATTTTTTGTTTTCTTTACAAATGAAGCAAACGTTTTAATAATCAATTTATGATTTTTTCATTGACGTTTTTTTTTTTGTTCAAAGTAATTTTTATTTAGCTGATTATTGTAATTATTGTATTACCTACGAAATGGGTAGCCTTCCAACTGCGAAATAAATCGAAATCAGTCCAGTAGTTGCGAAGCGTATTCAATGCAAAGAAGGATGTTAAAATAAGTATGGTATTTAATATTTAATTTTTTTTTGACCCCCTTTTTTTATTGGAATAATAATTTATTGGTAGATTGGTATTAGAAGCCCACTTCATCAGGAAGCATTATAAACTATTTTTCAAAGCATACAAAAAGAATAAATTTTAATACAGCTAAAAATTTCACGAATACAGTTTTAACAATCAGTGGTATACATATTGTTGGAAACGAAATATTTCGACCGAAAATATTTCGACCAAAAAAAAAAACTTGCAACAAAATTAATAAGACAACAGGAAATGCAAGGTACACATAACAATGGCATTACATCCCGGAAAAATTAGAAAAGTTAGAAAAATCTAATACATTTAATAAAGAAAAGTATATGATGGCCCACTAGGCTTATAAAACATTAGATACATTATTTAGTTAAATGAAGGATAGAGTGGACAAAATGGAGATATCAAATGTAGTTTATAGTGGTGGGAATGACTTAGAAAACTATAATGAGGTGTGAATAGGCGCAACTAAAAATAAACTTAAAACTATACTGGACATAGATCAGATTAAAAGTATAAGATGATAAATTTAACGCACAATATAGCACTGACGGCCCATTGTGCAAGATTACATAATTTTAATTTTTGAGACTTTGTCTGGTGACCGTTTGAAACTGGAATTTTTGATTTTTTGTGAATAACTTCCAAAGTTGTGCACTGATTTTAGTCATTTATGGTTTTTTTTGTTTCAAACCTAATTTGTTATGCATGTGTGGAAATTCATCAGCATAACTTTGTTTTTAAATTGTTTATACTGTTTTAGAGAACAAAAAATTTCGAACTTTTGCAAAAAATTTCTATTGTATTGCATTGAATTTTCCAAACTACTAAGCCGATTAAAAAGACTTTTACAGCTATTAAAAGGTAATTGTATTGGTGATATTTGGTTTTTGTATTCTTTGCAAGATTTTAAGTTTTTGAGTTAAGGAAATATATGTTGTCCTAACTCCTCCCTTTTTAAAAATAACGGTATATCTCAAAAACAAGAGCTAACCTAAAAAAACGGTTAGCACCGCTGAATTAAGCGCACCCGAATTAGGTTTATTCACTTTGTGCCCCGTCTGTCGGGGAAAAAAAAGTTTCAATTTCAAGCACAGTGTAATTTATTGGTAGACTGGTATCAGGAAGGATTATAAACTATTTTCCAAAGCATCCAAAAAGAATAATTTTTAATACATTAATTTAGGTCTAAAAATTAACCATTTCAAAAATGTTTACTGTCTTTTTCAGCTGTCTATATGCCGACGACATTTCGTTGGTGCTAAGCAACACATCAGTAGATTTGAAAAATTCTTAAAAGTTTGTCTGAAACTTAACTACTTATTCCATAATTCCCATGAACAAAATATAAGAACACACACATTTACAGAAGTGAACATTCATTTTGTTTTCACATTTTGTAGTCCACATGTAGCTTGTCATCAGATTTGAAGTGCGAAAGAAACAGAATGGGACTATAGTCAAACACTAAAGTTGGCTCTTTTTAGAAACAACTTAAATTTTAAAAAGTGTTGCTGGCTTTTTTCTAACTATAGTCAAAATTGAAGTTGAAATTCAGATGAATCAGTTTTAAATGGGTGCCACATAATTGATCGAAATTGCCAACCTCTTACAAGTTTAAGTAAAATTCCATCTCTAATGAGATGACTCTCAAAAATTATGTATGCATGTAAACACACACCTACATAAATGTAAGATTGTATTAGTAAGTAAATAAAAAACATTAAAGCGAATTGAATAAAAGTAAATTTTTCAAGAAAGTTGTGATTAATAGCAGTTATTAAAAAATCTTTAATTTAATTATTTAATTAAAAAATATACATTAAAAAGCTTTTACATATAAAAGTGATATTTGTGTGAGCAAAGCTGTTGCTAAATAAGTTAAAGACAACTTCTGCTGGTTTTAAGTTTAAGTAAAATTGACTTTTTCTCGTCTTTAGTAGACAAAAAGCGTACTTTTATTTAGCAGTGAATTAAAATTGCTTAAAGCATACTTTTTCGATGTCTATAGTTATGGCCCAATATTTTTAAATTCAAAAAAAAAGTTATTTGATAACAGTGGTCGCAGTGTTTCTAAGGCCTCTGTGGTTTACCTTTCGGTTCGAGCGTTTATAGTTTAACAGCAAGCGAAAAACAACATATCTCTAAATTATAGTTTCCATTATTTCCATTAAGTACATATTTGAAATACAGAAATTATGAAATACTTCAGCACAACGCTTGGACTTGGACAACTGGGTTATTAGCAGCAATAATCAGCAATTTGCACACATTTAACGATTTAAACACATTCTTGCGACATTTCTCATTTTAAATTTCAAATCATCATTAGTTTAACGCTTTCAACGCATTTTTTTGCTTTTATTTTTCTGTCTTTAATTCGTTTCACTCTTTGTTCTTTCGCTGTTGTTTAATTTTTGTAATTTTATTGAGCTCTGGGAATTTACACTTAAAAGACGTGTTAACGTTTGTGTTTGTGATTGTGTTTATGAACAAAATGAATTCTTGAATTGAGGAAGATTAAATAAATGAAGATAGCGCTTTTTTCTTTGCAATTGTTGGGGAAGTTACAAAATATCAAACGTAATTTAGACTAACTGGTGCTAAATTATTGTTTCTTTTGTATCCTTTCTTTAAGCTTTTACCCTCAACCAACTTTGGTAAGAAACTGCTTAAATTTTTTTCAGAAGTTCTTCAACAAATTTATGTTGTAATGTTTTTGAGTTTAAGTATTATTACTTTACATTTGCAGAATTCTTTGTTGTTTTAATGTTGTTTAAGAAATGAATTTGCGTGAAGAAAATATGTTTACACCAGGATTTCTTGTTTGTATGTTTGTATTTTAATATATCGTCTTAACATTTAATATGTCACTTTCTTTCTAGCAAAGTCTTTTGTTTAAACGCTTAGAGTAGGAAATGAAAAAATTATTTTTACTTACAACTCTTTTTTCTTTTTTATTTGATCTTGTCCACATTTGAGGTGTTCAATAATTTTCAACAACGATTACACTACGCCATAGATCAGAAATCTTTTTCTCACCATTGACAATAATCATATTTTTTATGTATTATGGTCTTTCAATTGCAAAAATCATCATCATTGAGGCTTATATGCATAAATTTTTTAGATTTATTTTCGCTTGAAAAGTTGATATAACAAAATAATTTTGAATTTAGTCCCTTAATGATATTTACATCCCTTAATGATATTTACATTTACATTCATAAATTTTTTATACTTTTCCGGACCGCAAAATGGAAAAAAATTTTTTTTATCAATTAATTAATTATATATGTTTTTTAGTTTTATTTTTATATTTTTTATTATTTATATAGTTTTATTTTATATAATTTGTGTAATATACTACTATTTTTATTTATTTAAATTTAACTTAATTATAATTGATAAAATTTTTTAAATTTTTATTTATTTTCATATAAATTTTTACCTGCAAATTTTATTAATTTCTGTATTAAGTTTATCAGGCTCAAGTTCTTTCTTTATTATCTTTGTGATTGATATTAATCAAAGACATTTAGCAGGGTGGACAACTAATTAAAATTAAGACAGAAAATATACAACAACTTAGGTGTGGCATGGTTGTCGCTTTAGAAATATGAGCCACTGAGTTCAAAGACGGGTGCTGACGAGAAAGTGTGGCGGCTTCGAAACAACTAGTTGTCCACCCAGCTAAATGTCTTTAATGTTTTCTTTGTCAAATTTAATTAATATCAATCACAAAGATAATATAGAAAGAACTTGAGCCTGATAAACTTAATACAGAAATAATTATATAAGAAAAAAGTTCAAATAATAAGAAATTAATTAAATTATATTAAGTTAAAATTAATTTTTTTTAAAATAAGTTAGGATAGGGGGGAAACTTTACTAATTTTAATTATATATAAATTATTTAATTTGTGTAATATATCACTAATTTTATTTATTGAAATTTAATTTAATTATAATTTTTTTAAATTTTTATTTTTGTTTAAATAATACTTGTTTAGGGGATAAGTTTACTTTCATATACATTTTTACATGTAAATTATATTACATTAAAATTAGTTGTTTTTTAAAGAGGTTTTCATTTAAAAATAAGTTAGGAATCGGGGGGAAACTTTACTAATTTTAATTATTTATAAATTATATAATTTTTATTTATTGAAATTTAATTTTTATTTATTGAAATTTAATGTAATTATAATTGATAACATTTTTTTATATTTTTATTTTTGTTTAAATAATACTTATTTAATGGATACGTTTATTTGCATATACATTTTTCCAAGTTTTTATTATTTTAACTACATATGTATATACAATATTGAACTTCTCTAAAATTGTTTAGACTTTTTTTTTGTTAAATTTAATGGAATTTAACCCCACTGTTATTTTTTTTCCAAATTCTTTGAGAAAATTTTGCTTATTTTAATTTTTAAATAGAGTGCAAATAAAATAAATAAAAAAAAAATTTTACATGTAAATTATAAGGCTTTTAAACGACTTTTTTTGGTGTAGGCAAAACGTTTTCGAACTAAGCTTAATTCCTTGCTTTTGTCATATATAAGCCGAAATCAGGCTGAAATTAAATATTTAACGCTTGAATAATCCGCATTTAAATTAAGCACAATGTACTTGATTTAAGAAAATACCGAATTTCTGACCCCGAATGTTTCACTAAATCGAATGTTCGTTAAATCCGAAAACTACTATACTAAATACATGCATGAGGCGTATTTAAAACACAAATACAAAATACATATTTGTAATTTAAATACGTATTTCAAGTACATATATTTCAAATACTGCCCAGTCCTGATGGTGGTGTTTTCCTTCGTTTAGTATAGATGTTGTGCTACTCAATTACTTGTATTTGATCAAACCATTGACCCACCACTAGCTATA
The DNA here is from genome assembly GCA_963662145.1 of Sturmia bella. Classification (NCBI taxonomy): domain Eukaryota; kingdom Metazoa; phylum Arthropoda; class Insecta; order Diptera; family Tachinidae; genus Sturmia; species Sturmia bella. The sequence goes on from OY759172.1 coordinate 28,508,011, forward strand.
ATTTGTAACAATATGACTGCTCTCAGCTATCAAAATTGAAGTGACCCTGAGTAGTATTGCAAAGGTTACGAAAAATCAAGAGATGAACTAAGAGCCTTAAGGTTCTCACATAATTTTATTGTGCTTAAAAAGGCAAACGAATTAAGTCAAAATTATATTAATTTAAGATTGTGGTGTAGGTGCTAGAGCTGGCCTTTGCATTTAGAAGTCATTGAAGTATGAAATTCTAGATAAAAATAGTGAAAATACTTTCGCCAAACTTATAGACTTTGTGTATGCATTTACGTTACCTGGTTGTGTTTTCGCAAGACGTAAACTGGAATTGAACAGCATCTTAATGCTGTGGCGGATTATAAGCAATTTGCTAATACGTAATGCTTCTTTATGCTGTCTTTTTTTTATTTGATAATCAAACAAATAATATGACATCTGTCTATATTAAATTTCTTAATTAAAGAAAATAATCATAAATAGATAAGTATGTAATGCATGCTTTAATGTTTTATTCAATTCATTTGATGTAAGTCATAAAATTACATTTTGCAAATGCCAGAAGTTGTGTGGTAACGGTGAGAGGGTATAATGTGTCATTGTTAAAGCTTTCTGTCACATTGTGTTGGTGACTAATTTGACATGATTGCTCGCTGATTAGAAGCATATGCAAACAAGTGTATTTTGATATGAATGCCTGATCTGAAAGTTGTAGTACTACATCAAATATTGTTAGCATATAATCAAGTGAGTAATGGTTTAATAAGAAAAATATGAAAAACTAAGATGCATGAGCTCCTTCCCAATTAATTTTCTCTGACCTGCTTTTGTGCTAATTTGACACATATGAACCATGCAACTGATTGATGATACTGCAAACAAGTCATATTTGCTATCTAATTTTGAGTCCAAACAAAATGATTACAAGGCGTTAGAGGGTCTTTTTGTTAAACAAACCCTTAATCAATCAATACCAAATACAAATTGTTTTGTATTTCGATTTAATTAGTCATGCCATTAAGAAGTTACTTATATGGATTAATGAAATAACATTTTAACCCTAAAGAACTTACGCTTTTTTACTACACTACATTAAAACCAACGAAGCAAATTTTACGAAAACTCTTTAGTTAATGTTGGTTTAGTTATAAGTTCAACGTTTGCCAATTAATGAAATTATTCAGTCTCTCGCCAGTCATTTGCAAAATAAATAAATATATTCACACATGTTTGTTGTTTGCTCTAAAGCTTACTCTTGCTGTGGTCGATGGAATAAGGAATATCATTTTCGAGTTGATTAGCATCAACGAAATGTCGGCGGTATATAGACTGCCGGAAAAGACAGAAAACATTAATAAGGTAAAAATTAATTTTTAACCTTTCAGATTAATATGCCTGTATAAATGTAGATATGGGAAAAAAACTACCTGTTGCTTAGACATTAAGTAGCCCAATGAAAAGTATTGAGAATCATTGAGTAATAAAAAGAAGAAAAATTCATTAGCACCAAAAGCTTTAATTAATAACGTTTTTAAATTATATCTTCTGTCTTCTTTCAGATCTTTAGGGGCTGCAGCCTTATTATTGGATTCATTAAAAAATCTTCAAACATTTACTTTAAGTTCTTTTATTTTCAGCAAAATTTCAATACAGCAGGCAATTTCATCGCAATGCTACATATTGTAATAAAGGGTATTTTTTTCGATGTATAGAAATTTAAGTTAGCATTACTGTTCAAGATGGCAACCAATTTAATAGCTGTCAAGTGATTTATCATCAGTTTGGTTTGGCAATTCATCATGAATAGACTCAGGCTTGAACAACGCTTGCAAATAGTGCAATTTTAGTGCAAATCGAGTACGCCGTTGTTCCCGATTTTCATAAGCGAATTTTGTTTAGCGATGAAGCGCACTTCTTCTGATTGAATGGCTATGTCGACAAATAAAACTGCCGCATTTGGAGCGGCATGTCGAAACACCGTTATATCCAGAAAAACTGACTGTTTGGTGCGCTTTATGGGCTGGTGGAATCATTGGTCCGTACTTTTTCAAAAACGATGATGGCCAGAACGTTACAGTCAATGGTGATCGGTATAGAGCCATGATTACTAACTTTTTCATTCCTGAATTGAATAACCATGATGTCCGGGAGATGTGGTTTTAACAAGACGGCGCAACATAAAACACAGCTCGTGCCACAATCGATTTATTAAAAGACACGTTTGGTGACCGCCTAATTTCACGTTTTGAACCTGTGAATTGGCCTCCAAGATCTTGTGATTTAACACCGCTAGACTACTTGCTGTGGGACTATATGAAGTCATTGGTCTAGGCGGATAAGCCACAAACGCTTCACCATTTGGAAGACAATATTCGCCGTGTTATTGCCGATATACGGCCACAAATGTTGGAAAAATTAATCGAAAATTTAACGTCCAGATTGGACTACATCCGCGCCAGCAGTGGCGGTCATATGCCAGAAATCATATTTAAAATCTAATGCCACAAGATTATCTTTCGGATAAATAAAATTCATGTCAATCGAATAATCCATCGTTGTTTTATTGCAACTTATAGTTCTATACACCGAAAAAAAGCACCTTTTATATATATCTCAAAAATCTGAAGCTGAAAAAAAAACGACAGAAAAAAAATAATATAAAGGTATTTTTGACTTACTATAGTTGGCTTTAAGCAAATAATGATTTAATTTTCGCAACAAAATGGAGAAAAACTATAAGTGATCAAAGCCCGTTTTTGACTTAGCAATCTCTAGTCATTTGTTGGATTTTTCACGCTATATATACATAAATATGCTTTGAGACTGAGTTGAAACTTCTCCTCTTACGCTTTTCCAAAAAGTGCTGTCCATGATCATTCAAGTGCTTCGTAGGGAAGCTGCCTTCCTATATTGCGATTTTTTTAACTGAATACAACTTTCATAATAAAGCCATTAGATGCAGCTCCAAAAATGTATTGAACTTCCAAGGGAATATACTGCAAAAACAATTCATTTCTTAAATCATTCCCAAGCGGTTTCAGAAGTGTAGTAAGTAGGGATTTCTTTAAATCAAATACGTTAATTTTAGCCATATCCCATCCTGACTTCGAATTGAATACTGCCCAAATTCGTGGTTAAAATAAGAACGCCATTCTTGATTTAAAAACCTTAGTATGTACTTAGCGTGCTTTTGATATCGTTTGGGATTGATTTCAGTAGGAAAGGATTTAATCTGTTTTGAGTCTGTTTTTTTTAACAAACACAAAACTTTGAAACTTTTGGCTTGTCTGCAGAAACACCTAAAGCCTTTGGCAGAAATCCAACCTGCGACTTCGGGGACTCTTAGTAGGACACTCTACCACTTCATCCATCGAGACGCTCAAGTGATTGATTATGCACTTGACTCGATGTTTCTGAGGCCTATTTAATGCCAAAGCCATACCTGAAGTATTCCCCTCTACTACCTTTATTTAATAATAATTTATAAATTATTTTGCCTCTTTGCCAATTTGAAGCTGGAACCTAACTACTGTCAGACCAGTCAATCTACCAATTCAGTCATCGTAGCAATTAAATAATTGAAATAATATTCAATATTTATACAAGTACAGAGAAGTTATGGTTGCACCCAAGAATTTCATACTCACTTTAAGCCTTAACAGGATTGAATCTCTTTAATAATCCCTATTCGGTTTGCTTTAAGTACACTTGTGTATTATTCGTACTTAAAGTTTCAAGTATGCTTCATACTAAAATCAAGTAGAAAATACTTTAGTTTAAAACCAGCTTTTTCTTTCTGTGTATGAAACTGAAATGAAGATGATAATGGGCTTGACATCAAAGAGATTAACAACCATATTCATTCATAGTAACGGGCCTACAAGTAAATTTTAAGGTTGGTTTGACATAACTGTGTGTGTAAACGAGTATTGGATTGTAAAACGTTTACAAAGCATTTATCAAATGGACAAACTTTAACGATGCTCCGACTCTTACGTTGACAGATCGATTTTTTCTTATTGTTTACTTATTGAAATTTTATTTCTTTTCGTACTTGTTATGCATATTAATTAGTTTTATCTGAAAAGCGTATGAAATTTGGAGATATAATAAAAAGTATAGCAGCGCAAAGGATGTCAAACATGATTGGTTTTTGGAATTAAGTGTAAAAGGAATCAAAAATATTAAAAAGAAAAACAAGTCATTCTTTAGCCAAAAATTTTAATATTAGCTTTAGATGTTTAAAAATTTAATACTTTGAAAGTGATTTTCAAATAGAAAGCGTAACTTGAATATATATTTGCATTTCTAAGTATGTAATTTTACTTTTGCACAAAGTAATAACAAATTCGATAGTGAAGTTGATATAAAGGAAAGGGGTACCTTCAAGTTATATATTAAACTTTTCATAAATATATGCAACAAATGAAAGTTTTACTTCTACTTAGTTGTGCAACGGTGCTCAGTTTTTCATTACTTGCTTGTATTTTCCCCTATAATTAAGCCCATATGTAGGCAAATACATTTATCCCTACATGCATTTTGCAGAAATGGCTTGGTTGTATTTATTGAAAAATACGCATTAAAAGAGTCACTGATATTCAATTGTCCGATGATAATGTAGAAAAACTTTGTTAATAAACTTTGATCATTAAATATATGTATATGCCGAGTTTTAACAGGTATTTGTTTTCATTAAGGCCTTTAGAAACTTTTAAGTGGTTGAAAACTCATTTTATTTTTTACGGAATTTGTACACTGGTAAATGAATTTGTAGAAAGCGTTATTCAATACGAATAATTTTTAATAAAAAACAAATTTTTACTTTACAACATACGCAATCCGAATTCTAAGACCAGTAAATATTTTGCTGCATTTATTACCACATATGAGATTTTTATAATTATAAAAATAATTTTTCATACCATATATAATCATGAACAAACATTATGACCTAAAATGTCTTGCATTTAGATTGCTAGAGTCGCTGTAGATTTTTTTTTCATATTAAAATTTGGTTTCATACATAGTTTGGAAAGCATTTAAGCCCTGTACAAACTAATAGTGGTAACAAATATTTTAGCATATACTGAGCTTTAGTTGCAACTTGTTTTTTAAGCTTTTAGCCCAGTCTTTTAAAAATGTTTCTTGTTCTGTTAGAGATATTAAAACAGGCTCACAGAAAATGTTACTTTTGACGCATGGTCACTATTTTTCTTTGAGAATATTTTCTACGCATACAAACTAATAGTGGTTATGATTCATATTTCTGTTATCTATAAATTAATATCAGAACTTTTTATATTGTATGCAGTTTTATCAGAAAATTTTTGCAGAACTCTTTTTTTTTCCCAAAAAATTGATTTGCAAGGCAAATTTAATGAAAAATCAGTTTGCAATAGCGGTTCTCACTCTTGATAGTAAACTCGGTTGCACATTTGGTTAAAGTAGCAGATTTGATTAAAGTACTAGTGTTTACATCACTGCAGCAACAAAATGTACTGAACTGTTATTTTCTACGCTGTGATTAAAAAATCAAACAAAAAGCTTTAGTAAACATTGTAAAAAAATTACTGGGAATCACAGATATTCTGTGCTGTGAATCGTTTTGCCGGCAGAACTTAATTTTGTGTTGAGAAAATAAAAAATATGGAAAAAAGAAATAAAAATATACTGGTGAAGAGAAAACATGACAAAATTCACAACAAAAGGTGGACAGATAAAGAAATTCAGCAAGTTTTAGAATATTTGCAAGAACATGCAGACTTTGAGGTAAGAGAGTCACTCGAGCTTTGTGGTAAAAATCGTAGTGAATATAGCAGAGTTGTGAAATTAGTATCAAGAGTGAGAACCGCTAGTATTACAAACTTTTAAATATGTGGTCATTGGACGTACAAGTATTATTACGTACAAATTTATTATCACTCATACGCCTGGACATGAGTGTGTTAGATTCCTATACAGCTTATTACATACATACATATAATTACTTTTTACTTTTGCACAAAAGGCGATGAATAAGTTGAAGAAGAGATGAAAGTTGATGTACATATTTATGTGAATGTGTTTACAACAGACAGCTCATGTATGTATATCATTTTGCAATAAATCAACTTTTTTCTCCATTTGAAATGTTTGTATTTACTTTGTTTCTGTATTTAATTTTTTTTTTTGCAAATTTAATTAATTTGATTAGTACTTTCGGATACATTTAATGTATGCTTATTGTAAGTACAGCATTCAATAATAAATTTTGTCTCTTTTCGAATACAGGGTGAGCTTTACTTACTATCACTTAATTTCAAGGTTTTAGTTCTTAGCCAACAAAACATGGCTTCTGAAAATATAATTTTATTATGAACGCTGTTACAGTTTAACATTATGGTATACCTGACAATCATTCCTACTCATTGCCTGTACATTTTTTCCAATAACTATATGCTATTAGGCTGCCAATGAACTGTAGGAAATGGCTTTAATTTGAACCAAAATTTTGTCTGCTTTTACATACAATTCTGCTAAGTGGTTTTAGTTAAAATAGTTCTTGATGATATGATTGCCTTTAGCTTTCTGTCCCCGCAAAAATATCAATATGGATAGACAGATTTGTAAGGAAGAGAATACGGGCTACCGCTTATTAACCTGAGTCGGCATCACATGATTATTATGCGTCATGTAGACTGTGTAGGTTTCTTAGATTCGTTAAGTATTGGCTTATTTCAAACTACTTTAGAAACATAAATATCATATGTCTATTATGCCATATTAAAATTAGTACATCCTCTCTTGCTTACAAGGATGCAATTGTGTCAGTGATAATTGGTTTTTATAAGGACTAATATGTACAAAATCGCCAGTAAAGCTGGATAAAATAAATTAAGCTTCATAAAATAAATTTGATTTTAAAGGTAAAGATGGTTTTTTGCTTCCAGAGATGCTCCACAGCGAGGCAGTTCTAAAAGGCATGAACATTTCGTATTGCTTACTTATATGAAGCGTATTTTTGCTGGGACGTTATCAAAAGCCTGAAAATCGATCGGAGCTTGTACAAAGAAAAACAAAATAATTTATGCGTAAACGAAGCGTTTACCGATCTTTAAAAATTTCACTTTCGAATATTTAACCTTTTATTTTACTTTTAAGCCTGGCCTACTCAACATTTCTTTTTCGGTAGGAGCCTCCCAGACTTACCGATCCTTTTCATAGCTAATTATTTTCCTGCTTATACATATAACATTCAATTTAATCCTACTTAATTTTTCATTAAAAAAATAAAAAACTAAAACTTTGCACATAACAAAGAAAAACTCAGGATCAGAACTGAACTGTCAGAAGGTATATTTTTACAGCAAAAAATTTTAATTATACTTCCACTGAATTTTAGCAATTTATGCCGACGCCTTTGTTCTCATTAAAATATGTCATTTAATTTTTTATTTGCTTCATTTCTTGCGGTACACATTCCAATTTATTGTTACATACATACCGTTTTTTGAAACATACTTTGTATAAAACGCACTTGTAAAAATAAATCCTGGCTTCAGTATGAATTAAACGTCGATCGAAAACTGTTGTTTTATTGAGTGATACAAATATTGAAATCGTGCCTAAGAAGCAAATACTTACAAATACTAAGTTATCGCTAATACGTTTGCTTATAGAAGTACTATCCCTCAAAACCTATGGTATAATGACTGTTGCCGAGGTATTTGCCCTGGTGGCTTCCACTATAGATTATAAACGCTCAAGTCTAATTTATTTACAATTTCTTTATTTGAGTTTTAATTCAATATAAATGGTCTTGTGACTTTATTAAAAACTAGATACTTATGCGTTAAAATTCTTTTTGGTGTGGTCACCGCTTTAGATTGGCAAGATAACTCAGCTAAAAATGCTGATTTCCAACCCTTTTATCTGCACGTCGATCAGAAAAATCCGCGTGGAATTCTTTTGGATTTTTATGATCGCGTAATAAAATCGCGTAATAAAATATAAAGTCACTCAACCAATACAAACATATAATTTGACATTTAGTAGAGCTGTGTTTACAGAACAAATTATGTACGTGAAGCTAGCAATCTTTTGATAACACAGTAGTGGTGGTAACAATGACAGTTAAGGAATCTGTATTTTGTGGAGTTATGATGTAGGATTATGTTTATAAAATAAAATATATAAAGTAAACTTTAAAAGAAATGTTTGTATTTTTCGAAGTCAGAGGCACAGCATATAATGTAAATGCATATCGTTCCTTTATTGCAACGTGGCACTGTGTTGCGGCTAGTGGAAAAGTAACTTTTTTCCGATTATTTTTTTCAGTGTTTTTAATAATGCGATTTTGTCACAGACATTCCAAGTAAACAAAAAATACATAAAGCTTATTTTTATGTTGGACCGTTGATTTTTAATTGATTTTAGAAATCAAATATACAAAATTTTCACGAAAAGAGGGGATTTCAGGGCTGTATTCAAAATGATCTCATTTGATTTTGGTGACAGATATTTTGATTCGGAAAAAAAATCTGCCTTTGGATAAGTCTTTTCTGTAAAAAAAAAGGAATGTTGTTTGAGACATTTTCATATGCACCTTTTTTAGAGCGAAAACCCGACTAAAGGTCCATTTTTCCTTAAAATTTGGGTTAGGTAAGCAATATCTAAAAAGTCCCAGAGAGTCCCAGTTCCAAACTACTACAGAAATGTTACATAATTTGTTTTCAACAAACTGTGAAAAAATCAGCTGCCCACACCTGCCCTCTTGGGAGTTATAGCGATTTTAGTATATCACTCTCAGTATTGCCTGTGTTGTAAAATAGTATCTTCAAAGTTTTTTTTTATTCTACATCTATTCTAGCACTTCACAAAAATGAGCATAACTCTCTTAAAATTAAAGCTATTGACTTCAAACCGGTATCAAATTAAAGCTTTTATTGCCACCTTTCAAATAAGAAATGAAATAGATTTTGGTTTTATATAAAATTTCAGAGTTATTCAACAAATATCGAAAAATCATGAAAATTTGGCTTTTATAATTCTTGTTCGGACCACCCTATAATTTATCAAAAATAAAAGAAGAATTAAAATAATTTTTTTGTTTAAATTTTTCGAACAATTTTATTTTTATTTTTGAATTTTGTTGAAAATTTGACCCAACAATTTTTTTCGGTCTAAATTTTTTTTCACTCATTCTGTTTGGGATTTCATTCTGACCAATCTGTAGAAGTTTCTCATCGATAAAATTAAAATTACAGTTTAGGCAATATGATTTCCAAAAAAATTCCGGTTTCGCAACACTGTGCGTGGTCGTATTTTGAAAAACCAATATTTTAAAGTTTTCTTAAGCAAAATCGTTCTCCTATATTTTCTATCTTTCTGAAAATCTCAAGTCGAATCGATATTATATGAACAATATATCTCATTTGTAAATCGAAAATCTGAAAATCTTTAGCATCATGTAGCGAAATAAAATTTTAATAGTTTTTATGAAAAGGTATTGCCTAGTACCTCATTTATGCATCCTAAAAATGTTGAGCTTATATTTTAAGCAGCTATAATAAAGAGTACCATGTCATCGCATTCTACTTTAAAAACTTAAAACACAATTTTCCAGACTTTTTTTTTTTTGAAATATGACTACTTTGGAATAAAGGAGCTATATGTATGTAACACTAAAGGGTTAAATATAATATTGCCATTTTTGCCTTCAACATATGTATATTGAAACATGTTGCGTCAACATGTTGCTGGAATTTGCAGCTGGAACTATTAAGTTCCCATAAAATATTATAAGAACAGCATCGTTTGTAGAGCAGTCTCTTTGAAAATTTTTCTCCAATACGGCTTCTCTCTTCTCAGGGTTCGTTGTTGTTACTGCCAAAAAACAAAACCACGCATTGCATATATGTATACTGACGAGAGAAACTAGTCAAAAAACAGGAAAACACCGGCTGAGATGCTTTCGTATTTTGTTTTGTAAAAGTAAAACTCAATGAATTTCCCACACACAGCATCGCTGTAGGAGCAGCATAAATAAGGACAATGACTACAGCAACAACGAAAAACATCACATGTAAACAAAACAAGTGCTATAAAATTCATTTCTTTATGGACCATTTAAAGGATACTGAAGTCAGTTATCGTACGGCTGTTAAATGGAAAACACGTTTTGAGCGGGTAAAAAGTTGAAAAATTTAAGTGAAAATAAGTGAAAAGCGACCAAGTAAAGGAAACAAAAGTAAAATATTTTCTGATTCTGCAAAAAGTATAAATACTCACATTTACATACTTACGTCTACACATGCAAATTGTACTTTGAGTTACATCCGACATCGACAGAATACATACTTACACATGCACATTTTCATGCATGAATAAGAATGTAAGTGTAAATATACATACATACATATGTATGTACATATTTAGTATAAAATATTTTTGTGCACCCATATCTAATTTTGCGAGTGGGATGCTTAATATTTGCAAAATAAGAAATTTACAAACATAATTTATATAATTTAAAGCAGGTATTTTGAAATTTTGTTTATAAGAATTCAGACTATTTCGTTAATGGAATACGCGTGTGAGTTTGGTTTTTCCCATTTTGACAAAAGCTGAAGAAAAATGAAAAAGCATTAAGTAACGAAAACCTCAAACTAAGACTGAACGTGAAATGTGCAAAAAATGTAATGAAGTGCAATCAATTGGGAAACGGAGTACAAGTGAATGCGAACAAAATATGTGTTTTATCTAATAAATAACAAAATTTAAACATTACGTCAAATCATTTGTAAGTACAAATCAAAAAGAATTTACTTCACAGAGAAACATTCTGACAAAAAGAAAAATACATAAAAAGAAAATCAATTTGTTTAATAAATTGCTGCCGAGAAAATAAACAAGTAAAAGGAAACAGAAAAGTAAAAGAAATCGTGGCAATCAACGATTTACTTCCTCTTAAATTATTTCGTAATTGAACATAATCGACATAAAGGAATGTTTGAAAACCTAAGAACTTAATATAAAAAATTAAATAGAATTTAAATAAAAGTAATTGGTAGAAAAATCTATTTAATGCGCTTAGAAAATGGATAGTTAAAAAAGGAAACGGAAATGAAACGACAGAAACTCATCTGTGTATGACACTCTTGGTGTTCGTGTTGTTCTTTTATGTTTTTTTTTTGTTTGTTGTTGTTCATTGTATATTTTTATTTTTGAACGCACGTAATAACAATGGGTAAACAATTTATTTGGCACGTACGAAAGTGTCTGGATTGTTTCGAATTTTATAGGTAAAAAGGTTAAAAAAAAAAAAGAAAAGGCAAAACCGGCAGCAAATATGTACTATATTAGTACGGGTCAATTTCGCAATCGATTTTTCGATAACCTGTGGTATGAGGCAACTTGTTTAAATATGACATATCAAAAAAAAAAAAAAAATCGATTTCAAGGCGTTCGATTTGAAATTTTTAGTACGGTTTTCAGTCGTGAGACCGAACAAGTTGAGAAATACGGCTCGGCTCGGTGAGTTCGAAAAAAATATTGGACAGAAAAAATTATTGGAGGTTGATCACACATTAGACGCCCATAAGCGAGCTTGTATTTTGATGCCTGGGTAATTAAATTTCCCACAGGGTGATTACGGAGGTGTCAAATCAACAACCATTCCTCAATAGCTTGTTTTCTCTAAAAATTTATTTCGACCACACTGACTCCTACTACACTTTCTTAGCGGGGCTCCGATACAGAAACATGAAAAAAAAATAACTGAAAATTTGATTGAGTCGTTAAATGATTTTTTTGATGTGTTCTAGTAGAACTATTTTTTCATGCCAAAAGCTATCGAAATATCGATAAAACAATATTGAAAAATTTTCTTACATACAAATGGACTTGGCTTAATGCACGTATAAGGGTTTGTAATATTTACCAGATACGGGGGACAACTGCAACGCTGCTATAGCCCATTTACATCAAAGCGAAATTTCAGTTTTGGAAATTTCAATCAATTCATATAACATAAAAAGAGAAATTAGCATCAAGAATATATGTATATATAAAGGAAACCTTAATTTTTGCAAATCTGAGTACGCCAGGAATAACTGTCTGTTTAGTGTCTAGTGTGTATACCTTCGACACCATCCAGTTAACAACATTCAACGAAACCTCTTTAGTATTGAAAAATGTTGATTATATAGAAGCATTTTGACTGTACGACACAATAACCACGATGAGACCTGCTACGAATGTATACTTTGACAGATTTTTAATTTTTAAAATTATATCATGTTTATGAAGATCTCATTTGGCAAATATCTATATATAATTTGCCAAATAAACGTTTAATAAACATGGAATAATTTTTAAATAACCCAATAAAATGAGCACGCGCTTAGCTCGTACGATAACACATCATAACAAACACATTCGCTCGGATCAAAAGTTCATAGAGCATGTCGATTTTCTTAAAGCCTATAGCGGTTTATGCGAAATTATTATAAACTACAATTTCCTACTCTTAACATCCTGGTCTATGTGTTCATAATTTAATACAAGCGTATGCCCAATATGTTAAATTGTCCGATGCTATTCAACAAAAAACATTTTTGACAAAATAATTATTAATATCTGTTAATCTTTCTTTATCAAACAAAAAACAAGCTCATTTGTTATACCAAACACACAGCATACACATACATATGCACATATTTTATGCTTTGGCCAGTAGAAATATGTGAATTACACAATTATTAAGATGACTGTGTATTATATTAGTATAGCTTGGTATGGAAGGAGGAAACAATATTTTTATACAGACTTTTGTGAAACGGCACGCACTGGCATAATTTATAAATATTATTTTTGTTTTAGAGTTTACCAAAATAAAATTAATGTAGGATTTTGTTGAAAAAACCAAAAGATATGCGAAAAAAGCGTTCTGGCTTTCCATTGGTCTTCGTTATTAATGGAGTAAGGCAAAAAATAAAGAAATAAAGAAATAATGAAATAAAGAAATAAAGAAATAAATAAATAAATAAATAAATAAATAAATAAATAAATAAATAAATAAATAAATAAATAAATAAATAAATAAATTAAGAAATAAATAAATAAAGAAATAAATAAATAAATAAATAAATAAATAAATAAATAAATAAATAAAGAAATAAATAAATATATAAATAAATTAAGTGTCTAAGAAACGGCTTTACCATTTTAGAATTTTAAGAGCTGGACTATTTAGATTCCATTTGCAAGCTTAGCTTTCTCTTTTTGCATTATTTCCTGAGGTTTATTATTCTTCGTAAATTTGTTGGCCTCTATTTCCATATCATTATTGTGATGATATTTCAAGGTTGCCGTCGTTATACATGTTATAACGAGTTATAAGGGTATATGAAATGAAATCTAGTTTTTAGTTTCTCCAATTTGAATTTCCTAACCAATTAAGTACATATATCCTAGATCAGTATAAATAAAAGTCGTTTAAATGATGACCGACCGCCAGTCTGTCTGCCTGCCCGTAGGCTGTTGAAATCAAGTTTCTGCGAAAGCTACTTGCAAATAAAAAAAAAAAAAATAAAAATATTGTTATCGCTTCTGCTTTGTTGAAATCTTGTCAGCTACTAAGAGGAATTTGATGATCCTTATATTTGTTTTTTTTTTTTTGATTGAGGGTTGCTCTTGTTACTATCTTTGCTAGAAACAACCCTGCCGGCAACTCAGTTAACTAGTAATGAATTATAAGCTAACGTTTTTCAAGCTGGTGGTAGTTGACACTTAGATTATTTTTAATGGAGATGACTGACTATTTTAACATTACGATGTCCTAGGAGGTAGTCAATTGTCCGACTGTGCATTACTTTTCAACTAACTTAAAGTTAGCTACTTAAAAGTCAGTACCCACAGAAAAAAAATTTACAAATCAAAGCTGATTTTATACATTTCGGTGGTAATATTATATTTTATTAAATTAAATTTCATCCTACTTTCTTTTTTGTTTTTGTTAGCCTCTGGTGGGAACCGAACCACTAAGCCTCAAGACTGGTGAGCAGCCAACATACTCACTCAGCCATCGCAACATTTAAAACGAATGCGACAATAGGCAATTTAATTAAAGAGTTATTTACAGTGTATGTGTGTATGTTATTATTTGAATTTTGGTTTAACTCTGCATTACGTTTCAGCTGGCTTATAGCCAGTACACAAAAAGTGAGTTACAAAACGATTGTATTGTAGCTAATTTGAGGCTATTCCATAAAAGTTAACGCAAAGTTAATTATTTTAGTAGTCGACTACTCAATGTCCGACAGGGATGCACTATAAGTCGATTTTATTTGTAGTCGACTACCAATTTGCTGGCAGGGAATGGACACAAGAAGCTCTGTTTATTGGCAGTAGTCAATAAGTGGAACTGCTAGAAAAACACGTGTGTATATGTGGTTGCATCAAAATTGTTAAAACTTTGGTTTTACTTGTACTTGCTTGCTGACTGTTTTTGTTTATTAATTCATAGATATTGTTTTAAGTCAAAAGGCAGTTTACTAAAACAAGGGCATGACACGTTTTGGGAGATGTTAGGGAACATTTTTGTAGGAAAATATTTGACTTAATGGCAGCACTGGCTATTAAGTGAAAACGAATGAATAAGAAAATTTCTGAACAACTTCGTTACCCACTGTGCGCCACTGATATAATGTTTCATCTTTTTTTGAGAAGACTGTAAAAATATTAATTTTTTTCCTCAGCTTAATTTTTAAAATCAATTGAAAGACTTCTAAATACTTCATAGTTATAAAGAATATTTGCAGTGCTGAACTCATTTATCTGCACTTCTGCTGCAGATTATTTTATGAAACCGCTATTTCTACCTCATTTTATATATCCCTTACTTTGTTATTTTTAATTCAGTTTCTATTAACTTTGGTTTTCATGTCTTTGTTCTGAATTTTTTTTTTCTTTTTTTTTGGTTTTGTTTCAGTATGAGTTTATATATAGTACTTCACAATTTTGCTCATACAACCTTGTATTTTCTTTTATTTTGAGCAGTTAACTTTTTTGTTGGTAATAAGTTTCTTATGTATTGTTTTGAACGTTCATCCTGCGTTGTAAGAGTATGTATTTCCTTTTGCTTTTCCTTTTCTAACCGGAAGTTATTTTCTGTTTGATTTTTTTTCTAACAATTTCTGGTGTTCATACTATAGTGTCATCAAAAGCATTTTAAATTTATACTCCTAAACCAACTGTCAGCACACGAATGCATACACTCGGATGGAAAAAAAAAATAACGAAAAACAATATGTACAACGACGGCAACAACAAAAATCCTTTGTTGTCTACTCAAAACACCATAATAATGTCGATGATGGGTTGAAAAACCAAAAAAAAAAAAAAAAAACGAGTGCAAAACTCTTTCCATTTATGCATGTCATTCAGAAGCATATGTGTTTTTCTATGTATGTATGTGTGAGCTTTTTGCGTACTTACCCTGAAGGAAATATCAGTAGAAAAACTCTAGTGATTTCCCCTATTGACATGGTCACCAGTACTAGTGACATATTATACCTCCTACAATGATTTTTTCTGTTGAAATTCAACATGTGCTTGTCATTGCAAATCAACTAATGACAAAGGAACTAGTGACTAGATGGTTCTAATACGACTATATGACGACCATAGTACTATTGATTCGCTACCCTGCAAGAAATGTCATTAGAGAAGCTCAATTGAAAATTCAAGAAATAAAATTTGTCTACTCATTAACAATGTTGTCAACTCAATTTTTATTGCACGATTTTGGTGGACTTACAAATTTCAACAATCACAACACTGTTCATAAGACAAAAAACTGGCGACACTCTGTTGACAATTTGATAAAAAAGTCACCAATATAGGCGAAAATTGTAGCGACTTGCAGCCACTTGACTTTAGGTTTCCTTCAGGGTATTTATGCGCAAACATAAACATGTGCATTCACCAACACAAGCATAAACTTGTTTTAATGATGGTGTTGGGGTTTTCAACAAAAAAAAAAAAAAAAAAAAAAATTCCTGCCTGCAAGCTATTGAAATCTTGAGCATATACTTTCATTTGGAGAAAATAATATAGAGTTTAAAATGCAGAAAACACAGTGGGCTAGAAATTCAGCTCAGTGTATGCTCTAAAAACTTTTCCTGGGAAATCACTATTTTCCGAATACACCTCTTATTAGAAATCTTTGAATGGACAGGTAAAATCTCTAATGCTACCATATTTACACAAATTAATAAAACAAAAGAAAGTTGGCTTTTGATTTAATATTGAGCCTGTACTAGAGGATCCAAATATGCGATAATACTTTTTGTTTTTAATACATACAGTCAGTTGTAAACGTGCTGTTTCCTTAAGGAATGAAAAAAAAGCTTTGCGCAATCAAAATATACAATAACGTTAACGAATAACCTTATGACAAAAATATATACTATAAGAAAAGCACGGCGATTTTAAAACAGCTCTTCTTTAGCCTTTAAGTGGACCTTAATCTATCATTTAGATATCATCCCTGACCACCAGTTTGATGTAGGAGTTAGATGTAAACAAGAGGTAAAGCCTTCGGCCGAGGACACTACCTTGGGTTACCCCTGCGTTCATAGCAAAACATTTTAGAACACTTGTCCTCATTATTGACATAGAAAAATCGATTTTGTAAATAGCTTTGTAGTATTAGATAGAAATCGTTGGGCAGTTGAGATTTTAATTTGTGGAGAATACCTTTGAGCCACACACTATCAGGCGTCTGATAGATACCATTGAGATATATTGCAATGCAGAACTTTTTTTCTTAATATCAGCTGTTATTTTATATGTTACTCTATATATTTGTTGTTACTCTATATATTTCATCTTAATCCGCATCTGTGACAATCGACTCAATACGTTAAAAAACCAGTTTTTCAAAGAGCTGTGGAAGTTGACTTATTGACCTGTAAGACGTTGATTTGGATGAATCTTTGTTTGGCTTGTTGATGACTGTTAGTTTCGCAATTCTTCAGACTCTTGGGAAGCACCTAATGCTGATAAATGAATTAAATATATTGCCTAAACGTACAAGAGCATTATTTTTGCAGTTCTTTTCAAAGTTTACCAAAGATCTGATCATACCCAGGAGATTTATTATCTTTTACGTGCATTTTAATGTTTTTTCTGCGTTACTTGAAATTTGTTTGATTGGTGTGTTACATGTGCTGTTTGACGTACTTTGAAATGATCACTCCTCTTCTTCCATTGGGCTTGTGAAGGTTTCAGTCACACCGCTTGCGATAACATTCGCTTTTTCTTCATTTGCACGGGCCCAAGTGCGATCGGATTTCAGAGTTGGTGGATGGCGTGGTATTTTGTTATTTATTTTTTTATAGCTTTCCAGAGCGAGTGGGAATAATTGTTCAATTTTTATGCCATCAATATAGAATAGTTTATTTCAAATGTGTCTTTAAACCACATTCGCCGAAATCTTTTTTATTACCCGTTGTTTACAAGCAACGATTTTCCCTGCATTGCACAATTTCTCATGAGCTTTTTGTGCTTTCTTGTAGAATTAGGATCATATAATAGTTACGCTGGTGTTGCTTCTTGTTTCAAACACTAATGGTATGAACTGGTGTTTTAAAACTTGTCGTTATTTGGAATATTTAATATTTCGTTATTTTGACCCCTTATTTTCCTTATATTTTATATATTTATTTGAGCTTAAGGTCTTTTGTAATTTGAGTATTTATTTTTGTCAATATTTCGCTCTCCTTCGGATAGCTTCTTCAGGACAATAATAATGATAATTATTGTCCTAAAGAAGCTATCCGAAGGAGAGCGAAATATTGACAAAAATAAATACTCAAATTACAAAAGACCTTAAGCTCAAATAAATATATAAAATATGTTATTTAGAATAGAAAACATGTTAACAGTTCTAATATTAAAAAAGACATACATAAGCTTTATGAATAATTCGAAAATTTTTGGACTGAAGTTTACTATTTCAAAGATGCTGTGAGGGGAAACTTGCTAAATATTCAGAGTAGTTTTTAACGACTACTTTCGTATCCGTGCCCAAACGTTAATGTCTGAGGGACGTTTACTGTGATGAATATGTTTAAAACAAAAATTGCAAAACGTTTGTCCGTTTTAATTTGTAAATTCATGTCGCAGTAGTCTTGAGCTCCTTTCAAATGTGCGAAGAAATTAAATTTAAATAAAGCACATTAAAAATTAAAACATTTTACTAAAGCAGCATAAGAACTTCCTTTCAGTGTTAAGCCACTTATAGGTATGTATTCTTTGGTATGTATCTACCTCTGCTTATTACATCTTTATGTCTGTACGTACATATGTAAATACATACATATATTTTTTGTTTCTGCTTTTACTTGTTATACTATTACTTTATGAAATAAATTGTGGTGTTTTTCTTAAAATTTTCATTCATGATGCTTTTGCAGCTTGAAGTCTTTATTATATTTATATTTTAGTAAAACAAATAAAGTTTTGAGTTTTACTTTTTACTTAAAATGTTCTTTTAAAAGTGTATTTACTAGTTTTTGACATGACCAAAATTGATATGAAAAAACAAACTGTTTTGAGAATTTTTACCCCTATTAATTATCTCTCATCGGTTTTACTTTTTCAAGAGATACCATCACTGCACTCTATACTGAGTCATCGAAACGCTCAATGTATGTCGCACATTGTATGATGTGTAAAATATGGTAACAAATTTATTATAGAATAGATTTATTTAATCGCTAAATGCCTTGTTTCACTATCCTACTCAGTCGTACGTCGTATGGTAAACGTATTTCCTTAGATCAACTATGTAGCGCTTCTTTTCAGTACGGATTTTTCAAGCACTAAATACTTAATTTTTGGCCATAGTCAATCATAGTTTCGCATTGATTTTATTCATATCCAAACCAGAGGCCAAATTCTGGCACTCGTGATTGAACGATTTCGTTATAGAATGCTGTGTGTTTGTTGCTCATTTTGTTTTTGCTCTACATTGTTTTTATTATCGAGTATATTCGATCACGAATGCCAGAATCCGGCCCCTGGTTTCGGATTAAGTATAGCAAAGATCCGTGCTTAAAAATAAGAACTACGTTCTTGATTTAGGAACTTTGATTATTACCATACTTTGGCAGCGTTTGGGATTGATTTAAGTACGGAAGGATTGAATTTGTTTTGAGTGAGATGATTGGTGATGCTGTTCCTTGATTCGGTATTTCTAAAGCCTATTTAATCCCAAATTTGTACTTGAAATATCCCCCCCCCCCCCCTACTTCCTTAATTTAATAATAATTAATAAACTACACGGTCACTTTGCCGATGTGAACTTGGAGCCAGTCCTGCCACCCTACCAATTCAGCAATCGTAGCTATCGAAAAATTGAAACAAAATTCAATACACCTAAGATTTTCATAGTCATTTCAAGCCATAACAGGATTCTTTTTAATTTTAATTCTTCTGATTTTTTGATAATCCCTATTCGGCTTGCTATCATTACACTTGTGTGTTATGCGTTCTAAAATTACTGGCAGTGGAACACAGAGATCATTATACCTGTATGAGGTGTCTATTGTAGAATGAGCTTCCCCGAACACATGTGGAAAAGAAGTCAATGGAAGACTTGATCACTAAACGCATGCCCTTTGGGCGTAGAAAATACAGCTTCTGGATGTTAAATGATAATAATCTATTTAAATGGAATTTGGTAAACGTTCTTATTGAAGGAGCAGCTCCCATTACTTGGTGTATTAATTAAGGAGTAAAGAGAATCACAACAGATCAACAGCGTACAGGGCAGATTGGGGGCCACCTCTTTACAGTTGCATTACATTAGAAGTTCTTCGGAAATTGTTTTTGTTTATTCTTGATTAAGTCTACGACCTTCTCTTGATCGATTTTTAAGGTGTGACAAAAAGTGTTTTTTTTTGTAGCGGTCTGTAAATAATACAAATGTTTCGGTCTGTAAATGTTTCGACAACCACTAATACCTTGTTCATACATGCATTTCTAATTGAGATAATATTCAGTTTATTGACTTAATATTTTTTGCGTTCATACATACAAATATTGCGCTAACTCAATTAGTATTTGACAGCTGGAAAAAAGTTGTTGTTTTTGTTTTGGTAGTGAGAAAGAAAAAGTGAAAAATAATTTCAAATACTTTATTTTGTTTTGTTTGCTTTTGTTGACATTTATCTCGTCATTCATCTCGCATTGTATACTTTTGCTTATTAAACACATCTTTCACAGTGTTGTGTTTCCCCTTTTTCTCAATATTCAAAGCAATTTTGAGTTTATTAAGCAATAACTTTATTGACTTTTTGTGTGGAATATTGAGCTCAATAATCGACTTTATTGCAATTATCTCAATAAAGGGGCATGTATGAACATGGTATTAGGGGCAAAATGCTTTTATATATGTATTAGGAAAAGCTTCTGATCAAATTTTGTGCGCTACTCAAGAACGATTTGTTACAATTTCTAAAATGAATTGCATGAAACTGGCCAAAAGTAGCATGCAGTCGTTTACACTATTTTGGCTGCAGCAAAGTGTTAAATACAGTTTTATATGGCTGTTGGTACGTGGTGAAAGCAGCATGGATAACGGTGTAAGATATTTTAAAATTTAAATGAACTGGAAATTTGCTGTATTAGCTAAAAGTAAGTTATAAAAGTTCAATGCATAATTGTTGTCATATAAAATCATATCTAAAGAAAAAAAAAAAAAAAATGTAATGTATAGAATTTTTCATCAATCATAAGTACAATAACTTTATATGCTTGTTTTTGAAAAACACTTACATCTATTCTGTTGTTCTTGAATTTGTGAAAGCAACAATCAAATTCTACAACAGGCTGGTCGGTTCTGAAAATCACTTTGAGTGAGATGGCGTGATTTCCAAAAATGACTTGCATTAAAATCCGAATTTTTGCTTTCTTTTCTGATATTTCGGGCATTACCTGCCAGGCCCAAC
Source organism: Sturmia bella (assembly GCA_963662145.1). NCBI lineage: Eukaryota > Metazoa > Arthropoda > Insecta > Diptera > Tachinidae > Sturmia > Sturmia bella. Next base: position 28,529,004 of record OY759172.1, read on the forward strand.
ATCGATCGCTCGCTTAGTTACATGCAAAACAATTATAAATTTTAGCATTTTGTTGTTGCTGCCTGTGTTTTTGTTCAAGCGAACGATGTTAAGTGACATCGTGCGCCTGGCACTAGTTTGAAATATTATTTCAGAGTTTATCAATAATATACAATTTTAGGCTGTCAAAGTAAATCTCATTTTGAGCTCAGAAGTGCTGTGCCATAAAAACACGTGACTTTGCAGAAGAGTAGTGCGATTGTGCTTTAACAATCTGATAATATTTTTTTCATACATATATCAGTAGTGCAATTCAGTAACCAATTTTAATGCTTTAATGATTCACTATCCTACTCAATCGTACGATTCATTCACTGGAAATTGCTAGCTAAATCTCATAGAATTCTGTCCTACTTTAAAAAGTCGCATCAAAATGGCCACACTATTATACTTTTGTAAACAACTTGAAAAAGGCAACCCTGATCGCATAGAATAAGATAAGTTTTTGAAAATTTTCAAAAGATTAGCAAATCGGACAGACTTGTCAAAAAGTCTTTCACACACATAAACTTTTAGTCCAGACTGTCACACTATTTGGACACACATGTCATTTTTAACAGATCGTACGATTCAGTAGAATAGTGAATCACGGCATTTAGAGCCAATTTCATTTGTGGTGTTTATTTTAGCTTTAACAATTTTATTGAAATGGCTTTTGTGTATTTTGCTTACGAGTTATCGGAAGATAAGAATTTCAGCGCTGTAATAATCGATCGTCGTATTTTGCGTAACGTGGATAATTCTTTTGATGCGACAGAGTTTCAGAAAGTTTATACTTTAACACCAGATTTAGCTGAAGATTTAGTTTTCCAGTTAGATGGACTATTGAGAGGTTCCAGAATAACAGCGGTATATACAATTCATTTAGAGTTGTTAAAAGGTGTTTATTGAATCGCATAAACGTTAGTGCAAACCACAATATTTGGAGATAAGTTAAACATTCGTTAGAAAATAGTGAATATGGCTACAGGGCATCCAGTAACGATGGTGTGCTTCTGCAATATGGTGTTAGCAATACTAAATAGCTGTATTTTTGGGTAAGGTTAGATTTTTTCGATTATTATTTAAATTTTTGTGAGCTAAATGAGGCAAGTTGTGATTTTATTACTGTTTAAAATAAATTGCTTAAATTAAAAAACATCCTCTTTCCGGTTAAATAAGCAACAACATTGAGGTTAGAGTTTTTATTTTTTCACTGTTTTCCATTTCTCGGGAAAGCGGGAATTGTTTTATTACTTCCCGGGGTCCCGGGACTCCGCTCCATAGAAATAATAAGAAATTAATGCCTTAGGCATGTACAAGGACTTTACTAGAAATCGTAAAACATTTACTAAAACAAACTTTTTATTTTATTAATAGAAAAATAGGTTATTTAAATTGGGTATTGAAACAAGAATTTTATATTTTTCACTTTAAATTTTTTGATTATATTAAAATAATTTCACGAAGATGAGACCAAAAAAATAAACTTAGAAATAAAGGTGAACATAAAAAATATAACATATAATAATTTTCTTCCTAGAGTAGAAGGAATCGATTGGATTTCTTGGCATAAAGCGTATACTGCTCAATCTTGCAACAGCCATCCGCACGGATTGTCAATCATTTGTTTATTACTTCCCGGGATCCCGCAAAAGGAATCCCGGAAGGTGAGAAATTTTAAAGAATTTCCGTCACAAAACTCTAATTGAGGTAAATTATGTATGCTATAAAATAGCAGCAAAATCATGTTACGAAATAGCAAATTCGGTCAAATATCATTATAATTATTCTAACGATGCGAGTATCGTTAAACAATTTGCAGAATTCCACTTTAGCTCCGATAGTTTTGTTTTTTGAAATGAAAGTTGAAAGAAAAAACATTTTTACGTTTTTAAAAATCTGCAGATAATTTACAATAAAATCGATATTTCGTTTTGTCCCCGTAGAATTTTGATTACACACATTTTATTATTATGTTTTTTAAAGTAAAGAAAAAGTAAAAGATAACAGACTCATATGAGTACTTTGCGAATTGGATGAACGACTTTCAACATAAAACTCACACACAAAATCATTTTCGTTTTTCAACAACAAAAACGTATTGAAACTTTTTTCATTTGAGTAATGAAACAAAACGACTTTTAGATATTACAAAAAAAAAAAAAAATAATAATAAGAATAAATAGATAAAAATCTATTTAATTCAGTCGAAGAGAAAAGAAAAAAGATTAAATAAATATTGAATTCAATGACTTCTATCGAGATTTGCGAAAGTTTAATACTTTGTTGAATCAATTGCTTATGTGTGAATTCATTTATCGAACGCAAAGTTAAAAACAAATTAAAACAGATTGGAAATACAGCACGAAAAAGTTTTAAATGTAATAACAAACGACCTTTTTCGCTATTGCGACATAGAAAATCAATTATAATATCTATTAGGATTTAGTGATAGTTACACTCAAATATAAATTGGAAATTTTCATATAACAAAAAATTGTTATGCTTCAATTCGAAACAAAAATAAAGATATGTGTGTGTACTACACTGTGTAGGTGGCTTATTTCTATTAAAATGTAAATCAATGGCGTATTTAAACTGAAGATGTACGCGTGAGTGGTGGTGGCTCAAGTCAAGCTCACGCACGTTCTTTTTTCAATCACGCATCTTCACAACCAATCAAAATCGTATTGAAATAAAATATAAATGTAAGAAAACTTTTAACTGGCAAGTACGTGGCTTTGCTTTTTTTTTAATAACCGTTCTGACGTCTGAAGATATATTCGCTTGTTACAAACCCTGCTACTAATGCTGACAATTTATCCTGCTAATTGGGTACACCAAAAGTGAGTTAACACCAGAAGGTTACAACTTAAGCATCCTATTATTTTTTTTTTCTAACTTTTTTTTTAACATTTATTTTACCATTAACTTTATTGTTCATAAAATGGAAATATGGTTACATTATTTTTAATAAATAAGTTTCTATAGCCATTGTATAATAAAAGCTTAAACATAATATATTTATGACAAACACAATATTTTTAATTTATATATTTATTTTCTTGAGCTAAAAGTCTTTTTTACTAAAATATAGAATTATTTTTGTCGATATTTCGCTCTCCTTCGGATAGCTTTTTCAGGACAATAAAAATGAAAAAAGTTATTTTTTTTATTTATTAAACGGTAAGCAAAGTTAGTTGATAAAATCAAAAAATTATGGTGGTTTTTAACAAAGTTTTTGTTGTTGCCATTGAAGTCTAATTTATTTCTCAGTTTTGTGTTGTGTTTGAAAATTTGTGTGTGCTCGTCATATAAGAACTATTCTTACATAAAAATAGTAAATTAATTGAACTAACGCCAGCTATTAATCGCGATAGAACTGCCTTAGAAAGGGTGTTTTTTTTCGATGTATAGAACTTTAAGTTGGCATTACTGCTCAAGATGGCGACCGATTTAACAGCTGTCAAGTGATTTATTCTCAGTTTGGTTTGGCAATTCATTATGAATAGACTCACGCCTGAAAAACGCTTGCAAATATTGTAATTTTAGTGCAAAACGAGATTGCCGTTGTTTCCGATTTTGATAAGCGAATTTTGTTTAGCGATGAAGAGCACTTCTGGGTGAATGGCTACGTCAACAAACAAAACTGCCTCAATCCTCAAGTGTATGTCGAAACATCGTTACATCCAGAAAAACTGACTGTTTGGTGCGCTTTATGGGCTGGTGGAATCATTGGTCCGTACTTCTTCAAAAACGATGATGGCCAGAACGTTACAGTCAATGGTGATCGGTATAGAGCCATGATTACTAACCTTTTCATTCCTGAATTGAGTAAACATGATGTCCAGAAGATGTGGTTTAAACAAGACGGCGCAACATGTCACACATGTCTCGTGCCACAATCAATTTATTGAAAGACACGTTTGGTGACCGCCTAATTTCACGTCTTGGACCTGTGAATTGACCTCCAAAATCTGGTGATTTAACACCGCTAGACTACTTTCTGTGGGGCTATATGAAGTCATTGGTCTAGGCGGATAAACCACAAACGCTTGACCATTTGGAAGACAACATTCGCCGTGTTATTGCCGATATACGGCCACAAATGTTGGAAAAAGTCATCAAAAATTGGACGTTCATATTGCACCAGAAATCATATTTAAAATGTAATGCCACAAGATTATCTTTCGGATGAATAAAATTAATGCCAATAGAATAATCCATCATTGCTTTATTGCAACTTAAAGTTCTATACATCGAAAAAAAACACCCTTTATATGTGGAACAAATAAATATCTGCTAATATTGCGTATGTGTGTAAGCAAGAAAATGTTTTGTCATATAGATATTGTTGTTTCAAATTAGCATGGTTGGAAGATAATATATTTTTTGTATATATGTTTTGTGGTATGAACACCGGCCAAAACACTCTCCTCTCTTGTATCTTATGATAAATATATTCACCACGGAACTGGTTGGAATTACTGCGGGCCAATTCGCCATGTAGCTATGGGCAAGCGTCAATTTGAAAATAGTATGGTGGGAGCCGACAATAGTATCGTTAGGCATGACAAAACAATAATATGGTATCCATTCATATTATATTTAACAATTAATATTGTTAGACTGTAACCATATGTTTCAACAATAATATGTTTCTCTTCGAATACGCTTACCTCAACCACATTTTTTCTTTACATGTAGATATGTTCGCTGGCTGTTAATTTTTGTTCATAAACGAGTTCGCAAATCTTTTTCTTTACACACAAACGACTCAGGCTAACAACGTACATACCAGAGACTGACTACGGACATCAAATTTTCGATCATACACAATCATTTACCTGCTTTTTTGTGAATCAAATAGTTATTCTTTTAAATGAGTGATGAAATAAAAAGACTGAAAAGACTTGATCTTCCTTTTTGAGAATTTTAGTTTATTTGCATCTAACGTTAAGTATATGTACACTTATAAGAACATATTGCTTTTTTTTTTTTATTGGGCTCACTGGAGCTCAATAAGCTAAGTTGGACGCTAAATTTACACTATTTGCTTAATACTTCTGTAGAAAATAGATCGCAAACAAAGAGAAATTATATAAAAAAAAAAAAATTGTTAGTCACGACAATATCTTATCACAGTGTCATTGTACAAATGAGCGGAAATACAACAGTTTGTAATTGAGCTTCTTTGGTTTTTTTTTTATTGTGATTATCAGTGACAATAGAAAAAATTTCGCTACCTTTATTTGTATGTGATGAAGCAAAGAGCATTAATACTGACACAATATTAATATTTTGTAATACTGCAAACCTGAAGATGTAAAGCAACTAAAACATTACAAAACTAATTTTGTTTCAATTTGTTGCAAAAAGCATTTAACTAACAGAGAAAAAGAATCGATTTTTTCCTCCGGACTTATTTTAATTATAACTTTTGTAGTTCAAAGAGAAGGATTGTTGCTTTTTTCAATTAAAAGTTTTTGAAATAAAAAAATAATTGATATATTTTTCCATACAAACAAAACTTATAAGTAAAGTGGACAAGAAGAACGAGAGTGAATGCATATAAAAGGTAATAAGCTGAAAATGTTTAAAGTTTCGTGGGTCTCTTGAGTTTTTGGAGGTCATGATTTGTGTAAGTTTTTCGCAATTATTATTTTTAACAACTAAAAGCTTCTAAATTGCAATAGAAATTAGATTAAAAAATATATATGTATGTATAATAAAAAACATCAAATAACAAGAAATGATACAAGGACGTACATGTATGTATGTATATGAGGAATTGATGAATATGAGGAATGCCTTTTCTGTTTAAGGTTTAGAGAACAAAAACAAATCATCGAAAATCGGCAACTGTCTGAGTTTCATAATGGAAGGTTGTGTTAAACGAGTTGCATATTTAAGGCTTTTGGCACGGATGACTTCTTTCATAGAGAAAATTATAATTGGAAGGACAAACTTACATATATACAACCTTAAAGTTTGTTGTGCCGGCTATAGAAGGGTAAATTCCCATACAAAAATAATCACCCCTATAGTGAGTAAAATAGGAAATTTTTATTCCCATAAAATTTTCATTTCCCAAGTAGGGAAATGTGCTATCAAGAGTATTATGGGAACGTTTGTTTTGCTATCAATGTGTAGTGAGTGTACAATAGGGAAGAAGAAAATATAAATACAAAGGAAATTTTTTGAAAATTTGTGGGTAAGTCATGTAAAAAGTAATTAAATTTATGTTTTACAACTAATCAACAGAAGTTTGTAGTTTAAAAGGTAAAAAAGGTGAATAAATCGGAGTTTTCATGCCTGTTGAATATTTTGACAGATTCTCTGCCGGAAACAAAAAAACTCATTTGGTATTCCGCCCATCGTAAAACTAAGAGCATGCTTACGTTTTTTTTTGCAGAGGCTGGATAGCAAAAAATTGTTGGAACAGATTACGAAGTAGGAATGGCGCAATCCATTTTTTGCGAATTGCTCTCTAAAGTGTTGGATGCTTTAAAAAAGCCTCTGCGCAGAATGGATAAAATTCCATTCATGAACTTTTTTAATAGGAGGTCCAGCTCTGTTAAAATCTTCTGTAAGTGAATATCAAAATTCGGTCACCACATCTTTCTTCACAAAACCACATGCAATGGGTCGGTTATTTTGCACCCTATTGAGAAGCATGTCATGTTGCACATTATTTATTGTTTTAGACCTAAAAATAGTTTTCAGCTAATTTAGATATCCATTAAAATGTAGCAACTACTTGCATTTTTTTTTTCTAGTTCACCAAAGAAAATAAAATTAACAATTTGATACAAAAAATGGGAAAAATGTCTTTGAAAAATCCATTTACGATAAGGGGAAATTTCGAATGGGAACACATTTTATGGGAAATGTTATTTATGATCGCACTTTTGGGAAATGGGAAAAATTTTAGGGGAATAATTATTAATGATAGGGGGAATATTTAGTAACCCAATAAGCAAAATTTTTTTGTGAATTTCAATGTTGAAATTCCAGTGTGAGTGCAAGCTTGAATTACATTTAAAATCCATCCTCTTTCCAGTTTATTTGAAGTTTGTTAAAAAACAACAACAAATTTGCTTGAGGCATATGTTATTTATGGCACAGAGTTGATGCAAAATCATTGGCGGCAGTGATGAGTTTATAATTAAATTTTCGATTCTACTTGCATTGCACTGTTATTGAAGGCTGGATTTACACTGTAAAGGTACTGTTTTGTTCGACTCTAATTCAATGGATAATTTTTACTGGAAATTGGAAATTGTGACTGCATTTCAAATTTAATTCAGCTTGAATTCCAGCCAAAATTCTTATTGGGAACATTTCACTTTTGCTATGTCTCAGTAGGCTTATGACATATTTTCCTCAATTTCAATCCCGTGAAAAAAAGATGCAGTTAAAAACCGATCAATTTGAAATCTGGGGAAATAAATCGTCAATGGGCTTAAAAAAGGACGTACAAATCTTTACATGGCCTCAGCTACAGCGTATATTAAGCCAGGGATCAGCTGCAACAAATATTAAAATTCTCAATTGAGAAAATAGCACAAAGCAGGAGATATCAGAATATCAATAGTATCGTCTGTCCACTTTACTTGTTGCGCTAGCATGCAAAATCTTGAGAAGCAGGTTTGAGTAAGGCTCGCTTGGAAGGATAATAAGATTCTTGCGCCAAACTCGAAAGTTCCGTGCTTTTACCTTAATCAATGAAAAATCATAGACATGTATGTACATATGTATATATACTTAAAGTTTTGTACAAAATGTGTGCACGTTCAAGTAACATACATGCACGTTAAAGTTCAACAAGCTGTTTAACACGAAACTCATGTAAAAATAAAGAACTCTTGTTCGGCTGTTGTAAAAGTTGAAGTACTCATAAGTGCGAGTACAATTTTCAATGTGTTTCCAATTCAAACAGCTTTCAAATTCACTCACACATACACTTTAAGCATATTGTGTTGCTGTACAAATTTTCTGTTCATGCGCGTGTGTCTGTACGAATTCATGTCTGTATTTGTTGCTTTGTTTCCTTTTTAAAAACATATGTATGTATGTTAATGAAAATGTTCTTGATGGATTTAAACACATTTCAATCAGACATTTTTGCGACTCTGACATAAAACTGCACCATTGTGACTGATAAATAAACTGCTTTTAGTAGTGTGATGTGGAGGGAGGGCTGAAATATAGAAACAAAATGCAAGAGAGTAATTCACTATAATAGCTTTTTAATTGCCACAAAATTTTGGGCAACCGTGACTTTAATTGTCAATAAAAAATTAAAAGCTTTTAGGTGATTGAATACTAGATATAATTTTCTAATGCCATAAACTATGTGGAGTTGTTCATATGAAAAAAAAACCTTAGATCAGGACAATAACCCAGTTGACAATCTCGTTTTGTGCTGTGCATGGCATATTAAAATAAACATGTGCAATACATTTTATGAACAGGCATTTTATTTCATGAGTATACAGCTAAACGGCTAAACTGATTTTCTTGATATTTCTACTGCATGTCTGGAGGGAACTATAGACTATCAGCCTTATTATGAGTTCCGAGTGAACAACACTCACATACGTAATGAGAACTCTTCGTCACGAATTCGTACAAAAAGGTATTATGAGTTCCGACGGATTCGAAGTTGGTGTTGCCATCCATCCTCTTGACCTAAGTTCGAATTAGTAAAACCAACTATTTAAATGAAAAACAGATGTTTTTTGTTTACATTCTAAGTATCGGTGAAAATATTTAAAAAAAAAAAAATAAAAACGAAAAACAATGAATTCGATTACTGCAGCCGATTCAGTGACGGATGAGGAATCTTCAATCAAAAGATATCAGCGAATAGAGCGCAATGTCTTGAGGGATGGTTAGAATTCCCTTTATTTGGATAACAGGGCGTAATTTGTTAAAACATGTCAGCAATTATGAAAATATGTACATATGTAATTTTCCGTTTAGCTTTATTAAAAATTTCCGGCTGAACCAACATGCCCATTCGATTTTTATTAGAAGGTGGATATCAGCCTGGTGGCGGAAAAGATGTAGCTGCTGCAATGGCTTTTACGTACCACTTTTCCGTACACACATTGTTGGTGAACAATTTAATGATATTGCATATTTAAGTATTTCCAATTTTTGATATTAAATTAATTCATCATAGGAACAATAATAATGAACTTCTTTAATATTTTTTTATTTCAATCTCATTCAGATTGTACCACAGTACATTCATATTTTACTTTTCATTACTCTCTTTTTTGCAAAACTGCAGCAAACAATGCAATAAATTTACAACAAAAAACGCATTATAATGAAGTTACAACAAACAGTGCAGAGTGCATATAATAAGCTAATTGCGCATTAATTTAAATGTAACACATTAACTTTACTAAACTCCGAACTCATAACGCTACATTGTTTTTTGCTCTTTGTAAACTTCTTTATATAAAAATCATGTCATATTTTATGAGCCCAATACAGTATTTTAATAAAGCAACTTCTTGTTCAAATCAGAATACAACTGATATGCAATCAATGCACATCTGCCTTGCTGCACTATCCTTGTGCAAATTATTTAGTAGTTAAAATTGTTAAATGAAATAAGAACCTTAAAGAAAATAAGATTAAAAATAGATAGATATTGAAATAATAATTGAGATTTTTATTAAAACATTGATCCTGCAAAGAAAATTCTCATCTTAAACACACATTTAATTCCATACATAAAAGCTGCTTTTGAACTTTTTTTTGGGTTAATTATTTTCCAAGTAATCTGTCAGCTGTTGCAAATGGTGTATATGAAGCGATTTTTTCAACACGTATAAGGGGCTGTTCACAAATTACGTAACGCAATTTTTGTAGATTTTTCATTTTATGTACATGTGTATGTACATAGTATATACAAATTAAACTCAAGAAATTAATTTCATGTATTTAACGTGTAATTTAAAAGAAATTTCTGTTGATAAAAATTAGGAATTAAAAATTTGCACATTTCAATTATTGGTCCATGGAAAGGTAAAATATTCATCCATTGATAAAACATGCACTTTATTTCCTGCAGCTATTTCGTCTATAATATTTTCACAATTTCCTTTATCAATATTCTCATCATCAATCCATTCAACATCTTCACAGCCTTCTTCCAGAGAAATGATGGCCATTTGCTCATTTTGTCTCTGGGCTACAATACGTACCGCTCTTGTTTTCCAATAAATAATATTTTTTTGTTGCGTAACATTTATCCCCTCCACTTCCTTAATTCAATATCAATTTATAAATTATTTCATCTCTTTGCTGAATTGGAAACTGAAATCCAATTTAGCTATCGAAGCAATTAAAATAATGAAATAAAATTTAGTACTTATAAAAGCATACACAAGTGCTGGTTACAAATACATCCAAGAACTTCGTACTCATTTGTAGCCTTAACAGGATTCATTCCCTATAAGATCCCTATTCGACTTGTTGTAAGTACATTTTGTGTGTTATACGTATTAGAAAATACATTTTCAAGTATGTTTCGTACTAGAATAAAGTAAAAAAAAACCTAAATTTAGAACAGACTTTTTCTTTCTGAGTAAGCATTAAAAAATAGTTACTTTAGTACCAAAAGAACAACTCTAGCTATATGTAGTCTCGATGGCGACTGTGTACTGCAAACAAATCGCAAAAGGGAACAAAAAGAAATATAATTTTAAAATTTTACTCTGTGTCAGAAAAGTCCCAAAGAGAAAGTGAAAACTGTCCGTCTATCGTCCATCTAATGTTTGTTCAGTTTGAGAGCTCAATCATTTGCTATTTATTAAAAAAAAAAATATATATGATATGATGAAGCTCCTTAAAAAGTATAAGGAGCTTCATCATTATGTATATACATTTGTAAATGTCAAAAATGAAAAATACATTTTTCATAGTAAGCAACGGAAAGGCTTACAAATCTAATTGTAGCGTATTATATATGCATTAATCATTAAAGTTGAGTTTAGCCATTTGTTTCGAATAAAAGTTTTGAGCACAAAAAATATTTCTTGTATAATCTTTTACGTCTCTCTTTTAGAAAATGCGAACATAAATTTTAAGCAGTATTTAAAAAAAAATTTGCATAAACAAAAATATTTTTCGCAACAACTGAATTCGGCTTAAAGCTGAAATTTTCCAACCACTATATAGCCGCTGACAAGTATCTTTGGTAAATAATTAAATAAAAATCCATTCCTCATTTAATATTTGCAGCTGGCACCACTTCGTTGAAGCGTTTAACGAGTCTATTGGCACAACTAAAATTTCCCACACAAAAATAAATGAGTGGCAGAAAAAGAATTATTTTTTAAATTAATTAAAAAAACAATCAGTTAGTTGGCTGGCATGTTAATAATGTAATTAAAAATTATGTTATGAAATTAAAATCTTGTATAATTACTTTTGTATTCATTAATTTTAATTTCATTTAAGTCTGCGTGTTGTACGAAATTTATTTAATACTAATTAGATTTGATAAAACTATTAATTTTGTTTGAAAAGCCAGTTGGTATTGACAGGCTCATTTAACAGGAAATAAAAGCATTTTTATTTATATAAAAAAAAAAACGATAAAAACATTATGAAAACAACAACAAAGCTTAATGGAAAATAGCAAATCATGTGTTCACTTACCATAAATTTCTATAGCCAAAAACTATAACAAACGCATTTGACAATTGTACAGTGGTATTATTTTTGATGCTAAACAAGAAGTTCAGCTTCGGTTTTTAAATCACCTTCAACATTCCAGACGTGTTATTTGCATAAACTCAAGGAACTTTACGGTAGAGTAACCTGACATGAGATTGCTTAATTCTGAAGAAATTGATATACTTAAAATTATATCTCGGCCAAATGATATTCACTGGCAACTTGGCAATCAGTATCGTTAATGTTGCACAAGGTGACCAAGTGGTCCAAATGGCTGTGTTAGAAAATAGTGCAATTTACCATGCCCGAGCGCTGACGAGTAGCGTTATTGCTCTACAATACCTAACTGTATTATGCAGCCTAACTGCTGCTAAAATTTAACATTTCTGCTTCTACTAACATTAACTGCAAGCATTAATTTAGCAACCTAATTTGAATCCGACATTAAATTATATAAATCTGCTATAAAAATCTTAGCACTGTACATATTTTTTTAAGTCTTATAACGGCATTTTCTGTTTCAAGGGTTCCCCCTATTTTTATTTACGATTAAAAAACATTGGCTAAGACAAAGGATAAGAAAAAAGTACACAATAAAATAATAAAGTAGCATTTATTTCGCTGTACTGCTACATTAAAAAAAATATGTTTTTTATTGCTTTTCATAAATTTTGTCAAATAATCATAGCTGCTAAAGGACAGCTCAGGCTATTATGCAAGAATTAAGTCTTTCATTCCGCTTTACGATACAAATATCTAAATACATTTTGGGCGACTGTCAACAAATCTAAAGTAAATTCTATATTGTATTGACACTATCACGCTTCAAATAAAAAATAGTGCACGTTTTTAGTAAATTCTTCTTCGATGGCATATAAGCGGTTTTATGTAGGCGGAAGTAGAGCCAATCTCTAGAAATATGCAACAGCTAATGTAATAATTCTTATGTTTAAGAGCACGAAAATGTCTATAACGAAATCCCATGATCTGTAAGACATGGCGTGAACGAAATGTAATGGTATATGATTACTAAAATCCAAGTTTTGAGCTATTGTGTTTGGAATAATTATATTATCACCAACTACACGCTATCAGTGGCAAACTATTGACTCAGTGAAGCTATTTTGTATGTACTATTATAAAACTCAACCCTGATCGTAGCCCAGTCGCAAGGGATGACAAATTTTTATCGTAATAATTTCCGTTCGTATTATTTGAATTTTTGACAAACTGTCCTTAAACCATTTCCTATCGAGTCCAGATTAGATTTGAATCTTTCCAGTCGCCATTTGTTCTTCATTGTTGAAAACACACTCCCTCTCTCTCTTTAAATGCTGACGTGACAAGAATAGAAAGTACAAACTAAACAATTTTATACGAGTTTGATAAATTATCACCTGCCTTATTCAATACTAGCTTTCATTTACTTGCAGTGGTCTATTCCGCAAAAACTTCAGGGTTGCATTTCATTATACTTTTTTTTGAAAATGCACCAAATAGTCTTGACTAATATAGCCCGGTTTTTAGGCAAATCAAATCATGTGATATAACGTATTCTATCAAGTTTTATTGTTCTCATAATGTATAGCGTACAATACTTTATTATAAACTACGGGTGGCTACACCAGCTGTATCGGTTCTTAATGTTGATTCCACTAATAGGCAGAAACAATTTTCAGTTGTAGATAATTTCTTTTCTAAACTGGACTTCAATATATTCGCATTGTAGGTGCTGCAGAATGCGATAAGAGCCACGTACGGTTAGTACATTTTTTCACTGTAGTTAAAGGACAATTTTTTACTTTTAATTCTTCACAATTGAGAGATATTTGTTGTGAAAAAATTAGAGTGATCAAAAAAAAAAAAAAAAAAAAAAAAAATACAACAACATGTTCCTTCCAACAGTATGTAACCTTTTTCATGCATTTGCCCATTCGAGAGACAGTGAAAATATTTCGCAATCAGTACAAAGGAAGCTAGTTTGCCATTTTCCAGCAAATGAAATCCATTTAATCGTTTAGTTAGTTTAGAAGTTCTAGACTTTTTACTACGTTTTTTGGATTGACACCAATGCGCGTTAGCAGCTTAGATTATAAAAAATATTTTATGTTGCTGTGCTCTATACACTCCGGGCTGATAAATTTCAGAAAATTTTGAAGTTGCTTCGCATCATTAATATGTCACTATGGAGCGCTTATTATTATTTTTTTTTTTTTAAGAAACACAAAACTGCGAAGCTTTTTGCTTGTCTGCAGAAACACCCAGAGCCTCGAAGACTCTTGGTAGAGCACTCTACCAGTTCATCCATTAGGTACACACAGCTAATGACTGACTTTTAGATTTGCTATTATTTTGAAACCAATTTGGTATTGTTATGACGACATTGATGTAATACCACGACGCGTCGTTATAAAACTTTGTTCTTGATTTCCTAACATGTGGTATTTAGACAAATTTCCCTGTTTACCGGATAACATTTGTTCCTAATGTAAAAATGTGTTCTATCTTTTACAGTCATCTTTATGCCGCTGACACATGGCTCATGCTAATTAACTCATTCGTAGACTCTAAAAAGCTTAAAATAATGTTTCTCTCAATTCGATACCAATCTCTAAAAATTTTAGAACGCCCTGCTTCCCTCTGTGGACTGCCATCTAAGAACTCCTTTCTTTAGCTAATAAATCATATGCGTGCAGTTACTAATATTTGATTGTGTTTTTTTTTTCGATATTTTTATTTCAAATAATATTTATGTAAATAAAGTTAAATCTAGTCTCAACATGCCTATTGGCTATTGTGGGTTTTCCAAGTGAAGTTAGAAATCATTATCTGAGTATGCTGAAAGCAACCAACCAACCAACCAACCAACCAACCATTGGCTTCAACTTATCTTCGTTGTCATCTATTTGGGAAACATTTTTACGAGTGTTTAAAAAATACTTGTGAATTTTAAAACTAACAAACCAAACGCAAAGGTTTTTTATCTCGAAATTTTTTTTGCTCATATTTTACATAAAGAAAAAACACTTAACTTTTGGTTTTCGAAAAGTATGAAAATAGATTGTTGGCCAATGAAACTATTTAATTATTCCAGAGCAATTAATTTCAACATTTGCAAAATTGTTAGCTTTAATATTTAATTGCCAAGTGAATTTCAATTTAATAGTGTGTATGTGTTTCTTTTTTTCTTTTTACAGTTTCATACATCAACAGAAATGCTTTAAGCTAAAGACTAAAAATAAAGTCATATCATTTTATAGAAAACATACAAACAAACATACATAAAAGTTTGCATAAAACCATTAACTCAAAACAACATTGAGAAAAATCTTTAGACTTGAACACAACTCCAAACTGCAAACTGCAAACAACAAATAAATAAAATGTGGAATTTCCAAAGAATAATTTGTATATGGATTTGTTGTGTATCCTGCATGTTCGGAACCACACAGTTGTCATCACTGGTACGAGCAGGTAAAAAAGCAAAAATAAACAAAACCCCAAATTCTTTTATAAATGCGTTCCTGCTGGGGTTAAAATTCTAATTTAAATTTAATGTTAGTTTATAAAATGTTATTTCAGTCATAAAGAAATTTCTACTATTTTTGCTATTCCCACAGTACCATACGAGTACTTTGATGATCATGAACAAAGTTTCTATGATTTGGACTCCGAACAAATTCAGGCAAAATATGACACACGTCTGCTGTCCCAACAGATGTTGCAAACACAACAACAGCAACAATTACATTTAGAAAATCTAAATGGTTTTTATACGCCCAATAGTGGGTGGAATGCAAATGAGGATGGCTCAACATTGAAAACAAGATTGAAAAGCCACGATGGACAAACGGTAGATGTTGGTGCCGATACAGACGATGACGATGATGAACGTAGAGGTTGGCTGGAGGAGACGGCAACAAGAGCTGCTGCCTTAACAACAACAATTTCGGAAACATTAGATGAGTTACATTTGCCGCGTGCTGCGTCATGTTTCACTAATGGACACAAATTTACACATGGTCAAAAGGTAAATGTACACTCAGGCGAGTATGACTAATTTCTTACTAATGTTTAAATTACACATAAGGGTAAACCATTTACATATGTACATTTGAAACAGATCACAGGAGAGGCAAATTTTTGCGATAACAAATAATCGTTTGCTTATTTTGGGCGCAACGCAAACAGTTCTTAATAGCTTAAGCCACAAAAGTATTCCAAAGTATTTGGTCTGTTATTTCCTTCGGTGTATATCCTAACATAGGAAAATGTGGCAATGTATGTGTCAGTCAATAACTATTATTTGAATTATTTTTCTATTAAGTTTATCAGACTCAAGTTCTTGCTATATTAATTTTGTGACTGATTTTAATTAAATAAGACAAAGAAGACCTCAAAGACATTTAGCAGGGTGGACAACTAGTTGTTTCGAAGCCGCCACCCGTCCTTGAACTCAGGGTTTCATGTTTCTAAAGCGACAACCATGCCATTCAGCCAGCCAAGTTGTTGTATATTTTTGTGTCAAAATTTTTCATTTCACAATATTTTTGAAAGAACTTGAGCCTTATAAACTTAATACAAAAATAATTATATAAGAAAAAGTTCGAATAATAAAAATTAATTAACTATTATACCTTGTTCATACATGTATTTCTAATTGAGATAATATTCAGTTTATTGACATAATATTTTTTGCGTTCATACATACCAATATTGCGTTAACTCAATTAGTATTTGACAGCTGAAAAAAAGTTGTTGTTTTTGTTTTGGTAGTGAGAAAAAAAGTGAAAAATATTTTCAAATAAGAAAAATGGATGAAAAA
Source organism: Sturmia bella (assembly GCA_963662145.1). Lineage (NCBI taxonomy): Eukaryota > Metazoa > Arthropoda > Insecta > Diptera > Tachinidae > Sturmia > Sturmia bella. The sequence continues at coordinate 28,545,553 of OY759172.1, forward strand.
CTGCCTTTTATTAAAAAGATTTTAGTGTTGTACAATAAAAATATGGAACTTGTACAAGTAGTGCGTTCATGTTACTACTCCAAAGCGGTAATAATAAAAAGAAAGAGAAATACAAATTTGGAAATGCTGCAATGTTTTCATTTTTTTTTTATTGTATTTATTTTTATTTTTTATTATTTTGTTTTGTTGGCTTTTGTTTACATTTATCACGTCATTCATTTCGCATTGTATACTTTTGCTTATGAAACACATCTTTTACAGTGTTGTGTTCCATCTTTTTCTCAATATTCAAAGCAATATAGAGTTAATTGAGCAATAACTTTATTGACTTTTTGTATGGAATATTGAGCTCAATAATGGACTTTATTGCGATTACCTCAATAAAGGCGCATGTATGAACATGGTATTACTTTAAATAATATCCTAATTTTGAGTTAAAAGAAAAGTTGTAAGTAATTCTAAAAGCCTTTTTACCCAGCTGAAAGTAGCTTGCCTTTGAATAGCGCTTATACTAAGATGCACAAGAAATTAAATATATAAGTGCAATAACTCCACTAACAAATTGCACCTACGTATAATAAATCGGGAAATTTTTGCCCTTTTTTTTGAATAGTGCGAAATAGTGTCATTGCTGTTAAAGCATTTAATTAAAATCCTTTCTTTGTGCTTGTTTTTTTTTTTGACTATTTTATTTTTATGCTGGTTCGTTTAGTTTTCTGCATATTATTTATTTTATTGAATTATTAATTGCAGCACAAGGAATTTTGTACGCCCTCTGTGTGGTCTTTGCCACAATAGAAAACAGCAAAACAACGAAATAAATATTTTGTAAATAAAAACCCATTTAAATGGAAAAAGCAGCTTAGCGCACAGTAAAATATAAATTGAAAGAAAAACTACAGAAATTGTATAGATATCAATAACTTGCAAAAATGTGCAGTTGCTAAAATATCTGTTAACGTCAGCATTTAGATTGCGGCAACGCCATCCCTCATGACTGGACACTACAGATGTGCACGTGATTGTTCTTTGGCTCACATCATGCATGTTCTGGAATTAGGATACTTTTCCCCATTTTGTATGGATACACATCACGTACGCTTATGAGCAAGATTTTTCCAAACACGCATTTTCAAGCATACCTTTTTTTTGATCGCGCGAATCACTTTCCTACTGAAACAACTATTCATTTATTTGTAATATTTCTTAAGTGAAAATTGTATTTTCTATGTTTGCTTGTAAAATACAATTTACAAATACACTCTTTTAGAACTCTAAAATACACTTAATTATTTATTTGCTTTGTAAGTCAGTTAAAAGGTATTATTTTAGGTCTAAAATTAAAACTTACTAATGTTTTCTGCCGTTGCCAGCAGTCTACATGCCGCCGATATTTCGTTGAAAAATTCTTAAAAGAATGTTTGAAACTCAACTACTTATCCCCAAATTCCCAAGAATAGAATGAGAATCAGAAATGTTCAAACAAACCTTTAGTAAACAAAACATTTTATGGTTTTGCAACACTTTTACTCTTCTTAACAACTCTTCTATACAACGAGTTACCATCGGTAACTACGATTTGTATTTTTGAAAGTAAAAGTTTGAGTATTAAAAAATTAACTAATCTAATTCTTTATTTGCTTTAAGAGCCAATTGAAATATATTATAGTTTTAATTTTTATTTATTAATATAGAAAATAAATTTATATATTTATAACTACACTTGTCAGGAGCTGGCTGCTGTGGCCTTCGTCCTTTTCATAAATACAAATATTTCATTTTTACAATTTTTTTAGAATATAATTTGAAATATTTTTTTAAATTAGATTGAAATCCAGTATTTGAACAGAATTTAGGAGGTTGGTTGTAACTGATGGGTTGTTGTAACATGATAGTATATGAAGGATTGTTGGTTTTTCGGAGCATTTAGTGCATGTTGGAGCATTTTCTTTGTTTATATAATGTTGGTGGGTAAGTTTACTGCGTCCAAGCCTAAGCCTGGTTATGATTCTTTGTTGGTATTTTGATATTTTAGGTGGATATGATATAGCTCTGGTTGTTGGGTTTATGATTTTGTAATGGTTGTTTAGTGTAAGATTGATAGATTTTTTTACTTATATATCTGCTAAGAACCTTTTTAGTGTAGTTAATAATCGTTAAGGAAGGTGATTTAACTGCTTCTTTTGCAGCGCTATCGGCAAACTCGTTTCCACGTATGCCTATATGACCAGGAGTGTATAACAATCTGGTATTTTTTTTTGTCGCCGTAGAATCTCTCGGGTGTAAACAATTAGCGGTTCCTTCATGTTTGTATTCATAATGGTTTTAATGGATGATAGACTGTCTGAACAGATAACTAGTTTTTTCCCTGGCGGTTTTGAGATTAATGCTGTTTGTATGGCAGTGATTTCTGAAGTGAAGATTGAGATATACACCGGTATTGATAAAAAATAAAACGTTGCTCAAATACATTTTAGAACAAATTTTATATGAAAAATTTTTTCTAAAATGTATTTCAACAATGTTTTATTTTTTATGAATACCGGTGTTAGATTTTAGATTCACTTATTTCTATAAATCTATTGAAATTTATCCTTGCACACTCACTCAATAGTATAATAAAAAAACGAAATGTTATACAATCCATTGTGCATTGTATGTTAATTAGAAAGGGTATAAGATGATAGTGTACTTACCGTATGTTCAAAATACCACAAACGCTTTGATATGAGGTATAAGTAATAGCCTTTTTATACTGACGTACATCTTACATGTTCGTTGATGTTGATATCTTCCCATATGCATTATTCAGGGGGAAAATTCTACATCTTTCTACATCAGCAGAAGATGATGCTTTTTTTATTTTGTTCCATTTCACATCTTACATCTTTCGATTTTTTTAGTGCCATCACTAAAAAACAAATGGCAAAAAATCGTACCATCACTAGCAAAATAACATTTCAGAAAATAAACAAAACAAACAAACTTTTAAGAATTTTTCAAGTCTACTGATGAGTTCATTAGCACCAACGAAATGTCGTCAACATACATATAAACAGTTGAAAAAGACAGCAAATATTTTTTATAAAGATTCATTTTTGGACCTAAATTAAAAAAAGTTTAACATAAAAGGAAGAGCGGAATGTTATGATTTTTAATTATTTATAAATAAATTCATTTTAATTGCATGTCAAAAGAAATCTGGTGTTCGCATCGTGATGTCAAACGATATGAGAACATTTGTGTAATTTTTTCTCGAAATTTCAAGCTTCTCCAACAATAATGAAAAATGTTGTCGTTTGACTCGAAAGTTTTCTTTAAAAAATTCATCATCATTATTTACGACATCTTTTTCCCAAAATGTTCCATAGCGCTTCTAAAAATTCATTTTATATTTCTTATATAAGAAAATAAGCATAATTTATAATCTTTTGTTTTTGTATTGCTTCTTTTTTGATGTACATATGTATATTGTAATAAAACTTCGTCTTCTTTCTTTGCTCTATATATGTATGTATGTATTTCGAACTTCTCGGTTCAAAGAAAGAAGACGAAGTTTTATGACAATATACATCAAAAACGAGGCAATACAAAAACAAAAGATAACAAACTACAATTGATGGCAATACAAATGAAGAATTATTAAGAATTTATAATATTTTTATTGACAATTATCCAAATCTTTCGGGGAAGGGTCATACTTATGTCTACCAAAAATTCTTCATCATCATCATCTTCCCTCATGCTCTCCAATATTTCAATGCACTGCATTAAAATTTGTGTTTGTTTTTGTAAATTAAGAGCTAATCCGATGGTTAATACCTCCTTCAAGTCCATTTTAAAACTGTTTTTATTTTTCACAATAATTTTGCGTCTTTGCAACATCTTTCAAGCCTTCCACGTGGATGTTAGTCAGTGTAAAAAGGCTGAAAGTTTAAAGGGCATGCAAAATACCCGTGTATTGTAGTCCCAATTCTCAACTTATGACTATTTTTCCAAATATTGCCCCCTTTTTCTTTTGCTGCTTCCTAGTGCCAAAAATAACTTTAAGGTGCTCTTGGCACACTTTTAAAATTTTGAAGTGGGTTGTGAAATAATGTATCGCAATTATGATGCTTTTTGCAAAATACAGAAAAAATTCTTCCTTTTTTTATAAAGGCCATAAAGTTTTTGATTTCAAGAGCCTTAACGAAACTTTTGTAGTTGTACACCTCATATATTTTAATTAGAAAACTGTAAAAAAAGAAAGATCTTCTAACAAAACTCCGGGAAATCGCAAATAACTTTAAACATGTTTCGGAAATAAAAAAAGAAGATATCTTAAATTTGTCGCTATATTTATGGTATTTTCCCCACCCTAAAATAAGAGGTAGAGCCTGTTACAATATATTCTTTAACATTAAAGCGGATGTTTCGGTGAAAATATCTTTTTTTATAATTGTGAGATTCCGCTACAAAATTTGACAAAATAGCTTTTCTGCAATTTGAAATAAAATTGAGTTTTTCTTTCCCAATACAATTTATTCAAAAGATTTTGATGCAAAATCAGAGTGGCTTAGATCTAAATTTATCACATGCTCGTGGAAACAGTTTTAAAGTTTGAATCATAATATTGAGCTAAATATTTAAGAACTGTGTATAATTTCATTGAAATTGAAACTACCCTTTAGAAATTGCAGATTTCTTTGCATTCTCTGCAAAACCTCCATGGCGTAATATTTATCAAACTCCTTTTATAATATTATGGAATACTTCCTATTTAGAAAAATATCAAATACACATACATATCTATTCCGGTTTATAGCTTTTTGTTGAAAATTTATTACCTTTTTTAACTGAAAAGTAAAAAATAAACTCATTAAAATTATAAAACAGCTTCTGAACAATCCAAATCCTCGACACCTGGCTCGTGCAACTTTAGCTGCTACTGAGAAAATGAAAGGAAATACTTATTTTACTCTACCCTTTTTTGTTGTTGATTTGCTTATATCTTCTTATTCATTTATTCCTATAAAAACAGAATATTTGCCTTTCTTTAAATCGCATATTTTTCTTGTTCCACAGGTACCACGTCTGGATAACTGTGAGGTTTGCTTGTGCATGGATGGTGAAATATTTTGCTGGTGGGAAAAATGTGGTAAGTAGTCTCTTCACTGTGAGCTCTTTTGGGTCACGTCATTTTGTTCAACGTTGTTTCCACAGTTTTGCTTATTAAAAGCTTATTTTTATGGGTTTAGAATTTGGTTTGTGAAAAAATGTTTCAACATAAAATACGAGTAAAAATATTTGACGTTCGTCTGCAACAGCCTAAAATAATCGTTAAGGCATTTGCGCTCAGATTGAGTAGAAAAAGTTTATTTATAAGAAATTGGATTTTCTCTAATTAAAGAGTACATTAAAAAACAGGCGGTTGGGAATAATATTCATAACAATTAACATCCGAGATGTGTTTGTTTAGTTGAAACAAAACGACCATAAAATTGTGTTGAGTAAAAATAATCGTATGGCAAATTTCAAGCAAAGGATTTCATGTAATAGAATTTTTATGTGGAAAATAACTTTCGTGGTAATGATGCATGAACGTTTTCGGTTGAAAGCAAATTAGTTTATAAATAATTTTTGTATATTAATTACACTGCACGACAGCAAATGTTGCCACTTGCTAAAGTCATTATAATGGGCGGATACTGTGTTTCCTCTTCATTTTTTTTTTTTTTAGACTGCGACCAGTACTCAGGGGATGATCCCTATATATGCATTGCATTGTATTGGAACTGGGAAAATAGGAAAAAGGGATTGGTGGGTGGAAAAACGAAAATGGGGAGCGTTTGATTAAGTACAAATATTATAACATAAAAACAGATCATTTGTTTTTGCAAATCTAAAGAAAAGTCAGGATTAAGTGTTGCTAATTTGTTTGTTTAGTGTTTAGTGTATATACCTTCGACACTATTCAGCTAAAAACTTTTAACGAAACCTCTTCAGTATTGCAAACCGTTCGACTATACAAAAAAAAAAAAAAAAAAAAAAAAAAAAAAAAAAAAAAACGTTAAAAAAACGTGTTATAGTATTCCGTAGCAATAAGGACACGAAATTATGTATATAGCTTTGAGTGGCAACAATATTTGCGAGTATAGTTTTACCATTTTAGCCTCTTTTGGAGGACTTGGACGATAATATCTTATATTCGATTATAATACTTTAGAAAATGATGACACTCATCCGTGAAGATGTATTTCATCCGTAACTTCTCTCAGCTTGTCGTGTTGTTCGAAAAATATTGCCGTGCAAGCCGCCATTAACTAACCAGTTAATGAAAATGGAAAAAAAATTTTATATCAAGGGCTTAGAATGAAAATTTTTGTACCAATTTAGTTACTTTTTCAGTTATCACATCCACTTGCGCAGTAGTGTTCTAGCATTTTTACACCGTTTTTCCTAGTATTTCATATTCGAATATCTCTAAAAGAGCTCTTTTCTTTACCCAAAATCCCCACACTCGTAAAAAATAAAATATTGGTACATCCTTTTTATAGAGCAAATCGATTTGTAACCTTTAGATCTTTTTTCTGTGACTTTAACGAAGTCTTAGATGGAAGATACCAGTTTTCGTGCTGAAGAAAACCTCCTTAAACAATCATATTAAAACAAATAATCCAAATTAAAAAACTAATATCCTTCTTCCTCCCTAATAAAAGTCTACTTTTATATCCAGGGAAGAATGTGCAGATATTGTTGAACACATTAAAAATTCGATGAAATGTTTTCTTAGGAATGCCCCACAACTAAATTAATTTTTTTGTTTTTATAAGCCACAGTTTTAGGCTTATCAGCACAATATTTCTTCCCTATTACACAAATAACAATTTTTTTTGCGGAAGTTTTCTAAGAGGGATTTTTATACTCAACATTATTATTTTTATTGCATTTGTAAATGGTTGACGGTAATAAGAAATAAAATTGCATAATAAATAATAATAAAATTAAATAATAACCTTTGCTGCGGAACAACTGGTTGTTTCAAAGCTGCCACGCTGCTCATCAGCACTCCATTTAGTTTTAAATTTATAACGATTGCTTTTATTTTACTTAGTACTTAGTAACTAGTTTTAAATATGCAATCAAAATGTTTGCTTTCGGATGTCTTTTTCCGTTTCATAAACACGCAGTTTTATTTGAAGGTGATTGTCTATTTAAAGATGTCAGCTAATGTATATGAATAATTATGAAATCCCTCCACAATTTTTAACTAGTTTTAGTGTTTGTTTAAATTACATTCAATATTTTTATCGATTTTTGCATGTACATGTGAATAATGATATACATATGCTATTTGCGACTGCCCCATTTGTAATTGAATTAATTTCTCTGCATACATTTCCAGATAAAAAATCTCCAAAAACCTTAACAACATTCGGCGACCATTCTACACCCATTGAAGAATCATCCACAACACGCATCCAATTAAATCCAAAAACCACATTTAAAACAACTTTAAAGCCAATGAAAAAACCAAAAACAAGCGTAGACTATAAATATGATGATGACGACTCTGCGGAAATACGTAAAATGCAACAGGAATTCGAAAGCGTAAAGGACAAATTGATGCCAAAAGAACAACAAGAATCAGAAAAACATGAACGATTTCTCAACAACCAAACGGTCAAGAAAAAAATGCATCTGCAGCAGGGCGACATAAAATACAACAGAAAAATTAACGAACAAAATAAAAATCAACAGAATAAAAAGAAAACGGAAGACAAGCAGCAAAAACGCAAGCAGCAGAAACAACATAAAAATAATGAACAACATCATCATACACACAATCACAACAACATCAAACATGATTTTAGCTCAAGTGGTTCAAACAGTAAAATACTTAATTTTCCAGAAAATCTACCTTCAGTTTTGTATTACGACTATAAAACGGAAGAACATCACCAACATCAGCATCAACACCGTGAACAGCATTTAAAGCATCAAAAGCAAAAGCAACAGCAACAACAACTTTTGCGACAACACGAAAAGGAACTTAAGCACCAACACGAAAAGCAACAGCAAGAGCAAAAAAACCATGTTAATCGGCATCACGAATATGGTCAAGATTTTAACACACACATCAGCAGCAGCAGCAGCAGCAGCAGCAGTAAAGTGGATAAAACACTATCAGCAGATAAAATCACAGGAAATAACGTTGAAGCTGAAACAAAACATCATACAAGAAGTGATGGCTCATCAACAACATTTAAGTATTTCAGCAACGGAAATGAAAACATTTTCAATGAAGATTTGCAAACGGACAGTGACATTTTGCCGGAGCCCCCCACCAAAAAGCCCAAATTTTTTACTTCAATTACAGGCGCAACAACGGCAACAGAAAAAACAACGCCAACTTCAATAACACAATATAATCGTTTCTCCACTTCGATGATGATGCCAACAACAGAACCAGGCTCAGATGCAAAAACTACAACTATAACGAGTGCATTGGCAAATACATCACCGACAGCATCAATTTCTTCAAAGGTAAATGTTTGAGTTTATCCTGTTTGCATTTTCAACACATCCATACACACACATACATGCAATACATGTGTACGAACACAAAACTATACATTCGCACGGTCTCCCACAGAATCCCACTTAAATATTGACACACACACATATGGTTTTATTTTGACGAAAAATGCTTTTTAACGGAATCAGATATTTATATTTAATTGGACATGGATGAAATATATAAAAAAGAAAATTTATTCTGTTTATCAGCAATCGTTAGTCAAATAAAGAAGAATCTCTGAAGTAGAATTTCTGCCGATATTTATACAATTATTACACAGAGCGGCGAATTCAGCTGTCAAGAAATGCTTTTCTTATTGTTTAGTTTAGTTTAGTTTAGTTTACAAAAAAATAAAGAGTAATTTTTAGCCCACCTGCGAATGTAATAAAATTAACCCTTAACCACTAATTATTCTTACACCAAATTACTTTTACTGTGTAACATTAAACACCAGAAAAAATATTAGATTAAATTAACTATACTTACAGGCTTGTACTATTCTGGATGGTTACTTTGTTTTCTTTAAATTAATTTTGAAAGACAATTAAATACTAGACGAAATTTTTAATGAAATTCATAAACTAAAAAAATCACTACGCTTCATTGAAACAAATTTGACCTCTATTAATTCGTACAGTGTAAAATTCTAGAAAATTCTTACTTCGCTTAAAAAGTTTTGCTTTCAGCTCTGTTCTAAAATTTTTTAAACTAATTTCTTGGCCTCAAATTTTACAAATGAACATTAACAAAAATTAAAAATGGATGGGGAATATATATGTCACAATAATTAGGTCTTACGCAAATTAAATTATCTTGGTAGTCATATAAATAATATATATAAATAGTTCTATGTATAAAAATATATAAACAATTATATATTATTGAGATTACTCAATGATATATAATTATTTAAAATGTTAAAAAAAAACCAACAGATTAATTAAACATTTTATTTAGCTGGTCAGTCGTAAAGAGCGACTAGAGGCCCAATTATAATCTGCTTAATCGAATCCAAGAATGTGTGTGAAAACACATACCCTAATATTGGCAGTCATAATGGACTAAAGTAAGTTTTCATTGAGTTTCGTTTCATTTGCTTAAGCAGAGTGCCAAAGTGACTGCACTCTGCTTAAGGAATCAGATGTACATATGTATGTGGGTGCATATTTTTGCGAACACTCATATATAGAAAAAAGTTGAGACTGAAAAAGAACAAGAAACATATTTTATTTGACCAAATCAAATGTCTCTATCACAAAATATATTATTCTTACCTCAAGAGAAGCTTGAAGGATGAGAATACACATACATACAAAATGTAATGTTTACAATTTGGGAAATGCACTGTTGGTGTTGCTTGTGCTTTTCAATATCAACTGTTTACAAAAAGTTTAAATACTACAAAAGTGTGCTATAATGTGTTTAGGTTCATATACACATATTACGTGTTATCCCTCACTCTACATTGGCAGCCCGCGGGAACCCAATTTGTACGAAAACTGTTCCTATACTCAAAGTTTGTGCAAGTAAGAAAGAGGTTTTGAGAGATAAATTGCACGAAAAAACACGCTTGGATAAGCAGTTAAACACTCAGATGTTGCAAACAGCAAGCAATGACAAATAAAGAAAAATTCATCCTAATCCGGCAACATGACAACAATTTTAATGTGAACTTTATTATTTATTTGCTTTAAGAGCCAATTGAAATGTATTAATTCAGGTCCAAAAATGAACTTTTTCAAAAAAGTTTTACTGTCCTTTTCAGCTGTCTATATGCCGACGACATTTCGTTGGTACTAATCAACTCATCAGTAGACTTGAAAAATTCTTAAAAGTTTAAAGCAAATAAATAATTAAGTTCATATTTGTATATTCAAAAAGCGTTTGCTTTTTGATATTTTCAAAAACACAAATCGTAGTAACCAATGGTGTCGACTCGTTGTTTAGAAGGTTGCAAAGAAAAGTAAAAGAGTTGCAAGACGAAAAGAAATGTTTACTGTGTTAAAGGTTTGTTTGAACATTTCTGATTCTCATTTTGTTCATGGGAATTATGGAATAAGTAGTTAAGTTTCAAACAAACTTTTAAGAATTGTTCAAGCCTACTGATGAGTTGATTAGCACCAACGAAATGTCGTCGGCATGTAGACAGCTGAAAAAGACATTAAAATTTTTTTTCAAAAGGTTCATTTTTGGACCTGAGTTAACAATTTTAATGTTTTTCAATTAAGATTTCATATAAGTACCTGAGAATTACCGTGAAATTTAAACGAGTGCAGAAAAACGTTTCATTTTCCCAAAGTGTATGTAAGTGTCCATTTTCATTACAGCATCAAAATATACCACATGCTATTTTTTGGGATAGAAATATGATATTTGATGTTAAAAAGTATTACAGAATTGTTTGAGCATTTGTTGTGCTCCTTTTCTTTATGAACTTAATATTTTTCTAAATTAAAAAATGTTTTTTTTCGTGTTAATACAAATTATATTAAAAATATATAACTTTTTAATGCAACTCAATTTTTTTGTAGTAAAAAAAAACAAAAAAAAAAAAAATAAAAAAAAGTTAACGAAAATAATTTCCACTGCCACAAGCTATTTTGCATAGTAAAAAAAGCAAATAAATAAAAAATTGTGATTTTTTCTGTAAGTGTAGATTACTATTAATAAAAATGTGTTTAATGTTTTATTAATAAGCAGCTGCATGTAGACATGACTAGTGTCACATGTAATTATACACGTACGTCTGTGACCGAAAATTAAAAACCTTATGTAAATTGAAAAATTTTCATATGACTAAGAAAACCATGTGACTCGAAGACTTAAAAACACACATGTAAAAACATGTCGTGTGGAGGGTACTTAAGCAACTCCCTTATAACGTACAAGCGTTGGTTCTTACGAATAGTTTTGCAAAATTACAACTCCGGAAAATTTCCCTAGAATTTAACATTAATATCAATTTCCATAGAAAACTCTAATTATTAAAAGCTTAACCGTTCCATGAACTGAAGGCATACGATCAAAGACAATACCTTGTATTTGCTTGCCTCTTGTACGGTGACACACTGCATCTCATTTTGGTGAAAAAATTAACTTTCCAAATTTGAGAAATCAAACTGTTGAGGTTCTGCTATATCTTATTAAACTTATTACTTTTGATTTTAAACTTACCACCGATCAGACTCAGTCTGATTTCTGAGCTGAAACCAATAGTCACTGGAATGCGCCTTCTCACAATAACCTCCTGAAATAATAATAATAATACCTTTACTTAATTGTGAATAAAAGAGAAACGCAACCATCGATTTTTATGATTTATGTCTCATTTTTTTCATAGGTTATGCGACTTTACGTGAAAGTAATAGGACTTGACACTTTTTTTTACCGTTTTGGTAAAAATATTTTTTTTCTTCATACATTTATTAATAACTGCGAAACTTTTGCTTATGTAGCGTAACGTTGTATAAACAGATTAATGGAATTGTGGTTCTTAATTTTTTTTAAATTTATTTCGGCTTATTCGGACTAGTCGTTCTCGAGTTATGACAAACAAAAGAGCCTAAAACGTGACAAACTCCCCTACACGATACTTACTAACTTCAAATTAATTTTTAAATTATTATTTGAGGTACCAAGACCAAACGAATGATGCAGAAGTTCTTCTTTTTGGGGCTACTTTCGTAAACAATTATCAGAATTGAGTCCCGAAATCATGTGTTGTACAGTGTAATTCTTTCAAACGAAGAGAAAATAGTTAGTTTAGAAATATTTTTTGCCACTTGAAATCTCAAAGTCTTTCATTTCACAGAAAGTGAGTAGCAGTGCTTATTCGGTTATATGAAGCATATGCTCGTATGCAGTTCATCGTTCATGAAATAATTTTATGAGTAAAATTTTAATTAAGTAGTTTTATTCGAAGACGCTTTAAAACTTTTAATTATCACTTATACATTTCTCTCTCTTCCTTTTAAGTAAAATATTTAAGTAAAACTTTACTTCTTTCAAAAGTATTCCGTAAGCATTTAAAACCCTTTCCGCAAATTGCACTCTTAAGAAATATGGAAACTATTCATATGCTTGTGATAAAGTCTGTAGCCCCAAGGAACCAATTAACTTGCGGTTAAACTTATAATGTTTCCAAACAATGAAAATTGTATATGAAACAGTGTTTCACAAACATTTACACAAGCAAGCACTGAAGAATAACAACAAGCAAAGGAAGGATATTTGTGAAAGCAACAGCTCTTACTGTGTTGTACGCGCATTTAAAAATATATGTATGTATTTGTATATAACATTGCCAACCGTTTTAAATCGTATCCGTATGTATGAAGATATGTAAATAAGATGACATGCATAAGTAAAACTTTTATGTCTTACAACTTTTTCTTAAAACATTTCTGCTATAAAATTAAATTGCTTAGTCAAGTTCGTTAAAAAGAGTTTTATATGCTTGAAAAGATCAAGTCTTTGACGAAGTAATTACGAATACTTTTGTTGAATAAAGTTTAGCCTTAATGACTCATGAGGCGCACATTATGTTCGGAAATGTTCAGTGAAGCACAATTTAATAAAGCCATTGTATTGAAATAAGTTGTATCGACTTTTTTATTGGTATTGGCGTACTTTTTGTGAATTGAAGTTCATTGAATAAGTAATTAAAATGTTTGGTGGCAATTGTTTACAGTTCAAGCAATACCAATGCGTAGGATTTGTACACACTGTTTGTTTTTGTTGCATTAAACTGTCGTTATGTTTTAATACAAGCGTACGTACCTCAAGTTGTGAGCATATGGACTCTGATGAGGGAAATAGTTGCTCTCCAGATTTTGCCTTAATTTGATTTTTCCGTCTTATTAAATGGATATTAATTACAAAGCAAAGCAACTTTGGAAAAATAATGAAAAAGAAATTTTAAATTCCAGACAGTATAGCAATTTTGTCGGCTGTTGCAGCTATTGGCTAATTATTATTGTCAAGCAATAGCAATAAAAAGTATGGTGCCACTCATGAAAAATGTTGTTGTTCGACAAGAGCTTTCTGCCGGTTTTTCTAAATGCAAACGAAGTTCTAATTCGCATAGATACAACTATAATAATTAAAAATTGTCATTGTTGTCAATACAAATTGCTTTTTCAGCTCTAATCTGAAAATTCACATGCTATTACATATTAAGGTCGAGATAAGTGACGAACGGGATTCGAACTGCGTACACTTTTGAAGGGAACGAGCTCCACTTTCTGCAGCTGGCTTTACATTAAGATCCAATGCAATGGTTCGGTAAAGTGCGGTGCAGATTGCGAAGCTATAAATAGGCGGTTGTAAAACCTTACAATATTGTCAGGAAATATATAGTATAATTTTAACCAATTGTGAGAACTTACAATTTCTCTCTAACAATATTGAAAGCAAACGCATTGACAGACTACTACCTACAAATTAATTGTCAGTTAACTGGCTGAACTTTTGAGTTGCCATTGTCAGGCATTGCAATAATGTAAGATGTATAAATTCTCAACACCTTACAATAACGTCATTCTCAGGGTAATGACAAAGAATACTAAAGCAAAATGTGTGCTTACGAATCGGAGAAAAAAACAGGGAATAAGAATAAAAATATAGATAAGAATAAAAATATAAAAAAAATATAAGAATAAAAATATAAAAGAAAGAACTAATTTGTTTTGGAATGCCTTTCATACACAGCAAAAGCTCTTTGTTTCTTTTGAGATCGGAGAGATCAACTTTAATCGTACTGTGGCAAAATCTCTCTTTCAGTTTTCAAAACAAGTAAATTTTGTTTGGTTTAACGAAAAATATTAAACATTATTCTAGATCTAAGCAGGTGGTATTAGTTGTTTTTCGTCTTTTTTACCCGCCTATCTACTGCCAACACTTCGTTGATGCTACTCAGCGTCAGTAGTCTCTTATAAACTGAACTTAATATTTGATATCTTACTAGTTATTCTAATATTCTGTGAACCCCATGAGAATCGCAAATCTTCAAACACAGCTTTATCCCAGCAAACAATTTAGAGGTTTGTTTGAACATTTGTTGAAATGAAATTGAATAAGTAGTAAAGTTTCAAGCATTCGCTAAAGCTATTTTCCAGTCTACAGGCGAGTGAAATGGCATCAGAGAAATGTCGGCTGCATATAGACGGCTGAAAAAGACAGAAAACAATTGGTAAATTCTATTTAGATTTAGAAGATCAGTTGGGTCCTGTAGCTAATGAAAATTGATTTTTGCAAGTAGTCGAACGAATTAAACTATTGACCCAAAAAATTTAAATGTTAACTCATCTATTTGAGATGAATTAGGGTTTAATTTGAGACACCTTCCACTCCTATGGCATAATTGAATTGCAATTAAAGACATCTGCGGACTTGGTTTTATTAATAAGCTTTTCATTTCCCTTGCACACATTTTAATAGCCATAAGTTGTTTCTTTTAGCTGCCTTTTAAATGATTACTGAATAATACTTTCCTATTACTTAATTGTTGCAAAACATTGGCTGATACTTAGCATCTCAACCCTCAAACATTAAATGACTTTTAGCACTTAACACAAATTTCGTTGTGCCTAAAATTTTCATTTTGCATCACTGCTGAGTGTCTTAAGTGGCTTGTTTCGCTTTGAATACTTAATACAAGAAATTAAATATTTATGTACATGGAGAAATGAACTTAAGTTAAAAATCATTAACCCAGATTTTACAAAAAAGTCGTTTAAGTGTGTCATGCGATCCGTCTGTTTGTACTTTGTGTGTCTGTTGCAGTTGAATTTTGCAGACACGAGCGAGTTCAAACATCAAACAACATTTAATAAGAATAAATTGAAAAAAAGTACAATATATAAATAAATAAATGCTTGAGAGGATTGAATTGAAAAGTCTAAATCGGCAATAAAAACCATAAATATATTATGCAAAAATATAATTAAAACAATATGGAAATCTCATTAAATACGTTGAAATAAGCACGTAGTTCTGTGAGGAAAATATGTAGATATCTTTGTCAGCAGACTAATAATGTTTGCTGATGTAGACATATATTTTGATATGAAATTTGTAAGAACATTGAATTGATTAAGCGATCCAGGGATATGCTCCAGTGAGGCATTTTTGTAAAGCGTGAACATGTTCTATTGCTTACTTATGTGAAAAGTAGTTTTGCTGGGCACATATGTTTGTGTATCCGAGAACTAGAGTGTCCAGCTATTGTAGTCTTTATCATTCACACTTCGAGAGCTACAGCTAATTATTGGCTTTTTACTTCTTTGAAGCCTCTAGCAGGAATGGAAAAAACGATTTCGTGATGGTTGGTAGCATTTTGTAGACTAGTAACCCTGATTGAACTTTGTACTAAAAATAAAACAAACCACTGAAACGCTTAGTTTAGAAGACTACTTATAAAAATATAAACAAGATTTTCATTATTCCATTTTTTTTGAGGTATTTTGGTTACAGCTTTGCGATGACTTTGAGTATTTTGCATCAACATCTACCAACATAAACAAAAAAACATGAGCAAACTTTTCAGAAATATTAAGTTTTTTGAATCCGCTTAACATTTATGAATTTTTAATTAAATGTTTTTCTTGTTTCAACTTTTCATGCATTTTTATGTTTCCAACGTTCCGGCAACCACCCGTAAATAACGACTTGCTGTGAAAAAAAACCAACAACAACTACAACAACAACGTTAAAAAATCATTAAAACCAACATACAGAAACAAATGTTTTTACCTTGGGACTACAATAGACCCAACAGAGATAAAACATACAGCAACGATAACAATGGTAACGATGACAACAACAAAAACAAACAAAACGAAAGCTCTGAAGACATTTTAGACACAGATGATCAAGATGACGATGATGATGCTGATGATGATGCTTTTCATCGTTGGCTGACGTCTACAGAGACAAATAACAAGAATAATTTCACTCTAAATGATGCAATTATTGGAAGAGATGACTTTGGTCTGGAGGTTGCTGCTGCCGGTGATGGCGTTTTAGATGGCAACAATAATGACTATGATGTGGATGAGAGAAATTATGAAAATATGGATTTGGAAATGAGCACAGGACGTGCAGCGGTAAAAACGGTAAAACCACCATTCACAATGAAAGGGGTCACGACAACAACAGCGGCTCTCTATACCTTAAATACATTTGAACAGGAAGGAGGAGAAGCAATTTCAAATGAGAATATTCAAAAGCCCGAAAATGAACAAACTTTCATTGGAAATAAAAACAACAAAAGCCACAGCAAGGGAATAATTTATGGCAATGACAAAAGTAGCAGCAACAACAATAATTTACCATTCAGCAGCAATTCCTTTGACATGGACGGCAGCCACACCAGCAGTAGAACGACTGCAGGCAGCACAACCTCCAGTAATGAAGAAAACGGTGTTGCTAGCGTTGTTAATATTGATATAATGTTAACAGCATCATCTGCTGACTTGCAACAACAGCCACAGGATAGGAATACTAAAACCACCAACCAGCAACGGCAATTGCAGCTGCATGAAGAGCAAAAACTCACACATTCGCCAGCTTTAATTTCTAATACAAATAATGTTGATAATAACAATAGTTTGTACTCAATAATAAATGACAATAACAGGAACTTCAGTGCTGGCAGCAACAAAAGAAATAAAACCAACAATGTTGGTGATGGTCTAAGTGTAGTAGAACGCACACAATTGCATGGAAATGTGGGTGTCAATGTGTCAAACAGCAACAATAATGCTAACAACAATAGTGCCAACAGCCAAAATTTATCAAGTAGTAGCGATAACCTTAGATTTAACCGTATAACGGCGTTGGCGTCACAAACAAATTCAACAGCAGCTGTTGCAACGCCCCCTTCGTCCAGCACAACTTTGGGTCCGGAACGGCAGTGCAATGTTATGGGTAAGTGACCACCAAAGAGCAAAAACGAAAAAAAAATTGAATTCTAAATAAATTGAAAATAAAGTGCATGTGGTGAAACTTTATATTATTTTAATGCGTTAGAGTGAACTTCTGAAAAACTTTGCATGTGTCTTTACAACCAAAGTGTCTTTTGGATGCACTCAAAATGGGCAAAATCTACTTTTAATCGAAGTAATGCTGGTCAAGAACTAATTATTAGGGTACAAAGTACAGTGTCCTTCATTCAGAATTGCACTTTTCAACCAAATTTAAAAGTCTAGTCCAGTTTTTGCAGTTTTACATTTTCATATACATTTTTTTTAACCAAACACGTAAAAAGAGAAAAATATTTATAATAGAAAAATATTATGATCGTATCAACAACGTTATGTTCAGTATAACGATATTATGCTTGCAACCACATAATATGGTTAAGCTAACCATATAGTATGTTTAAAGTACATATATATTATACGTCTGCAAACAAGTTGTGTTTGTCTACAGCCATAATATATTCAGCCATATATTTCAACAATAATATGTTCCACTTCCAATTCATATTTTTTCTGTGGAATTGACAGTTTTTCTCCATTTTAAACCTTTTTATGTTTTGACATTTTTTTTATAACTTTTCCAAAATTAATTCTGTGTGCTATATAAAGCATAAGATCAGCATTATGAAAATAAATAGTTATGTACAAATCTTTATACATCAAAACGTTAAGTGGAAATTAAGAGCAGTTTCCCTTACCGGCACTTAAATTCCAAAATATTGTAAGTACACATTTTATTTTTAAGATTAGAATGAGAAACAACTACTTAGTTCCACCTAATGTGAGGAACACAACTGGGACGCACGACGAACTTTTCGCCGAGATTATTCGCCGTCAAAAGTAAAATACATTGGTGTATATGAAAATGCAAACAGTCTCTGACTGTTTGCTGACTGTTGTTGTCCGTTAATTTAGGAATAAAGGCCTTTCTATAATATTTGGAGTTGCCAGATGGTCCAAAAGTAAACAAACAACAGCAATAGCAAAGCATTGCATTGAACACAAGCACACACCTGACTTTGATCCAGTACGAATTTTAGACAAGGAAAGAAAAGTAAGAAAGCGATATACATTGGAGAGTTTGAGAATAAAAAAAACAACGAGCGGGTAAATGCAGTTAATTACAAAGAAGACATTGACAAGTTGAGCGCCAACTATAACATAGTTCTAAGTTAGTTGGCATTAGTGAGATTTGTTACCTGTGATATTTTCTTGTGATAATTAGTTTTTTTTTACCGATTATTTATTTTTGTGTTTGTGATTGTCCAGTTTATAATGCAAAACGGTGATACATTTGCATGCATGTACAATTTAAATAATGTAAGATCATTAATTTGAAGAAAAGTAAGTGTAATTAATTTTGTTATTAGTTTCTCCCATTACATTACCAAAATCTATTGTTGTTGCTTAATATTGTTTTTCATTTTTTTAATCATGTTGCCAGATTGCACTAAATAAAAATTTACCCCTGAAGAAGTTGGAAATAAACCAACGAAACGTCGAGAACGATTTAAATGAAAAAATGTAATTTTTCTTTTAAATGAAAAGATAAACTAATGACCTTGAAAGCCCATTTTGGTTGGACACCATAAAAGGAATCAATTTATCTAATTTAAGAATGTCGATATTGATAACACATTTGATAAATTTATTTTTATTTCTTATGCCGGCGAACGACGAAAAAATCAGTAACATGTGGCCATTTTGGTTTTAGTTTTCAAGTGTTTTAGTAAAAACAGTTAATTTTTACTTTAATAGTTTTTATTTTAAATGCTAAGTTTTGACTTTTTGCATTTAAAATAAAATGCGAACATATTAGATTATAAAACATGTTTGTAGTGTTTAATATTTTGTTTTTGGTAATGCTAAATTTTTTAGCCACCAATTTTTTTAATAAGGTCACCCCATCAGCTGTTCAACTATAATAAGATAAAACTAAAAAACTGAGAAAATTAATACAAGTGAAATCATAATGTTTACGCACAAGCAAAAAGGGTTTTACCATAATGAACATGATGTTCATTATTTTAATTATTTTCACAAAATTTGAAATTCTTTGATTCATTTAAATTTTTTTTTAGCTTTGAACAAACAATAAACAACTTTATCAATTATCATACGACGAATTTACACAGCGAATTTTAACCGGCGTATTCGTCGAAATGGGCGAAATTCGTCGTTCGTCCCAGTTGTGTTCCTAGCAGAAGTCCTTTTGGAAATGTTTTTTCTGAAATTAAAAAGCCGTAAGCACCGTAATTTTTTTTTTAATAAATGTTATAGTTTGAACAAAAAATGCCAGTTTTGCAACCTAATTAAATAGGTATTTAGTTTAACTACATCTAGTTAAACTATTACTAGAGCAGAGTAGCATCAACGAAATCTCGTTGGCACATATGCGGCTGAAAATTAGAGAAAACAAAAAGGATACTAATACCTAAATTAATAAATGAAAACAAATAATTAATAAAATATGTATTCAGTTGCAATTTAATTTAGTTTAAAGCGAATAATGTCATGGTTTTTATTTTTCTATATGTTCTAAGTAGTTTATGGCCCAAAGCAAAGTAATATCGATCCCCAACTGCAAAAGTAACGTAAAGAGAAAAAATAAAATTTTTCCTACATTTATATTAAATTACTTTTTCAGGCTTAAGTTCAACCCTTGGTTTGTCACTACTTTTTAATTAATATCAATTAAGCAAAGAAAAGAAAAATTTAATAGCTAGGTGGACAACCGGCTGTTTCTGGGTAGCAAACACCCTTCAGCAGCACCCCATGAACTTTGGACGTGTCAAATTTCACAATTTTGGCACAGCCGCTTTAACCACTCGGCAACCAAAGCTCACGCAATTTTACCTTCTGTTTGTATACTTAATTAACATTAACCAAAGCAATGATATTTTTGCAGTCTTGGACGATATTTGTCGTCTCAGAAGACTGTTGCTCTCTGTTTATATGAAAGCTTTTTAATACATGTTCTACTTTTTTTATTGCTTAAATTTTTTATTTTGATGTTTATTTTACACTACATAAATGATAAGATAACTAGCTTCAAGATTTGTGTTCCAGTATATTTGGCTATTTCTGGGTTACATTGTTTTGCGTTTAAGATGCCATACTTAGAATTTATATCCAGTTTTATTTTATCACAAATGCAGGCAGCTTCCAGTTTCAAAAGTAATATGAGAAGTATTTAAGTAGCAGAATTCGATTAAATTTAATAAACTCTGTTTATATCCTACAAAATAATGTACATACATGTATGTATAGATGAACCCTCAAACTCAAGGAAAGCACATTAAAATGAACGATGCCCATGAGGCTTCAAAGGCTCTTTGCACCCTCGCACATTAAACACAAATTGTTTATTATTTGCTTTCTAAACCAACAATTAAGTCAACAACATTCCCTTAGCCAGGCCGGCAGTCAGTTAAGCAGTCAGCTGTAAAGTCAAATCGTCAAAAGTCATCAGCCCAACAAGAGCAAAAGTTGCTTATTGTTTTCAACCTTTTCAAATTTCGCAAAAAGAAAAAAAAATATATAAAAACAGCGTAACGAAACAAACAAACAAACTGAGAAAAAGGGAAATGAATGAATGAGTGAGTGACTTTATGAAACAATATATGCTAATTTGGAAACGTGTTTCAAATGTTAAATATATTCCAAAAAAAAGGCCTAAAAGCAAACGAGAGAAAAATATGCGAAATTTGAAAATGAAAAAAGTCTTGTTGGGAAAGCAAAGTTTTCTGAAGTGTTTGGCAGCTGTAGGCTGGTTGACGAGTGTCGAACAGAATATATTTACATTTTGTATGTCATGTTGTATTTGTGCTAGTAACCTAAAAAACAGCCACAACAACAAGTAAGCAAGAGTTATATTTTGAGCCGAAAGCTTTATCCTTGAATGGAGAATCTCAGTATGTTGACTTTTCCGTATAAGCGGAAAACCATCCTCCATTTAAATCGTACGCATACGTAATTGTTGTTTACATACGCAATTGTTTTAGAGTGGCTTTACAGACGGGTAACTTATCACTTTATCAATAGTAAATATTTTTAGGTGTTATAAATATATTCTTTTACATTGCTCCTGGGGAATAAACGCCTACATATTTATGAAAAAACCACTGTTTGTTTGCCCATGTCTCACGACATACACCTAAGCCACTATAGGCTTGTTCTGTATTTCGTGTACTTAACCATGAATAGTTGATTCACAGGTCTCTGAAGGTATACATATATTCTGGATCAACAGCGATAGAAAAGTCCATTGAGCTTTGTGCGCCTGTCTATCAGTGTGTAGGCTATTGAAATAAAATTTCTGAGAAAACTACTTGACAAAAATATTACTTTTGTTATCCAACTGTTTGTACAACTGGTTATTTAAACTATAGGTAAATTTTAAGGGCCGATGTGGATTTTCAATAAAACACAAATTATTCAGGAAATGTTATCATTTCTTTTTATTATGATACTATTGATGTGGTGCAATTATGAACGGAGCAAAATATCGTACAAATGGCTGCCGCGACATCGACGGCACATCTCCATCGACGGCACATCTCCATCGAATTTTTTGGATGACATTGTGGCATAATTGAAGTTCTATGCCATACACCTTTTTTCAAATAACCAAAAAAAAAGGAATTTTCAAATCACATGGCCAACTGACACGGTCATTGGATTTGTCATGCCAAAGAGCGATTGTCTCTTTAGCTGTGTGGCAAGTAGCACCGTCCTGTTGAAACCACATATCGTCCACAGCCATAAGCTCTAATTTGGGCCATAAAAAGTTCGTTATCATCCCACGATAGCGAACACCATTCACAGTAATTGACCGGCCTCATTTTGCCAAAAATTTGGCCCGATGATGCCGCCAGCCCATAAGCCGCACCAAATAGCAACTTTCTGTGGGTTTTTCAACAATAAATTTACAAATTTCTTACTTTACTTATTTTTTGTGGTTCAAAGCAAGTCTAATATACGCTTACAGAACCAACAACGCTTTGATAAGGAACATATATGTATAAGTTCAAAGGTAAACAAATAAACGTGAGTGATTGTTGAATTTCTTAAGACGCAAAAGACGGTTTTTTTTTTTCCAAATTTGGAAAAATATGTAAATTAATTTGCTTGTAAATAAACTGCATTGAATATTATTAGTAACAATATGATGAGGATTAGGGTAATTCTAAAAAAAAGTTTGGCCCGTGACTCAACAGCTTCAAAGTTACAGTGAAAGGCAATCCCGAAAACAAGGATCTAAATTTATGTGCTTTTTATGTCGTCCTTTTACTTTTTGTGCACTGAGAATATTAATTTTCTTAAAGTTCTCCAACTTTTGTTTTATAAACAAAATTAAATACATTCTAAGCAAAAGTGTCATAAAATTAAAGCGGCATATTTTACATACGCAAATAGCTGGATGAGAAACAGACTTGTTAACTAAACGACAGCACGAAAAGTAGTTACATACAGAAATTAATTTCAGTCAATTAAAATAAAAATTTAAAAAGATTAAAACCCTCATTTTTTCACAATTGACCTCAAATTTTTTCACAAAACGTTTAAGCAATGAACTTAATTATTTATTCGCTGTAAGAGCCAATTGAAATTTATTATTTTAGGTCTAAAAAAATAGACCTTAATGCTTTCTGTCTCTTTCAGCCGTCTATATACCGCCGACATTTGGTTGCTGCTAAACAACTCATCAGTAGACTTGGAAAAGCAAAAAATAATGTTTGAAGCCCAACCCTGTATTCTGTATAAAAAAGTTTGTTTGAGCATTTCTGATTCTCATTTTGTTCGTGAGAATTTTGGAATAAGTAGTTGGGCTTCAAACATTCTTTTCTGCTTTTTCAAGTCTACTGATGAGTTGTTTAGCAGCAACGAAATGTCGGTGGCATATAGACGGCTGAAAGAGACAGAAAGCATTAAGGTCTATTTTTTTAGACCTAAAGTAATAAAAAACTTTTAAGCATTATAATATATTTGCAAAAGCGCTTTTAGTTCAAGTGATTGCTTTGATTGGTATTAATAATAAAGATGAAAACTAAATAGAATATAAGAAAATGAAATTATGATTTGGGTTGGCAAACAGCAAGCTGGTTGGAAGCCACTACGCTTCTCTATTTTAGGGTTCCGTTTTTAGGGTTCCGTACTCATAGAGGAAAAACGGAACACTATTACTGAACACTATTAAGTCCATCTGTCTGAACGTCCGCCCGTCACAGGCTCTATTCTCCCAAACAGTAAGAGCTAGAGAGCTGAAGTTTTCACAGAGCATATGGTTACCCGGCCGCTACAACAACAAAAAGCTAGAAACTTTATAGGGTGTCCATACAAGAAACTGTGCAAGCTAGCTAATATAGCTGTTACTTTTAAGTCACACAAGGGAGTGGCATGAATTTTCCATAGCATATGTGATTACAACAATTACTGAAAACAACAAAAAGTAGGAAAATAAAAGGTGCTCACATACAAGATATTGAAATTAGTCGTAACTTTTGAACCGTAAGAGCGAGCCATTTGACATTTGCACAGTACAGCCAGCATTCACCTGGCCTACACAACACCAAATAGCAAACATAGCAAAAAGTGAAAATTTAAATGTCGCGCTTTGTACGGGGACACCCTTTAATGAAAAAATGACTTTCGTTTTTTAGCCATACAATTAAAAGTTTAATACTAACTTGTACATCAGGGTTACCCGTTGTCAAGAACTTGCACGTTAGTACGGAGCCCGTGCTGTGCGAGTCAGTCTCCTACTTGGTTCAGTTTATTATTTTTTTATGCGGTAATTTTGCTTATTTTTTATTTTCGTTTACTGAGTGAAAAAAGTATTTTATTTTTGCTTATCAAGTAAACAACTCGAATTAGCTAACCCCTTGTGATTTGTGATCATTTAATTGAATGTTCCTTTCATAATTACACGAAAAAGGAAGTTTTCTTAAATTACCATAAATTTGCTTTTGCTCAATGTCAACATTGTAAATTAAATGACCAGAAAATACAGAGAAACAAAACAAAAATACGTTTGAATAGCCCTTAATAAATTAACAAATTTTTGTTTTTGCTTTTATTTGTGAGAGAAAAAGCCCTTGGCAATTATAACATTTAACCTTGGTATAAGAATATAAGTGCGTAGGGAAGGGTAACAAATGATGATTTATTGAAATACAGTAGGGTCTCGAGTACTTCATTATCCGGTCAATATTTAAGATAATTCTTATAACTGGAAATGATAGAACAAACTTACTTGCTTCAGGAGCAAGAGAGTTAAGCAACATAAGCTTGCTCTGCGCGAAACCTTTCGATGCAGTTAAATTTGAGCTAAAGAACTTTGCACATAGGGCTCATTTAACTCTCTAGAATAACGAAATAGGGAGAATCAAAGCAAGAATTCTATGGGGGGATCCAGATGAGGAAAAAACGGGGCGACTGCCAAAACTTAGCAAGCCCGAAATAAGTGGAAATGATGGGAGATCTGGCAGGCCACTGTCAACTACTGGCACATCTTAACCGCATAGGAATATCGGAAGGAGATGAATGTAGAGCATGTGGGGAGGCACTCCAGATACTAGAACACTATTTATGCTAGTGCTTTTCCTTCTCACATATAGCTATGGGCCTGTTGGTAAAGGCATAACAACTCTGCATGTTATGCGCACAACGTTCGAAAATGCAAACATTGACAATACTGCAGCAGTAATCTGTTCGTAAATGCAACACTCACGTATGTATATTAGGCACAACTAAAAACAAAAAATTAATCATAAAAATGGCTGATACAATGAATGAGTGAGTATAAAAATTGTTTGCTTTTTAATAAGTATTTCCTATTTAACATTTTTTTTTTATTTTCAGACTCGTCTGAAAATAAAAAAATTCACAGATGGAATTAATTATTAATTTTTCCATTTTTACAATTTATTAGAAGAAAAAAGAAATGAAATTCTCCGTTCGTAAATGCAACAGTAAAACGAACAGACCCTATTCTATAGACCTATGAGTCAAACTACTCATGTTATTTTATCTATAATTTTTGACCTTTGTTGTTAAAAATTAATAAAACTATTTTTTAAAGCTTAAGGTCTTTTATTTTTCTTTATTAATTCTTCGATATTTCGCTAACAAAAAAAAAAAAAACAATTAAAGCAAAACAAAAATAAAAACAATTAAAGATTCCTGACGATGCTAACAAACTGTTAGCGAAATATCGAAGAATTAATAAAGAAAAATAAAAGACCTTAAGCTTTAAAAAATAGTTTTATTAATTCAAACTACTCATGGTTAAATCTACGGAACATACAACAAGTCTCTAGTATGTCTCGAGTTATGGGCAAACAAACCCCTCCAATCAATCTAACCTAACCTAAAAACTCCCGCGACTCTCATAAAGCATAAAAAAATATCGAAAATAATTAATATTTTTCACTGGCTTTGCGTAAGTATGCTAGTATGTAAACGATGCCAAATCTCAAAATTCATATATGATTTAAGTTCAGACTTCGATCAACGAAGTGTATTCATGATACGGGTAAATTTATTAATTTAAGTCACTGTCAACTGTGTATTTTTAAGACAAGTGTAGAACGTAAATGAAATGAAATCAATTTAGACATTCTTGAGTAAAATCTTACCTAGCTGCACTTCTACTTGCTCATAAGTTTGCGTAATGGATTGAAGAGAATCTGTATAAAAGTCAATATATGACAGCTGTAGCTGTGCTGTTTTTTAATTCAATGCATTTTACTACTACCATTCGATTCGGCACCCTTACCATATAAAAATATCTGTTATCAAAATTTTATGCGAAATAAATATTATACATGTTAAAGTTAAATTGAGTTGGACTATAACTATAATACGTGATTCAGGTATTTGTTAAATATTTTTTTAGCCTTCATATGTAACAGACACCTTCATGACTTTAACCCTTAAGTGAACACCAAAATGAGTTTACCTAAACGAACCCCAGTGTCTGGCGGGAGCCTCTTGTATTTTGTATGAAATGTAATTTCTATTGCAAGTAAATTGATAAAATATGCTTGTTGGTTTTTTAAATTAATTATATTTTTGGAACGAAGTTCCTTAACGCGGCTTGCTGGTAGTGGAAATTAGTAGAAATCGTCACGAAAGCGTGTGAGCTGTTTGTATGTATTGGTGTACTGTCGACAAGCAATTGTGTATGATTGGCGGTGTCTCCACTACCAATAAATATTAATTAGTTGGAAAACGTTCCAAAGATTTAAAGAACTCTCAAATTTCAAAATTTCAAAAAAAACACAAAATAAAACATACAAATTTCACCTTGTATTACATTCAAAGATGAAAAAAAAACGTAAGGAACTTCGTTCCTAACAGGGGTCCCCCGACCGCATTTCTTTTTTATTCATTTTTGAAAAATAGCTATAGCAAAACGTAAGCATTTAAAAAAAAATTTAAAAATTCATTCATATCATTAAAATAGTTGCTATATACATAATGGTATATGCAGTCTTATTTACACTTAAAACATGTATAATCACACTGAATACTGAAGGCGAACATGATTTTTACAGAATTTGCAGAAGCATCTAGTGCTACTCATGACATTGTCTATATCCTGGCAAATAGCACACTTCGATTTATTTTTCCAAACCTCAGGGCCACTTTCTTGGCTCAAAATGTCTTTGGGTTCCTGAAAAAGTAAGATAATTGTATGTTTTCTAAATAGTTCGTTTTGGATTTGAAAATTATTCTATTCCCGACCTACTAACAAAATTTGCTGTAACTTTCTTGTTTTTGTTTAGTTCTTCAACACAAGGATAAGCAAGCTGTTCCGAATGGCGGGATAAAAATATTCTTCTGGCGCCTTCTGTAGTAGTATAGTGAACTATTGATAGCAGTATAACAGCCTTATTTTTTTTTTCGCAACATAAGAGCATATAGAAATATTGTCATGGAACCCAAACTCAATGGATAACACTTCACGTTTTGGATGTTTTTTCATCTCTAGTGGAACACATCGCTAGTTACTCCTGAGTGTGCCAACCAAACCAAGACCAATTGCCATTGGTCGCTGGCATAAGTCAAGAGTCGTAAAAAAGTTATCAGCAACTATTGTTCTCCCCGAACCTTTGTAGCGCATTGATAGGCGCATAAGTTCGTTTTCGCTCTGTTTTTCGGCCCTGCTCTCTTCCAGTATAAATATTACCCTCTAATCGGAAATGAGTTTGAATCTACACTAATTTGTGCACAAGCAGAAAAAATATTTGGTTGCCAACTTGCGGAATTCTTCAAAATAAACACAAGAAAAAGGTTTTTTTTATGATAAGTGTGCTTTTTATATACATTTTGTTTGTTTCTATGCAGAGTATTTTGTTCATATTGTTATAGGGTCTGGCTGGACCCTGGAGGTTCAAACGTGAATAAAAATTTCTTGAGAGCAATTGTCACTCCCACAGATAAAAAATTATTAGTTATTCTACATTTTCTTATACAAAACACCTTTATTGAGGAATTCATGAAAAATCAGTAGCCTATGTCTACGCTATATATATATATATATAAAATGTTAAGAAAAACCTTAAAAATGTCTGGCCAGACCCTGGTGTTCACTTAAGGGTTAAAGACCGCTTCTAGCATTTCATACATTTTTAATAAATTCTCAAAAAGGCATTTACCTGTTTTAATCTGAGAAGATTAAGTTTTTAATCCTGTATCTAAACAAAAAAACGACCTTTTTACTTCACACATCACAAATGTGAGGTTTACAAAAAGAGCTTACAAATAATTTAGGTCTGTTGTTAAGTATTCTTAAATATATTTCAGCTGCTTTAATGTGCGTTTATTTGTATACGCCTGAGTGAATGAACACCTGAGTGTTGATGTATTACCTAGATTTTGTAGCGTTTTGCCTTGCCTCAAGCTTTCCGTTCTTGAGCAATGCTGACGAGTTAGGAAATGAAAAGGCCACGCAATCCTACAGATGATGAGTCAGGGCGTAGTACTATTTATATTTTATTTATTTTTTTCTTAACATGTATAATAAAAATACTTTAATAAAAGCAAAACAGTTTGGTCCGTAACAGAAAAGGGAATGAAAGAAGAAATAAAAATGTGGTTTTAATATGTTGATATGTACATATATTTTGTAGTGCTAAAAGTTTGGTACTCGTCTCTATACCACCATTTGTCCCACTGGAAGTTTCCACTCCAATTGCTTAATTTTGAAGTCGTTTCTGAAGACAAAGCAACACACATTTGACCTATTCCTGTAAAATTTATAAGTATTTTCCATATTAGTTTTCAATACACATACCCTAAAATAAGTATGCGGATGCCACATACATGAAATGCTCATGTTCTAGTTTGTTATCAGGTATTTTTTAAGTTTAAGCAGCTTAGATAAGGTTAGCTGTGATTCCTTTAAAACACATCTCTTAAAAGATATACTTATCTGCATATATTGTACAAACTTTATTGTTTTGAAGCTCTGCACATATTATTTAAGTTAAGCTTTATAAATAAATAGTTTGTAAACGAAAACAAAAAATTTTTACTCATAAATTGAAAAAAAATTTTCGAAAAAGTCATTCGACGACACCGGTTTTAAAATTCCAAAGCAAAGTTTTCATTTTTTAAAATCGAAAATAAACTCTAAGGCGCCGTGAACCTTTCTTGACTTTGTCTTGGTTGGAGTGACAGCCACCCCATCATGAAACGCAACGTTCGGTTAATAACTGAAATTTTTACTACAAATATATTATTTCAGACTTACAGTAATACATTTCAATTGGCTCTGATAGCAAATGGATAATTAGAAACAATTCTGAATATTCTAAAAAGTTTCTGTTTTCCTCTTTGATACTTTCAAAAATAAAATCGTAATCACCATACGGCAACTCATTGTACGAAGGTTGTAAAGAAAAATAAAAGTATTGTGAAACGATAAAGTGAACTATTATAGCAAATAAATAATTAAGTCCATTTTCGAATTTATTTGCGAGCGTTGTGTTTGTGTCCGAAATTCTCACTCCGAATAGAACGAAAAACATACGACTAAAACTGTGAATTCAGCCACTAATAATGTGCTAGTTGAAAAAACCGACAGAAGGGCCACCCAGTGACTAAACCTAATAGATGACTAAAATCGGTGCACAACTTTATAAGTTATTCACAAAAACTCAAAAATTGCAGTTTTAAACAGTCACCAGACGTAGCCTCATAAATAAAAAAAAAAGAATTTATTACATGAAAGTAGTAGGAAGAAACATTTTATTGACTTATCAAAATAAAGCAATTTCGACTAAGGAAAGTAAAAGACAACTTGCATATCGATACCCAAAATGCAAAATTCCATAACTAACAAATTATTCAACATTGACTTTGCTATAGTTTCGGTATGAAACACGCTGAGTTAGTAAAAAAAAAATATACACGTACAATTTTACATTTTGTTAATAATTGCGTTTTGCAATATATTTTAATTTATTATTCGGTAGACCAGTAATTTGAAGTGTAAATGTTTGTTTAGAAATTCATTCTTCTGCCTCCTGCAGATTCCAACATATATCCTCTAAAAGCGAGTCAAGTTTCTTGTCATATGTAGGTACGTATGTATGTGTATGTGTGTATACCCTGCCCGCAACTCAGTTAACTAGTAATGATAATAAGCTAACTTTTTTACAGCTGATGGTGGTTGACACTTCGACTATTTTTAATGGAAATGACTGACTATTTTAACATTACGATGTCTTAGGAGGTAGTCAATTGTCCGACTGTGCATTACTTTTCAACTAACTTAAAGTTAGCTACTTCAAAGTCAGTACCCACAGAAAAAAATGTACAAATCAAGGCTGATTTTACATTTTTCGGTGGTAATATTATATTTTATTAAATTAAATTTCATCCTACTTCCAATTTTGTTTTTGTTAGCCTCTGGTGGGAATCGAACCACTAAGCCTCAAGACTGGTGAGCAGCCTACATACTCACTCAGCCATCGCAACATTTAAAACGAATGCGACAATAGGCAATTTAATTAAAGAGTTATTTACCGTGTATGTGTGTATGTTGTTATTTGAATTTTGGGTTAACTCTGCACTACGTTTCAGCTAGCTTATAGCCAGTACACAAAAAGTGAATTACAAATCGATTGTATTGTAGCTAATTTGAAGCTAGTCCATAAAAGTTAACTTAAAGTTAACTATTTTAGTAGTCGACTACTCAATGTCCGACAGGGATGAACTGTAAGTCGATTTTATTTGTAGTCGACTACCAATTTGCTGCAGGGTATAATTTGTTAGTTACGGAATTATGCCTTTGGGTATAGATATGTAAGTTGTTTTTACTTCCGTCAGTTAAAATTGCTTTATTTTGATAAGCATACGAAATGTTTCGTTCATACTACTTTTATTTAATAAAAAAAAATTTATTTTTATTTTTTGAGGTTTCGTCTGTTGACTGTTTGAAACTGCAATTTTTGATTTTTTGTGAATAACTTCCACAGTTGTGCACCGATTTCAGTCATTTAAAGCTTATTTTGTTTAAAACTTTATTTGTTATGAACAAATGAAAATTCATCAGTATAACTTTATTTGTAGATTTTTTGTGCTGTTTTAGAGAACAAAAAATTTCAAACTTTTGCAAAAAATTAAATTTTTTTCATCGAAAAAAATTTTTATATTCCAAACTACTGAACTCATTAAAAATATGTTTACAGTGGAAAGATAATTTTATTGCCGAGTTTCGGGTTTGGTTTTCTTTCCGAGATTTTAAATCGTTTTTGAAGTAAGGGAATATATGTTGTCTTACCTCCTCCATTTTTAAAATAACGGTATATCCCAAAAACAAGAGCTTAGCACCACTGAATTCAGCGCACCCGAATTAGGTTTGGTCACTGGGTGCACCGTCTGTCGAAAAAATAAGTTTCAAATTAAAGCACAGTGTAATTTTCAATTGCTAAAAAAGTTGTAAAATTTCTAAAAACATCAGTACACATTTTAGTTTAAGATCAATAGTTGGATTTTTAGTGGTTGCAATATGATAAAGTTGCAGCACAAAGCCTGCCAAAGTTTTGTAACTGTATACTTTAGGAGCGCTAGGAAAATCGACAGCTAATTAAACATTTTTATTTGAATATTTTTTTTTTTTTTTTTTGTAAAAATGATATCTGCCAATTGAAGTTTTGCATGGCTCATATGAAATAGTGAATTGCTGTTGTGTGAATATAGTACATGCACATATGTACGTATTTATGTGTACAAAATTATTAATCTCGCTGGGGTTGTCGTTTCCTTTTCCGTATTCCCAACTGATTGTTATTTGAAAGATGCACAGAGTGCCATCACTGGAAACACACACAAGACAAACAAAAATATAAACGAAATCCTTATTATGCTCTATTGGTTACAAACGTTACATCCTTTGATTGTATGCACACACGTACGGCGCACATGAATAACTTTTGCCACTCTTGTTTGTTTTAAATTTGTAAATGTTTTATATGTTTATTAAATGTAAATTTTGTGTTTTCGTTTCATTTCAGGCACATTGTATAAAATTGGCGATGTTTTGCCGCAGGACACCGGCAATTGCTTGCAATGTATTTGCATTGACGGTTCAACCTCGGATGACACGCCTCGCGTAACTTGTAGTCCACACAATTGCCCGCCTTTAGTGTTGCCAGATTTGTTCGATGCCACGGGTTACTAAGCTCCTTCAGGCACACAACAGCAATGTGCAGCAATAAATCAAGAAATACAACTCATGCAGATGCAGGTGTAAACACACAAAAAAAAAAAAAAAGAAAAAAATCAAAACAAAACAAACAGTCACTCAAAACGACATAGCTTTTAAGTTTTTGACTTCGTCATTGCCCCAAGTGGCTAAAACTTCTGTTTTGTACAGTTTCAAATTGTTGCCCCAACCAATAATCGTTATTGAATTCAATTACCATAGATTGCAACAACAATAACAGCATAAAAATAAAAATATGCAAACAGTTCAGTACTTAACAGGATCTACAAACAAACGCACTCAAAGGTACTGAAAACTATTCCAATTTGAAATTTAAATGCTATGAATGCATTTTATTGCTTTTAAAAAATTTATGCAGAGCTGAAATGGAAAAATATTTAGAATTTATGATTTATTGCCGACAAACGTATGTGCAGTTGTTGTAAGTACGAGTACATACTCGTATTTGTGTTTATTTATGCAATTGTTGTTGGGCGTTTTAGGAAACTATTTTGGCACAAACATTTGCTGCAAAAAGAGGAAGTCAAATATTTTTTGCAATTTATTATTTCTATGATTGTTTTTGAAATGCTTGCAGGCTGTGCCAAATGCAGCTTAAAGTGCCAAAATGTTCAATTTGACTTTATTGTATTTCTTTAAACAAATCCAAATTTAAAGGATCTAGAATGAAAAAAATGCGAAATTTTAAATTTGAGTAAAAAATGTTAAAATTTTATTACTTAATCTTTTCTTTTACTATATTATGTTGATAGTATTAAGTGGGCTATAGTTTAGGCTATTGTTATGATTTTTATTCCCCAATGACTACAAGGTTGCTTATGGATGGAAAAATCAAAAATGTTACATA
The DNA here is from genome assembly GCA_963662145.1 of Sturmia bella. Lineage (NCBI taxonomy): Eukaryota > Metazoa > Arthropoda > Insecta > Diptera > Tachinidae > Sturmia > Sturmia bella. The sequence continues at coordinate 28,578,681 of OY759172.1, forward strand.
AAGCTCTTCGCCAGCAAATATTACCATTTACCAGGAAGCAATTTTGTAAGAGAGGCTGCATTTTGGAAGCGTTTGAAGTGAAGTACCTCGAAATTATTGAGCCTATCATTTTCAATAGGTCATCTTATCTAATGCACTAAAACCGAACTGATTTTGTATAAGTAACATTGAGTACAGTACAACCTCTCTAATCCGAACATTCTCTAGATCGGACTTTCCTGTAATTATTTTAAAAATGTGAACTTAATTATTTATTTACTTTAAAAGCCAATTGAAATGTATTAATTTAGGTCCAAAAATGAACCTTTTTAAAAACCAACGAAATGTCGTCGGCATATGGACAGCTGAAAAAGACAGCAAATATTTTCTAAAAAGCTTCATTTTTGGACCTCAATTAATACATGTTAAAAAATGTATTAATTTTTTCTGCATGATCTGGGTAAGTATTTTTTTTTAGTAAAATGTTTTCGTTATTTTACTGCTGCACAAATTCAATATTTGTGTATGAGCTAGAGCTAAAGAATGTGCAAGATAGATTTAATGAGTTCGTTTGAATTTGCATAGTTATGAATAATGGCCCCTACAAATGAATGCCATTAGGCATTACCGTTGGTAGAAAAGTGCATTTGATGGTGGTAAATCAGCTTAACACTATAGTGTCACAAAGTCGACAATATTCTGTATAAAATCAAGAAGAGAAGGAAATAAGAACATATTCACTATGCAAATATGTCGTCCACAAATTGAAAGCTCTGTTTATACACAATTTCGTAATTCGTTAATTGATTAGTCAATCTAATCAAACACCCTAAACAGGCAAATGAAAATCTTAAAGTAAGGTGAAAATCTTCAATTAGGTGAAGCGGTAATGGTATAGTACAGGGGTGCCCAAAATCTTCTTATGGAAGCGCAAACACCAATACGTATACACTTTATTGACGCACACAAAGAAAAACAGAAATAAACTCATAATAAAAAATGATTTCTTCAAGTGTTTCATACTCACGAAATTATTAAAAAAAAACAACAAAACCATGAAAACAAAAAAACAAAAAACAACAAAATTTACGCTTGGCACCAATGTGTACCAACAAAGCCTGCGTTCTTATTGCTGTGCATATGAAAGTGTTGTTGCTTTGAACTTGGGATATGTGTGTATGTGTGTATTTCATACAAAGAGTTGTTTATACATATTAGAATGCTTAGCCAATGCTTCGCGCTTTTACAAAAACAAAAGCGTACCAAGCGTATAGGCCGTGGGCCGAGAAATTATCTTGTGCCAGTTTTCATGCAACTTATATATGATCTAAAGTGAAATATTTCCATAGCCAATTTTTAAACGGGCAACGTTTGGCTTCAGAAATTTAAATTTAGAAATACATACACGCATATTAATTTTCTATATCTTCCGTGATATGCACTAATTCCACTTTGAAATTCTTGGAAAGTATACGGTCATCTGAAGCAAATTTTTTAAGTAAAATAAATCAAAAAGTTGTTTTTCTTCGACTTACACAATACACATGAGAGTAAGGGTTGTTTTATATTATTTTGTGGAAATACACTTGTGCGTGTGTTTACACATATTTGTGTATGTAGTGGGCTTTGAGGAATTATCAGACAAACACGTTAATTTTTTTCTGTATACATGTGTAGAAAAGTATAATTTATAGTACGGTGTTGCCTACAATAAGCTTATAAGAGTTTGACATAACGTTAATGAATTAGGCTGTTGATGTTTGTTTTGCAGTTTAATTTAGATTTCGAATTTACTCGTATATGTGGGATAAGTTGGGGTGCAATGCACGAATGTGGAAATGATGAAAGACAAAAATTAGAGATTATAAAAAAAGAGGTAATCGATAAAATCAAATTGCAAAAATGTTTAACTTCTCGCATTTGGCAACTAAATTTGTTGGCTCTCCTGAAAATGGTTTTGAAAAACATAGCAGTTACTTTAAAGTATAATCTGCCTAAAAAGGAACCTTAAATGCCAAACTTTTTTATAAGTAACCAAAATTAAATTTATTAAATATTTATAAATTAAAATTTTGGTGTTAGAAACAATTGCAAAACATATTTGGAAGGAGTTTTTAGTTCGAATACCTGGAATATAGTTCGAAAAATATATTCCATGTACCCGCATTGGCACTTAACTTGTATATCACATTCAACATATTTAGAATATACTCATTAAACAAGAGGCAAGCGTTGCGTACATATCAGTTTCATATTCATTTATTTTGTGCGAAACTTATGTATTTTATGGTAATTGAAAATTATGGTTTTCTACGTAATTCCTCCTAAGTAGTGTTACTTAAAATCTGATGTCGCAAGTAAAACACAATTAGAACTTCAAGTATTTATCTCGGTGTGTTTAATATTTAATAAAAAGTCAAAGAACAAGAAAACTATTAAAACAAAAAAAAAAAAGAAAATATAAAATTTTTACAATTTTACAAAGTAAATGATAAATAAAGTTCTTAATAAGGACAAATAATAATTTAATTAGTTTTTAGTTTAATGAAATGACATACATATAAGCAACTTTAATTAACTTTTAGTTTTGACCATATCAAAACTTTGAGGCAGAGGTTTGTTCATAAGAATTTCTTTTACCAAAATTAACAACTTTTCTTTTTTGCGGCTTACAGGATACGACCATTCATAACTTTTGTCTAACGACGTAATCGCTTTCAATTTATTGCGGTTTATAAAAAACGATTTTACTCACCAGAAGTGTCAATAAGGGAGAAATAAAATTATACTCGAAAAATAAAAACATGTGTAGTTTCCCATAAAATATTTCATTGAAATAATTTTTATTAAAATAAAATAATATGATATGAGCAAAATTTGCATTGCACAAATAGAAATTTTATTTCTCTTGGTCAGATAAATAACGCATGAAGAACTCAAATTTTCACAGTCAATGGTGTTTTACATGTGCTAGACAAGCCCACTGCCCGGTGAACTTTGTAGCCCAGGGGATAATTTTTGGCTTTTGTTCGTTGTCAAATTTTTCTTTTCGTTTAAACACGAAAAAAAAAAACTGAATTGAAAAACTTCGTTCCATTAATGAACGTGCACTCATACAGCGAAGTAGTTTTAATGAAGCCTTTTCATCACCCGCAAGAATTAATTCATTATTCGGCGAATTTGCCAGCATAGGTCATTATTTTTTGTTTCTTGCTTTTCAGTACTATATGTTATTTTTTTTCTTTGTTTCCAAAAATGCTTTCACCAAAAATCTCTAGACTAACCAACGACTTTTAGTTATAAAATGTTTGCTTATGGAGCATTTTCTTGAAATTTTTACCTTAAAAGTAATCATTATTACTATTTTCCATAAAAAATTTAATTAAAAATTTTTATTAAAATAAAATGTATAATACAAATAAATAAATGTTTCTTATACAAAAAGAAAATCTTTTCTTTTGACCTGCTGAACAGACCAAGGTGAATTAAAAATTTGATAACCAATAGTATTATTTACTCTAACAGAATGCATGTATTATTAATTATTTTGTCAGGCTTTAGCTGGATTTTACTTCCTCAGAATTCAGAAAAAATTTTAGTGGTGAAATTGTAGTGGTCAATATTTTTAAAGAAGGCAAGAAAAGTAGAGGTGAAGAAGACTTACTGGGGAAGATACCGCGGCTGTTTTACTTAAACACAACAAGGAATTAGACTCTTATATAAACTTCTGCCTCAGACAACCTCTTCATTTGAGAGTCTTATAGTTTTTTAAAATATCCCAGCACTATGCTAATTTATCACTTCAGTACCAACAGCTTCCATCATCCATTACTTTAAAGCTTTATATTAATATAATTAACTGTAATCGAAAAAATACCTTGCAATATATCTGTATTGATTTAAAAAGTGTGAATGTGTTTTTGCTTACATTCTTCTTTGCTTAAGCTTCGTATAGACGGTTGTCAGATCTTACAATATTGTAAGACCTAACAACGTGCTGGCAATCTACTAGAAATACAAAATTGTCAGCATTAAGTAAATTATCAGTTCAGACAATTGCAAGCAAATCGTACAATTTCATTGCCAGACAATTACCTGACAATAAATTCAGCTACCAACGAAAGTCGTCAGCTTACACGGATGTAAGATTTCCTGCGTATCAAAAATTATCAGCCAATTGTCATTATCAAAATACACACATGCCATTATTCATTCTTTATTTTTCTCGCTCAATAACCATGTTTTTAAGTATTTTATTCTCTTTTCTGCAACTTTTTATCTCTCGTATTCACATTTCTACTATTCTCTTGTTTTTTTCTTTCCCTTTCGTGCACACACATTTTTCTTTATTATTCTTTGTCATTACTCTGACAATGACGCCATTATGAGGTGTTGAGAATTTATGCATCTTACAATATGCCAATGCCTGACAATGTACTAGCAATGAGGATGTCAAAGTGTTCAGACGACTGACAGTTAACTGACAATTAATTGTTTGGTAGGTGGCCTGCCAGTGCTTTTGCTTACAGTATTGTCAGGAAGAAATTGTAAGTTCTCACGATTGGTTAAAAATATTCCATACATTTTCTGACAATATTGTAAGATCTTACAATCGTCTATACCTAGCTTTACATTATGCCAACAGATGTTTCTGCGTATTTTGTGATGCCTTAATTAAAATTAACATCATCTGCTTAAGCCAAGGTTATGCCAGCTTAGAAACTAAATCCAAAATCTATTACTTTTTTGATGTTTCATTCCGATCCTTTAAGAAATACATCTCGAAGTAGCAGCTATATTTTAGCACTTGTGTAATAGGCTTATGTTTTTAGCATTAAAATAAATCAATTGTTAAAACAGTAATGCCGCTTACAGTTAAGCAAAGTGCTTTATAATTCCTTTCCGCTGATTACTCTCACAGATTAATAGTTTACCAAACGCAATCGTAAATTTCATTGCTAAACACCTCATATTGTGGGTTGAATTGTTGCTGGGATGTTTTAAAAACTTAAGAACCAAAAAAAAAAACACATAATCTTAAACTTCCTGCGTAATTAAAAATGACCATTTTGAAAAACGTTTCTAATATAAGAATAGAAATAAAACAAAAAAATATATGAAAATCGCATCGTATCTAGTGTAACTGGTAGTTAAATTTAGCTTAGTTTTATTAGTAGATAAGACTGTATAAACAATAAATTATTACAAACATTTTAAACATTTACGTTTAGTTTGTACAAACAAACCACTTGTCCAGAAATTTTGCATGAAAAGCTCTCGTGCTTTTGAGTGTTTTCAATAGAAATTTTTCAGACAAGTCGTTTGCTTGTGATGTGGGAATCAAAGGCAAAGTTTGGTTATATTATTTTTTAGACAAATTAACACAAAAATATTAGTTCTTAAGAACCCAGAAAAATACCTTCAAACGAATATAACGAAGTCTGCATCAAAAACTACACTCTCTTAAATTTCACAATTAGAATTATATTTTTATAAAATATATTCTCCACACCAGATGTTCTAATGAGTTTTGTTTTAATATATTTTTTGAAAAAAAAGCATTTTGTTTTTTATTCCACACCAAATTGTTGCATTTTCCTGGCCAGCTGCAGTTTACTGCATGTAATAAATTTTTTACATAAATATATCTTTATTTGTTTTATTATTTATACACAAACAGCAATATTAATACAAAAACAAATATTATTTTAAAGAATTATATTAAATCGTATATTAACTTGACAACAAACTGTGTATTTAAATGAAAGAAGTTATGACAACAAACTATCAAATCAAAAAAAAAAAAGACAAAATTTAATATAAACAATAGTAAGTAAATATTTATGAGCAAGAAATATTTATTATTAAATGAACTTAAATTTAACAAAATGATGTGTTTAAACTATAACCAAACGAGCTCTGAAAGCTGCAACTTATTTATATAATTGAGTTTTAATAACTATTTATTTAAAAACTTTGAAATTTAATACAAAAAAGTTAAAGAGATGAGCAAGTATTAATAAATGTATATGAAATATATAAGCAACCATGAATTTATTAACTGTATAACTTTTTGATGTCAATAGCCTACAACCTCTAAGGTAAGTATATTGATCTGTTCGAGGAAAAAAATAATGGAAATCTGATGTGAATACAATTTTATTGGTTTTTTCTTGTGTATTCTTGTTTTTTTTTCATCTGTTCGCTCAAGCAACTTTACTACCAGGTGGCCGCACAACTACGAAAAAACAACCCCAAAAACCTTTCATGTGTTTTACTGGTAGAATCATGATACAACTAATAAGATAACCTCTTATTTTGTTTTCGTATAACTTCTGAAAACTGTCAAAAAGACATCACTGCTATAAACTTGACAGTATTCACAGAAGAGAGATGAAAAGAGGTTACGCTGGTTTCCTATCTCCTTTTGGCTGCCTTTCATCTTTGTATATCATAACAGTCTTACGAAGTCAGCTGATTAACAGCTCAGCTAATGAGGTTACGCTATTAGTTGTGTCATGGGTAGAATTACGTTCTGCTCCGTCTCTTCATTCCTTTTGTTTGTGTTTTTGTGTTGTGTATTTATGCAATTTGTAAGCCGTTGATAGTTCTTGAAGCTAGAATCAGTAATCAGCTGCTTTTGCAAGGCTACCTAGTATAAAGATATCTTGCGTATGCGAAAAAAACAAATCTGGCTTTGTTAATATTTCCCCTTGCGTGCGAACTAACATTATTTTATGATTCCGAAAGAGCAAATGGAAAATAACTGCCTGTTCCTCAATGTCGCAACCGCGCGACTGTTTGCTTTCTAAGCGAAAGAAAATGGTTTTGGGTTCCTCTATGAATTTCTTTTATTCGAACGACGACAAGTCGAAGAAACGTAAGTGTTTTCATACAAAATCCGATTCCTCAGTATCGATCATGTCGTCAGCACTGCGAACACAAATGTCAAAATCAAAAACTTGCTGTTTTGCTATCGAGTGGGAGTTTTTATAGAAAACTTTTGTTAAAAAACTGGGGAAAAAAACTTTAAACTCCACATATTTTTAATTTATTTAGTAAATATATTAAACAATTATTACATGCATGCATGTAGTTTTCTTAAACAGTTCACTTGGATGGAAGAAAATCTTGAGTTTGCCAGAGGAATACCAGTGCTCATCGCGTCCAAATACTTATTAAAAAAAAATACTTTTAAACATTTTAAATATTAAAACACCACAAAAACTATTTCCGCACTTTCAAAGTGTTTGCTTTTTTATTTTGTACTTTTTTTTATCACAGAGTACTCTGTGTTATTTATGTATGTATTTGCTTTGGCTTGTCAAATACAGCTGACCAGTTTTATGAAGGGTTGTATTTACACAAGAACAATTTAGTAGCTTTTTTCAATACTGCAATAAAAAATCGACTAAAACTTTAATTTACCAATCTGGCGTCTCTGTGAAGTAGATGGCGAAAATTTCATGACGTAAGACTATGCGAACGTAAGCTGGCGGCATAGAGGAATCCAAATTGATTCGAAATCCAGCGATTACGTTTCGATCGCTTACATTTTCTTGCGACATTAAGGAACAGGCAGTAAATATTTTTCAAATAAAGTTTTTTTTTCGATATGTACGTATGGTATATAAACATATGTTTACATACCAGTGAAATTTATTCTTCAAAAAAATGTAAAATATAAAAAAACATTTATATCTAGGCAAAATGTAATACGTTATAAGCTAAATCTGCTAGTTTTGAGACGTAGACAATAGTTCCTCCAATCTACTCATTTTTGTTTGTTTTATTGTCTATAACTAATTAACATAGATAATCTAAATTAGTAAGCGCGTAAATATATTTACTCGCGCTTAAAATACAGTTAAATCATGGGAGCCGGGACAACGGCAAAAACTGAAAATAAGATGGGAACTCACTTAATTTAAGAGGAAGAAAGTTAAGTAACATAAGATGGGAATACGCAAAACTCTTCAATGCGGTTGTTTCTAAGCTTTAGAAGGGCACACTTGTGTGTGGGACTTAATACAAGAGCTCTAGGATCCAGACAAGACAAAAAAAAAAACGAAGGAGGTATTAAGTAACCTAATAAAGCCCAAATCAAGTAGAATAAGGGGAATGATAAAACGTTACTTACCATCAGAAGATGGTGATAGAAGATGAATGTAGGACATGTATTTAGGATATCAAGACAATGCAGCACTCTCTATGCCAATGCTCTACCTTCTTGAAAATGCGGGCCCGCCATTTAGGGAGCGACACCTTGCCGCACATAACTCTTCTATGGGGAGTATGTTGGAGGAAACTAAGAAGTTTTGTGTACATCACCGAGTTCCTGCTGGCCTGTAAGTCAAAACTATTATGGTCAAGTCTACGGAGTGCGCAGTTAATCTAAACTGGCCTAAATGTGTGTCGGAAGAAATGTTGTATCAACCTACCTAATTTAACCAATAGGCAAACATATTTTTCTCCCTCGTGCTTAACCTCAAGGGTTCACGAATAACGAGCGAACTATTTAGTCTTCCAAGAACCCAGATTAGGATCATTGCATTAGTAGTCACTGGTCTCTATGTCTTAAGCATGATATGTGATGACTTAATTTTGTTTTTAATGAATTCTGCAGAGTTTCTCAACATAAACCATGAGTAGCTGACTTCACTACACCTCCTTGGCACCTGCCTTGGAGGATCTTTAGAAATAATTTTTGTAATTTCAGTAGCCTCTTGGAAATGACAATGATACGCTTGGGCTCACTTTCTTATTTTGTAAGGGCAGTAGATTGTTGTTTTCAAAATAGTTTTCAAATCAGTACTCTTCTATGTTCCTCTCCTTTCGACGAACTATCAACTCACTTAGACTTTCTCTTTCAAACTGTTGTTTCTATTTGATCGTCACAATGGAGTAGTGTGCTGGCCCGATGTGGGCTACATATATTTATATTTTATCTTCTAACAGGCGTTTTAACTGAACTACCATGATCAGAAATAGTACTTTTCAAAATTCATTCTAAATTTCTACTAATAATCTTCGTTGCTATGTCCAGCTCTTCTACAATTTCTGCCACACCTTCTTTAATAGCTTCAACATCGTTTTCTTGTTATTTGTTGGCTTGTGTTGTTGCCCCCATCATATGAAAAGTGTTTCAACCTAACTCTGCCTAATTTTTTGACGGTCTTAGACATCCTACATAACGTGGCCATATCTTCTTTTATCAGATGCACTGTAAGTGAAGACCGCAACTCCAAAGAGATTTACCAAATACGTTTGGCACTTTCAGCCCACCTATGAGAAAGAGCAATTGATAAACCAACAGTTGAAAAAGGTAGAAAACAGCTTCCCATTGTGTGTTTTGCAACTCATTGCTTTTAAAAGATTTCGTAGAAAACATTTGGCTATAACAACCTCTCTGCTATTACCTGAGGTGTTAAAGGGTAATATTAAACAACAAACAAAGGAATTACAACTTTTTAATACTGCTTGTTAGAGGGTTACCAAAGTAAGCTCCTTTTGTTTTAGTGCTTTATTAAATAGATTTTTTTTCTTCTTTTTGTTTGAAACCTTTAATAATATTTAACTTATAGCTTATAGCTTCTTAATATCTACCCTTTTGATAAGTTTGGTAGTTAAGAACATATTAATAGAAAATTGAATCTCGTTTGAAGCCAACAACAAAACACAAAGGGTCGCATATGTACCATTCCTACTGAAAAATAGTTCAACAATTATATTATTCATATGTAAGAATAAGGTGGTTTTAATTTTCAAGTTTTATTTAGGGTTTCAATTGTAATCTATAGTCTGGTTATTAAAAGAATTGCTTAGTATTTGATCTAAGACACCAACTTTTAGTGTAAATTTTTTTTTTGCACTAGTAAATCGAAGTGGGGTCAGTCACGGTTAGACCGTGGGAAGTGAAGTCAGTTTCATACCTCTTCATATACATTAAATATTCTAAAGCTCACCTTAACGCAGAGGAAAAGCTCTTGCTGGCGATCTTACTACCCACTGACAACTATAGGGACAAAAGGCTTCAACGTCTGACTCCCTCACGATACCGACCTTGGAAATGACAACTTCTTGCCAGTATGGAAATTTATTATGATGAATCTGCAGCGATCTCTAACGCGACACCTAGCACATTTCACAAAGAACGATGATTCACATTCAGTTATATAAGCTAAGAGAACAACGCCACGTTGTGAACATTTTCTGAGAGAGGAAATGTTTCTGCCGTTCTTTGCACAAGCCGGTGATTGTGTGTTTGCTTGCTGGCTCTTTAGAAAAATATTTCATGTTTATTAAACACTTATCTGAAAAATATTGTACAGATAAGTATCATATAAGAGCTCAAAAAACCCGAAGTAGTTTCATAACTAGCACACCACTAAAGTATAAAGTCATACACCGGTAGATAAATTTGTAATAGGTCTTGCCATGGTTATTATGTCGTTTGTTTTCCTACCGTACAGTTTAAGGTTTGCAATATTAAACAGGTTGCGGTAACTGTTGTTTACAGAATTGTGTCAGTATTATATACACTGATCACTAAACAGACAAATTAGCATTAGTTAATTCGGACATAATCAACTTTGCAAAAATAAATGTTCTGCTCTTGTTCTATAAACATTTTTTTCTTGAGCAAACTTTCGCTAACACTCCCCATTTACCTCTTTCTGCAGACCACTCTCTAATACCACCTTCCTATTTCAGTGCAATGTAATGCATATGTAGCGGTCATCATCAGGGTACTGAGCCAAGATAAAAAAAAATATACTGACGAACTGGCAGAAATGATAGATACTGTGGATCGTAGGGAATCAGCAGAAGCAATGTTGGTAAAACTATGAAAACAGCATACTCTGCGGCAGACCGAAGACAAAAAAATCATGTTAACAAAAATAACCCTAGAAGCGTATCTACAAGGTGGCGCAAAAGTAATCCTTCTATCAGAAAATGCTATAAATTTTGCGATTGGCCCCTGGCCCCACAAGAGATGCTGCCAGGCGTAGCAGACCCCGGAGTAGCCGTTCTGTAGAGAATATTGCTGCTATAGCCGAGGATGTCATGGAAGCGCCGTCGACATTGACCAGACGATCTGCCACGCAAATGGGTATCAGTCGACGGTTTTTACAGCGAATTTTGGTAAAAGATTTGAAGATGTTTCCGTACAAAGTCCAGACGGTGCATCAGCTGTTAGGTGCTGGCCGCCAATCGCGTCTAACATACGCTCAAGCCATCCTTGATCACCACCAAGAGGAAGACGATTTTTCATCAAAAATAATCATGAGTGATGAGTCCCATTTCCATCTTAGCGGGTACGTAAATAAGCAAAATTTACGCTTCTGGGCACTGAAAATCCGCGTATAACCCACGAAGAGCCATTGCACCCGCTCAAAGTCCCTATATGGTGTGGTGTTTTCGCTGGAGGACCTTTTTCTTCGAAGACGTCGCGGGCCAAAAGGTTACTGTGAATGGTGAGCGCTACAGAGTTCAACTAGTTGTTTCGAAGCCGCCACACTTTCTCGTCGAGAAAATTGTCCACCCTGCTAAATGTCTTTGATGTCTTCTTTGTCTAATTTAATTAATATCAATCACAAGGATAATATAAAAAGAACTTGAGCCTGATAAACTTAACACAGAAATAATTTCTGATTAACAATTAGAAATCATAGTTTTCTAGTTTTACCATTTCATAGACGAACAGATGCAGAAATCCCAATAAAACCCTGAAAACCAACGCAATACATACATACGTATGTAGATGCTTATTGGTAAATGCATATATTCATTAAACTTGAAGTAATTTACAGAGAGTATAGTAATAAAACTAAAATGTTAAGTTGCACATGATGCCATACTTTTAAATTATTCTACAGGCAATTACAACAAATTGGGATTTTAAAGCTTGCTCTCAGGACAGCGAGACAGTCGCCGACGGTGATTTAGACATCGGTACTATTTCATGCTTACTGAATAAATAAACTCTCTTCTCACACTCTTCAGCTTCCAAAAACCCCTACGATAGTAATAACTAGGCATTCCTAAGCCCTCAGAGATTTTGCAAACTGCCATGGTGTAGTATTACATACGGATATTCTTCCGAACGAAAGGGCTCGTTTCTTATTTTCATTTCGCGGTAATTTAACACAAGATGTTAAGTAATCAAGAAGTAGTTATTGTGACTCCGCTATAAGTGGGCCTCAAACATACCCCACTAGCTGTAGCATAGTAATGTTGGTGAGAGTTTAAATATCAATGCTTAAAATATTTCACATACTAAAAAGAACATATGCAACACTAGAAAACTTATAAGTTAAAAGTATCCACTCTAATGTTTGTAGTTAAACAAGATTATAGCTCCAAGTTCTTGGGTTCAGTAAACATCTCATTGATAAATCACAGTTACTTATTAGTTATATTTAATGGATACAATTTAAAATAATGCATTTCATTAAATTAAATTTGACAGCAGCAATGTGTAAGATTCATCCCTCTCTTCTGGGATATTTTTTAATTGCCTTTAGGTGAATTTTTGTGGTTGTGAGAAAGCAGATTTTTGTTGCCGGTCTTATTAGCAAAAGAAAGTACTCACTGCCTCGGTTTTTTAATAAATGTTTTATCAAGAACCCAATACACGCTCATGAGCATCAGCACCTGCCGTTTATTGTATTAAACTCGTTCATTAATACAGATCCATCAGCAAATGTTATTTTAATGTTTGAAAGCCAAGGCTGGCATGAACACATATGTAAACCCTTCTCCTTTTCACGTGCAACATATTTAAATCGCACTGGAATAATGAAATGTCAGTGTCTTTTATCTGAACGTGTTAAGCTGATGTATTAATTTTTTAACATCAATTTTACATCATTTAAATGACCACCACGTGAAGGGTGGCAAGCATTGATTCTTTTAAGGTAATTTTCGACCACTTTTTAACACATATTGGGCGGTATCTCAGCCATAACTTGAGGAATGTTAGTTTTTAAGTGCTCAAGAGTTAAAGGTTTATCTGCATAAACACCGAATTTCACGTAGCGCCACAAAAAAGTTTAATGGTGTCAAATCGTATGATCTTGGTGGCCAGTTGATATCGCCACGACGAGAAATTACGCGGTCAGGAAATATCTCTTGCAATAAAGCCATTTTTTCGCCTTGTGGGGCATGTGGCACCCGTCTTGCTGAAATCACATACCAAGTCGTTTTCTTCAACAGCAGGCAAAAAACGTCTGTTATCATATGATCATAACGCTCCGAATTCATGGTGACAGTCGTTCCATCGTTGTTTTCGAAGAAGTAGGGTCCAATCATACCTTCGGACTAAAGAATGCACCAAACAGTGACTTAGTCTGAATGTAACGGCCTTCTTCAACTACTTGAGGATTCTCAGAACCCCAAATAAGACAATTTTGTTTATTAACATACTCAACGAGTGAGAAATGTGCTTCATCTCTGAAGAGAATTTTGTTCGGAAAATCGCCGTCCACCGCCTGTTGTTCAAGCACCCATTCCACGTATCTACGACGTTGACCATTCAGCTGGCTTCAGTTGTTGTGTGAGCTGGATTTTATATGGATGTAGGTGTAGATCTAAATGCAAAATACCCCATTATGTGCCGTAAGACAGTCCTAGTTCCTGAGAACGACGAGAAATCAACACATTCGGGTCTTCGGCAACACTTGCACTTACAGCAGAAATATTTTGAACGAAACGAGAGAAACGATGATGCACAGGCCTTACAATATTTGTAACCGCTCCAGTCTCTTCAAATTTTTTCACAATTTTGGCAATTGCTTGCGTAGTTGGACGCTTATGTAAAACATAATCTCCTCTCAAAGCACGATATGTGGCTGTGGCAGAATCACCATTTTTGTAGTATGTTTTGGTAATTTTTATACGTTGTGTGATAGTTAAGTGATCCATTTTCGTCAATGTTAGACTCTTAGCGGAGAAATAAAAATTGGTTTAACAACCATTACAATTTAAAAGTTTCAGCTTCTATGTTTAGGCAAAATTTCATTGCAATTGGCTGACCAGTTTAGAAATGGCAGATTTGTTTAAAATTTTTTTTATAAAATCTTCCACTGCCTCATGATAAATTTTCCAAAATTGTATAAGTATGTCACTTAGTTTAGCGACACTCCTGTGCTTACTTATTAATGACTTATTATCGGACTTAAATAGAGGAATTGGGTACCATTCTGTGGAAATACTAAGGAAATGCTGGTCAGTTCGGGGACAAAATAATTTATAAATTATTATTAAATTAAGGAAGCAGAGCGGAATATTTCAGGTACGAATTTGGAATTGAATAAGCGTCAGAAATATCAAATCAAGCTCAAATCACTTCCAAATAGTGTCAAAATTATGGTAGTACCAATGTTTTTTAATCAAGTACCGCGTACAGATTTTAGCTGTATTCCATCCGAAATCAGGGCTGGATATGGCTAAAATCAATCCGAAACTAGGATTGAATATGACTAGAGTTAAGTATTTATCAATTGAAAAATCCTTACTTACCAGAAAAACGTGTTGGATTGAAGGAAATCCAAGCTTCTGACATCGTATGGGATTGATTTATGTGCAAATGGATTGAATTATTTTTTCAATGTAGACATGTTCCAGTCGCGAAATGTCAGGGCGACGTCTCAGGTGCCTGAAGAGCACAGTACGCGTTTGTTCAATTTTTAATGACATATCAAAACGGCTAGAACGCATACAAATAACTTATTAATTACCAATTCTCACGTACCTTGATATCAATTGACATCGTACCACGGTACCAACCTGCATCATGGAAGTGAATGGTTGCAAGAAGTAATACATTTTTCATACGTGTACATGAGAAGGTTGTATTTCTTCATATTTGGCATAGAATCAATAATATAAATGAAAAATAATAAATTATAATTAATACTAATACAAGAAACGATGTAAAAAAAAATTGCTGCAACATGCGCAAACATTTAAACAAGTTAAGCAAAACGTGAGTTACATTACAAACTGGCAGCAATTTGTTTGCTTAATAAACGAAGGCAGGAAAGTAAACCTTTATTTGTATGAAATAAATATTTTTGCGTGCGAAGTAATTTTACACATGAGACAGCAATCTGCCGTACACACTTAAAACAAACATGGCCCCAAAGCATTTACACTTCTTGTTCGTAGACCGAAAACATTCAAATAATTGTAACACAACCAACACACTACTTAATTAAATGTTAAGCAATTATTCTTTTTTTTCTGCTGATAAAAAATTAACACAAAATTCATATAAATCACAACGTTTAAGTTGAAGTAATCTGTATAATTTATTTGGGATTGAAACTAAAATGAATGTATATATTTATATAATTTTTGGCACATATATTTTTCTTTTACCTGAATTTATGGTTCATCTGTGTATCTTGGACAGTGCTGCCACAAGCAAAAAAAAAAAAAACAAAAAAAAAAACAGGGAGCCGTGCACCACCTTAAGCAGTGAAAAAAATAATAATAATAAACTCTTTGCAGGAGTCACATTTTTACATTTGTCTATATTGGGCAATTACAGTCAGATCTCAAAGTTTGAAAGTTCAATGTTTTTGTGTTCGGAAGGCGTATGTTTTGACGTTAACATCTTTGCCATCAACTACTCATGCCTTTTGTTTTTCCACCAAGTGTTCATATGTTGCTACTGCTCTAATGTAACTCCCTCTGGAAATACAAAGTGGCAGCCTGCCTCATATACTCGACTTGGTGCGGATAATTCCTTGGTACATAAAGTTCGAGAAGAATCCAGTAGATGCCTATTAAAACCATAGGAGAGAGTTGACTCTTAATGCCCCTCACTTTAACATAGGGGTACAGGACTACTGTTTGGAGCGTATTCCGCTACTCACGGTTAAAATGCCTACTTTGACTGAACTGTGTTTAAACTAGAGATGTGCGGTTGTCGTGAAAATGCCGTGTCAAGCGTGATTTATGCGTGAATCGTGATCCAGTTTTAGAATAATCATGCGTGAGTGCGTGGGCGTGATTTAAAAATAAAATCTTAAGGCAGTTCAAGAAGTTTCACGAAATTTCACGAAAAACTTAGAATACTAATGCCGTTTTCTTTTCTACATCAAAGGGCAACATTTTTCATTTTATATGGCAACCAAAATTCTGAAGGGCATTGATTTATTAATTTTTTTTTTAATTATTTGTGGTTGCGGGGCCATTTTTTTGAATCTTAGTTTCATTTAACTCTTAAAAGTGGTATTTTAGGAAAATAATTTTGTGTAGAAACCAAATTGGCTTAAGTTTTCTGGCTTAGAAAGAAACTTTCACACATCTTGTCATGAATTAATTTTCAATTCAGATTATTGTAGCTCGATTTCTACTACACCTACACATGTATAGTTCATTAGCCTGGGTCGATTTGTTGGGAAAGAAAAGATCTTTAGGAGAAATAATTCCATGATTAATTTTAACCCAATAAGCTATATGCAAGGCAAAACTAAAAATTAAATCATTGGTTAAGCCTACGATTATTGTTTGTTTCAAAACCTTCTTGTCGCATAGATTAAGTAAAAAAAGCAATGTTAGAAGAGCAAACTATGATATGTATATATGATATATATTTATTATACGTAGATGCATACAAACACTATGTACGCATACATATGCGTAATAAAAAAAAATGAACTCATCCGTCTCCATGCGGGTCATTTCTAATTTAACGTAAACTATATTGTTGCATTTGGAAGTGTAAAAGATGAGTTCACATAAGAGTAATAAGTTAGTAGCAATGTCAAGACATTTAATGCAAAGGACAATACAAAATTATTAAAACAAATTTCACAAAAACGAAGTAAGAAGTGGGTAGAAAGAAAAAATAAATGGCTAGATGAAAAAACCGCTAGATCTAGTCGAAAAATGGCTAAGCTGCCAACCATGGCTGTTGCACTTAATTTGAAAAACAAAAATCTATCCTGATTTGAACAATTTAAGACCCGTACGAGTCCGCAACAGACCATTCGTAGAAAACAAGTTCAAGTCATGCCTTGAGTACATTGTTTCGTGGTCAACTTTTAAAGCTTGTGTTCTTTGTTTTTGTAAAACAATTGTTGAGGCTTTTATGCTCTCCTGTTTTACTGTATTTTTTTTTATTGCTATTTTCTTAAATTAATATTTAGTGAAAGTAGGTAATAATTAAACTTTTAAAACAATTTTTGCTTGCCATTAAAGTGTAAATATAAATCATATACATTATTTTCTCAGAACCAGATGTGTTTTTGTTGCTCTTCGTTCTTTAAATGCAATAAGAATATAATTTGATTTGCTTGAATGTTGTTGTAGTTATTTGCGAACAACTGTAATGGATGATGAATACCTATTAAACACTTTCGTTTGCAAGTCTAACTAAGTTTAAGACTGTACTCATTTTGATTAAATTTTGTTTTGTCTTACAACCACTTGTTAGCAATCGAATACAAAAGCTCTAAAAAATTGTATTCTGTTTGAAATCATTTCCTTAATATACAGCAAATAAGTAATGTACAATCAATAACACTACGCAACACATGAATAATATTTTTCTTACCATTTATAATCAATATATTTGTTTGATTTTTTTGATCTATGGTTGTTTCTTTATGAAGGTATTCAATTTTATTACACAGTATGTATACAAATTTTACACTGTTATAATATGAATTTTTAGTTTAATAGTGGGAAAAAAATTATATACGATAATTTTTTGTTTCTGTGACACCAAAATTAATTTTGTGTCGATTTCAATTCTGATAGCAATCAGATTCTACAACAACCCTGAATATGAATTTTTAGTTTAAACATTCTGTTTGGAGTTAGTGGGAAAAAAGTTATATATGATCATTTTTTTCCTTAGCAAAATTTTTATTTTGATTAAACAAAAAAATAATAAAAATGTACTTATTTCTACTTTAGCTGTCTTCCACCAAAAAGACAATTGGCATAGCAAGTACTTACTGCTTGTATTACATTGTAACAATATTTATATATTATCTTCTTTCTGCTTAGAATTTTTCGAGTCTAGTGATGAGTCTATTATCGTCAACGAAATGTCAGCGGCATATAGATGGCTGAAAAAGATAGAAAACAATTGTATGGTCTATTTTTGGACCTAAACTAGTATTTTTTTTTTTTCATTAATTTTTTTTTTATCGTTTTTATGTAATTATCTTCTACTTAATTTTCAACTCTGGTAGGAGGCAATAGTCATTGTAATAAAAAGGTATAACAAGCAATTTAAATAAATGTTGTGTTGTACTATAATATTGCATCAGTTTATTATTTTTGTACAAATTTAGCATGATTTTTAATCAAATTTTGTTCAAACCAATTTTGGTTACCAAACATCAGCTAAACGCAAAAAAATATAAACATAATTTTTCACGTTCGGCCCATCTGGGATTTGAACTCGGGTCTCTTGGCTTAACAGTTGGAGCTGTATAATAATGAGTTGTATAAAAAAGAATGCTTTATAAAATACACACAATGTAATGCAAAAAGTGACAGATATATAAATATAGTTACTATAAAATTTATTGACATATTATTATTTATTTTATTTTTGCTAATGCTTATTAAAAAATTTTTATTTTAATATACAGTGCCAGACTTTCCAATAAAAGTCTGTATATGACCTGTGTGCTTGTACAAGTATATAATTTTGTTTAAATTTTTTAATTGCTAAGATGGCTGAATTGTTAGGGTGGCTGGACGGGCAGTAGTTGGGTTCCCGGATCAAACCGGCAAAGAGAAAAATAATTTATAAATTGTTAAAGAAGTAGACCGAAATATTTCAGGCATGAATTTGGGATTAAATAGACTTTAGAAACATTGAATCAAGTATAACAAGTACCAATGTTCTTAAACAAAGATGTTAAGCTTGGATTTGAACTATGTATATTCAATCCAAAACCAGGACTGAATGTGGCAAAAATCAGTCACAAACTGGAATTGAATATGACTGAAATTAAGTACTTAGCACTTGAAAAATCCCTGCTTCAATGAAGCAAAACGTACTTGATTTAAAAAAATCCGTACTGACTAAACTTCTGGCAGTGATTGGTATTGATTAAAGTAATACAAACAGATTGAGTTGTTTCTCAGTGTGGTCGTGTGAGTTGTGCTTGGACACTTCCATCAAAATTAATGATGAAAGTGAGCCGAGTGAGCACCAGATTCGTTGCTTGGGTAACATTCTTGATTTATAAAAGAATAGTTCCACTCTTTAACTTATTACTGTTACTTACCTCACCAGTAACGGTGGAATCAATTGCCTTTTTAATAAAAAAAGCAACAATTTGGAAGGTTCGAGATCTTATAATGACCGGATATTTTGGTAGAGTAATGTTTTGTTGTAGTGTTTTCATTTTATCTAATAATAGCGGTGGCTTAAAAAGTTCACCGTAATCACGTGGTTTATTCACTTTGGTTTTACTAAACACCAAAAAGAAATATATAAAGAAGGAGATACTCTAGGGTTAATTAGTTCAAGATATCTGTCTTGCTGCTTTAGTGGACAAAGCCGGACTTAATTACATAGATCACCATTACAAATAGTTTAGACAATTTTTGAATTTGCTTGCTTCAATGAAAAGATAATGCAGCTCAAATTAGATATAACAGTTTGAATTCATAAAAAAAACACTCACCTTTCGCTAATCGAGAGAACTAGTGTAATCCTTACCCTTTTAAATAAAACTATAATACACTGAAGCCCCGACTTGCGTCGTTCCGATTTGCGTAGTTTCGATTTGCGTCGCTTTTTAAAACTGGAAAATTTCGATTTGCGTTGTTGCGGTTTCGAGATGCGTCGGCTTAAGTTGCGTCGTTTTGACCCCGATTTGCGTCGATTCGATTTGCATCGTCTTGATTTCGATTTGCGTCGCTAAGCACGGTTACATTTTTTACTGCATCATTGTGGATTACCATTGTTAGCATTTGTAGCGTAGTATGTATTTATCATCTTGAATTCATTAGTTTTTACAACTTCTGGCAACAACAATCGTCACCTGTACGTTAAGAAATTTTCAGATTGCGCGAAAAAAGATGAATCCCCTTTTCTTTTTTATATAAGTGGTGCTAAGAGCAGCTGTCTGGTTATGGTAACAAGTTAGTGTATGATTCACCAGAATATGCCTTAAGGACGTAAAACATGAGTCAAAGTAAAAGAAAAGTAATAAGTCTGGAATTAAAATTGGACGTAATAAAACATTTTAAATCGGGAGAAAAGGCTGCTTTGTTTTAAATATTTTCCCCAACAAATTAAATTTCAGTGCATTTATATAGAAAAAAGTGATTCGATTTGCGTCGTTTTGATTTGCGTCGCGTTTCTCCGGTCCCCATTAACGACGCAAGTCGGGGCTCTAGTGTATTGTTAAATTTCGTTTTTTCGAAAAAAAGATATAAAAGTGAGCACATCCTCGAGTCGAAGATCAAAAAAATTTACCCTCAATTCTTTTAAATCCCTGTAACTACAAATAGTTGTAATCGCTGATGATTGAATATAATAATTCTTCTAACTTAAGGTTGACATCACCTATTTTTTTATAGTTCCTCCTGCTAATCTAAATGTAGAGTTAGCTATAGTACAACTGTTTCAACTGGTATAGCGCCTTTTTAATCTAAAGTTGCCACAACATCTTTAAATTGATGAAAGTATTTTGTTAAAAAAAGGTTATAATTCGCCATCCTTCATTGCAATTATTCATACCGCCTTTCGACCGTATTCAAGATGAATTTTAGTTTACCTCTCTTCTCATCTGTATCTAATATAATAAGGATTACATTTACAATAAACTGCTTTTTGATGTGGATAGTTTAAATAACATTGTTTATTTTATAAATCTGTATATTTGTGAAGTTTTGAGTCATATTACTTTTGAGTAATTTCTGATGGAATTGTAAAGTTGGTAAAGTTGTTTAAAAAATTAGTTAGATCGCTGTTGCTCAGTTTATGTATTTATTTTCAGTTCTTTATTTACTAAGAAGATATAAAATAGTTTTATTTTAAGTACATAAAAATGCATTTGTCCCCTATAAAAATTTCATTTCATTTAGTGCTTTCAAAGCAAAGACATCGGAGAGCACAAGTTTGGAACACAAAAAAAAAGAAATAAGGATCAAGAAAAACAAATAAAAATGACAGAGAACTCATAATATTTCTGAGACTATTTACACAGAATTTATTTTTGGGTCTAAACAATATAAAAAGCAGCAAACTTGAACTGAAAATTTCTTATGCGCTTAAAGATCTCTCAATTGAATGCACTCAACTTTCAGTATTCTTTAAAGAAATAGGCTATTTTGACTAACTACACAGCAGCGCAGGGGCAAAGAACATGAAGAGTGAGCTGGTGAATGCCACAGATCTGGTTGGGTGCATTGCAAAATGTGTCATAAAATTTCCGCAACACTTGGAAATCAAGGAGTTATTCCTAAGAAACCATTTCCAGTTCTGTTCGCTACTTTTCACAAAATTTTTCCAATCTAAGGTTCTTAATGGGGCTGAAAAGAAAACTAAATGCCTTTTAATATAAAGTGCAATTTTCGAGTTAAATGAAACATTTGTTTCGTTTAAAAAGCAACTTTCGTTGCTTTTTATTGTTTAAATTGTTTTTTCTAGTGTGTTTATTTATTAATTATGTCATATAATAGATTATTATTATTCGCCATCAAGGCCAGAGTAAATTATCAAAAACCCAGTTGAGTTAGAGGAGTTCCTTGTATTTCAGCTTTTTTTATGTCTACATGGCACCGGTATTTTATTGTTGCCAACCAACTCGTCAGTAGACTTGAAAACATTTATAAAAATATGTTCATACATTCTACTTCACGTTCTATTATTTACAAGTAGTTAATGATAATTCCATATATGTAAGAACACAATTTCGCAGAAAAATGAAAAATAGCTCAGTCGTATTGCCAATTGCTTCTATTTTACTTTTCTTAGCAACTTTCACACAACGAGATTCGATCGGATGCAACGACTTGTGTATTTAAAATTATTAAAAGGTAACACTCATTTACAATCCACATAACTGTTTATTATTTGCTATTAACGCTGGAGTATATTTCATAAGCACCAAAAAGTTGAGATATGTTTTCTGTCTTTATGTTAAAAGCCTGTCTAAATGCCGCAGATATTTCTTTGGTACCAACCAACTTGGTAGTAGATTTGAAAACACTCTATTATTTGTAAACAGTTAATGAGAATTCCGAAAATGTGCGTCGATAAGCCAGCAACAACTTAAGAGCTATGGGATGAGATAGTTCGGCTTATTATTGAAAATATGGACCATGGGATGGAAATGTGCCGACGAGGTCGTAGCATTTGTTCGATACACAATTGAACCATACCAATATAATCATAATAAAAAGAAATGACAAAATTCCCTCAATAATTTTTGTTTTATAGAAAATTAACAACGGCCCTTAAAATGTACCCACCTTTGTTCGGAGGATGGGCCCAAATATATATGTAAAAAAAAAATGATATGTCCAAGGTGGCCTGCAACCCGCTCTATATTACTTCGACACTGTACGTAATTTTATTTTATACTGTTAGCATTGTGATAAGTTTTTTAATTTTTTCTATTGGAATTTACTAAACAATTAATTTTCTCACATGGCTGATAACGCCTGACAAAAATTAATTGAATATGAAACTGAAAAACATTACAAACACTTTAGTAAGTAAACGATATAAAATTCTAATTTTATTTAACGGTAGTCAACAAATTAACTCATGCGTCTAATCTAATTTTGCAACAAAAGCAGTTTAATAAATTTTAAATATAATTTAATTTAATTTAATTTAACTTCATTTTATTTTATTTTATTTGTTATCAATTTAATTTAATTACAATTAAAACTCTATTGAAATGAAATTTTAATTGCTTAATTCATTTTAAATGAGATGAGTTTGGCTAAATTTTTCAGAGCTAATGCGTTTCAATGGCAATTTAAATTTTATGAAAACTTAAATGCGTACCTGAAAAATTGTAACTTTTTAATGACTTTCAAATATAAAATTTAGACAGCCCGCAGACAGGGCTGTAAGACCCTGATTCTTCATGGCTTTTAATTCACCCTAAAAAGTGAAAATTTTAAAGCAATGGTCAAAATCATGATTTCCTAGTTGAGAGCAAAGAAGTAAACCATATTTCAGTATCCTTAAATCCCTAAGTAGTATATTAAAATTTCCTTTGTTTTCTTTGTGGATGGAATAAATACATTGCAAAATATTTAGTTCATGATATATTAATTTTAGTGCAGTTCTTTTTATAGGCAAAACGTATTCATTTTGCATTCTTAATTCATGAAATTAATTCATATTTTTAAAGAGGAAATACTTTTAAAAATCATAGTTTTTTGCTTACACTATTCGTCGGTAAACAAAAAACGGAATTATTATTCAGCAGCACTGCTCTTAATTTAGCCAATATTTTGGGAATTGGCGAAATATTTTCAATGTTTGTGAACCATTATCGCATGATTTGTTTGTGACTCCCCACAAAAGAAAGAATATCGAACTGGGCGCAAATCACCGCATTCGAAATCGAGTCTTCTTTCGTGTGTACAAATATTTCGACGGCTGCAATTTTTTGGATCACAGTATTCGATCGCAATTAATATTGTCTACTACTATTTTTTACAACGCAGTACGCATTTGACAATAAAGAAATAAAACGAAAAAGGAAAACAATATATAAATAAATTGGTGTAAAACTTCAAGATAAATGAATCCAAATGTGTTTTTGTATTTCTCATCATCGGAATCGGAGGATGAGTCCAATATTGCCATTATAAGTAGGAACATTTGTGACAAAAGCAATCCTTTTTCATTGCCAGAAGCTGAGTAAGTTGTGAGTTTAAATCAAAAGATTAGAACTAAATGTTTCATCGTTTGTACATACATAGATTCAAAAGACGTTTTCGGCTCTCTAAGGAAGCTTTTGAATACGTTTTATTGGAAATAAATATCTCTGGTCACATGTTGACGAGCGTACCACCCGTATTGCAGTTTGCCGCTTCATTGTCTCTTTTGGCCAGTGGCAGCTTTCAGCACACGGCCCGGAATTATTTTTAGTGGGGTTGGCACAAAGCACTATGTGCAAAGCGGTGAAAAATGTAACAAATGAAATACACTACTTAGTGGAAAATATTTTTCTTGGTATTCACTTTCCCTAAAAACAAATAAAATTTATATTTTTTATATTATTTCTTTAATATTTTGTCACTTCTTTGCTATTTTATTTGTTTTGCTGCTAAAAACTAAATTTTATTTGTTTTCCATAGTGTAGTAAGAATCGAGTACAACATCGATTAGATACGTTTCGATAACGAGACCTGTGATCCACGTTAACAGCATTTCGATGACAAAGCACTCGATTTCGAATGCGGTGATTTGCCCCCTGATTGAATAATGATAAAAATCACTTAAAGGTTTAGTTGAGTTAGCGGGAGCAGATTAAAGTAGAGAATGTGGAGAGGAAAGTAAGAAAGAGAAGGACTATTTACACCAATTTACCGCATTCTCAACCTAAAGCTACGTATAGACGATTGTAAGATCTAACAATATTGTCAAAAAATGTATAGAATATTTTTAACCAATCGTGAGAACTTACAATTTCTTCCTGACAATATTGTAAGCAAAAACATTGGCAGGCCACCTACCAAACAATTAATTGTCAGTTAACTGTCAATCGTCTAAACACTTTGGCATCATCATTGCTAGTATGTACATTTTCAGGCATTGGCATATTGTAAGCTGCATAAATTCTCAACACCTTACAATGGCGTCACTGTCAGAGTAATGACAAAGAATATTAAAGAAAAATAAGTGTGTACGAAAGTCAGAGAAAATACAGAACAATAGTAAAAATGTGAGTACGAGAGATAAAAAGTTGCAGAAAAGAGAATAAAAAACTTAAAAACATGGTTATTGAGCCAGAACAATAAAGAATGAAGAGCGGCATGTATATGACAATTGCCTGACAATTTTCGCTACGTAGAAAATCTTTCATCCGTGTAAGCGGACAATTTTCGTTGATAGCTAAATTTATTGTCAGGCAATTGTCTGGCAATGAAATTGTAAAATTTTCTTGCAATTGTCTGAACTGATAATTTTTTTAATGCTGACAATTTTGTATTTCTAGTAAATTGCCAGCACGTAGTTAGGTCTTCCAATATTAAAAGATCTGACAACCGTCTGTACGAAGCTTAGCTATGAGTGTACCTCATAGGGAGCAGGAGCAAGCAAACAAACTTTGTAAAACGAATTCGTATAGACCGATGGGTCGAAATTATTGCGGTTAAATCCACTCAGTGTACATTGGCTGCAGTGTATGTGGGCTACCAACCCACAATAATAATATGGCTGAGCGAATTAACAGCATTAGAAGTCTTATGTAATAATAAAGCTTTTAAGCACAAGTATTGTAGACTATCTGTTATCCTCGCCAAAAACTCAAGTCAGCAGCCACTAAGCTAAAAGTAAAAAACCTTTTTCTAAACTCAGTGAAAAGTTAATCTTATTTTATAATCGATTTTTTTTTTTTGGAAAGTTCTTGCTAAAGAGTTATTAAGAACTGTAAAAATGTCTAAAATTTAGTGTTTTGGGTATTTAATTTGTAAATAATCTTAGAGTACCACTCAAAGAAAGTGAGGGTTTTTAATTCACACAAATATATTTATTGGGAGAGCTTAATATAATTGCATTTTTTTCTCTTACAGAAGCAGTAAAAAAATGATTTCTTAGCGATAAACCTAATTTTCGTCTTTCAATCTGTAATAACTCATAACCATTTTGGCCACATAATCTTAATGTTTTTGTTAACTAAAATAAAAATTTTACTTTTTCCTTTTTTTATGGTTTCAATTCTGTTAGCAATTCATTTTCAAAACAAAAACGTTACTCTTTCCTACATACATATTTGCTTTTTATCCTCGCTTCTTTTCTATGCATGACTGCGAAACGAAGTTATCATCCTGCACAGCAAGCCACACATTTTACCAAAATATCCTTTTATTTTGACCATAAAAATAAATATGGCTTGAGTTTGTTGTCGCTATCAGTACAAAAAACACTTTCAGCCAAGCGGTCAGCTTAGTTCTATTTTTAAAAATTCTGTAACATATTTGTAAATGTTTTATATCGTCATATAATTTCATAAAAGACTCAAGTTTTCAAGATGAGCAAAACACTATAAAACATAAAAATTTTCTTATATTGTTAATGAAGGTATCTGCGTACCCTATTTTCTGTTAATTATTTAAATTTTCGTGAAGTGGTCAGGAAGGGAGTTGGAGGACCTATGTATGTATGTACGTACACATTTTAGAATTTTGTACATAATTTCATTGTTTTTTCTTACATGGTTCATCATAACTGGTCAAAAAGTTGATATTGAAATTTTCGTAAGGGTTTTTTAAGTCATATGACGATATGATAACTGACACGCACACGAAAATAAGTAAATGCCAAAAGCGAAAGATGTGGAATATTAACAAGAGCTGTTTAGCAGAAGGACAATAACTTTTTGAGTTACAGGCATAACAATTGCTTTCGTAAGATTGAATACAACGCATTTTGCCATATTAAATTCTATGCTTGAGCAATTGAACGCTTTTGTTTGCCAAAATTCTTCAAACTTTTCTACTAAAAACATATGTTGTACATAGATTTCTGTGTTCAAAGGATTTTGCAATTGACCAAAGATATTTATTTGGTGTCTGTGTGAAAAACCAGGAAGCATAAAAATGCCACAAGCTTCAAATAACCTCAGAAAAAAAAAAAACACAAGATTTGTACTCATTTTATTTTTATTATCACTGGAAATTTGCTGTCCATCCTTCGGTCGGTCTTAGCACAGAAACTGAAGCTGTAAGCTTTGAAGCGCCAGAGAGCGAGAGATCTGAAGTGTTAATATTGGTACTCCTACAAGTTGACACAACAAAGTTGAAAGTTTAGACATATCTCAGCACAGAAAACTTTTTTCTTCATTTTAATGCACAAGGTGAGGGTATATATTTGTGCTTTGCTACTTAGTTTTAAATACATATTAAGTCGTCAGTTTTGCCGTTTACAATGCAATGCTATAATAAGAAGAAAAAACAATAAAAAATTTTAAACTTAAAAAAAAGTTGTTGCATTGTACATACATTTTCAAATATCCACCCACCACAAATAATGAGGCGTCGTGTATGAAGTTTTAATTCCATATTCGTGAGCCAATTAATAATTTTTTAGTGTTATTCGATTAAATTATCGCTTTTAATAGAAGAAAATTTGTCAGGAACTGCCGCAAATTACAAACAAAGCAACTATTAAATTACATTAGTTTTAGCTAATTTTTGTGGGAATACACAAACAGTCATGAGTTTTTTCCTTTTATATAATAAGACAACCCTATGAACTAATTTCAATTAATTTCATGAATATATTTTTGAAAAATCAGCATTAGTTAACAGTTCTAGACGGAACAACTGTGTTCCATCACGTTTAATATTAATTTTTCAATAGAAGAGGAACTTTCAACTGTCCCTGAAGTACAGAGCAATTTTATATCTATTAGTTTGAGTAAAATAAAATAAGAAAACAAATTACTGCTCTTCACTCCTTGCTTGTTTTCAAATATCAATAAAAGTAGTAAAATCAAAATGCAAACAAATGCAAGTGACATAAACTTATTTGCTCGTACTTATGAAAAGCAACAAACACTGTGGCCTTAGTGTAAACAATGAACTGTGCACGTCCTTAGTACGTATGTAAGTGTAAAGCACATAGGATTATATATATCAACATATAAATTAATGTGTATATTTATTTATGGTTGCATAGGTGAATAAATGTTGTTCATGTTAAATAAATAAATATTCTTTTTATATTTTGAAGAAATGCTCTTAATTAAAAGCAAAAAAACTTTAATAAATTAATACTACAATTAAAAAAACATTAAATATGTTGGGGCTTAAACGCCATGATTCATGGGAAACCACATGCTGCAATACTGACAAGTGCCGATGACACGGCATGTTATTTTCATTTCATTAATTGAACGAATTTCAATCAATAAACTCAGATTTCATTTCTTATTTCGTAAAACTTCAACAATAAATTAAAGTGTTGGAAATTACGTGATTTTCCAATTATTTATTATCATATATTTTTATCATATTCAATTATTTATTATCAATATACTGCAACATTAATACTTTTTTTTAGCCATATCATTATTTTTTTAAGCGCGGCAAAATGTTTTTCATATAATGTTGGTAACTTTTAAATAAAGATATTGCTGCAAACATTATGTTGTTATCATAAGTATATTCTTGCTCATGTGGTTATCGTTCTTTTGTTTGCTTCCCCCGGCGTTAGGGTAGGGGTTTGATGGTTTCAGCTTCTGGTTTTTCGTTCCGGTCGTAATAAGCTGCAAGTGAGTCTCCGCCATCTTTGTGGCCAACTCTCTTGGTAGTTCCTTTGCGGTTGCGGCTTGTCTCAAGAGAACTGCGAAACTTTAAACTGAAGCTTAATAGATATTATGGGGATTACCTGCTCAAAGATTTTTTTCGAGCCAGTGTGCAAGGGCATCGATTGAAAAGAGTCCTCGGCTAAAACGTAGTAGTTGCGGCCGTACCTGGCATTGTCCTTTTTATTGTAACTAACTTGTAAGTTTACTACCATAAAATTTATAAAAGTTCCACAATTTTAGCCTAACAAATTTAACCCAACGCGTTAAATGGTTGAAAAATATTTTCAAATCTTCTGAAAAAGAAAGTCAATCGGCCAGAGCTTAGAAATACTTTTTTAAAATCCTTATACGATTGACAAAGTACAAACCTAAAATTTCTGCATTAGTTCAAGTTTATTGGAAGAAAACAAATGATTTGATCTGTATTTTTTATGACCATGCTGCATAATGCATGCTTTAATATATTTTCAAACTTAGCATTAAAGAAGATCTCTTAGACCTTTTGGTAAATTTGATAAAAACTCCAAGATATTGTGATTTAACACCGCTAGACTACTTTCTGTGGGACTATGTAAAGTCATTGGTCTATGCGGATAAGCCACAAACGCTTGACCATTCCGAAGACAACATTGTTGCCGATATACGGCCACAAATATTGGAAAAAGTAATCGAAAATTGAAAGTCCAGATTGGACTACATCCACGCCATCCGTGGCTGTCATATGCCAGAAATGATATTTAAAATGTAATGCCACAAGATTATCTTTCGGATAAATAAAATTCATGTCAATCGAATAATCCATCGTTGGATGGATTATTCGCAACTTAAGGTTCTATACATCGAAAAAAAACACCCTTTATTATGAAAAAGAAGCCAAGAAAATATTGTATCTAGGGACTATCTAGTGCCAATAAAATAAGTTAGCCAGACCTCAAACTAACTCATTTCAAATAGTCTAGCTAGAAAATTTCGTGGGTTAAGCAAACGCATTACTGGCGCCTGCTGTAGGGCTCGCTTGATGATGATAATTCCTCTATTGTTCTGCTGTTAATGAATATCAAAAATTTTTTGATTTAATACGTTACAATAAAGAGATTACCTGAAGAATATATTTAAAGTTGGAATTTGTTTCATTTCAACTTTAACCACATCAACTTGCAGAAAACTAAAATACATCATTTACTCTTTCTATAAAAAAAAAACACTTCGATGCAGAGAATTGCAAAAACCAAGAAATAAATGCAACAGCTGTTAAATTATTCAAGATTTATTATATGCAAGCAGATAAACAATTTCTCATTTTAATGTATCCTTTTATAAAATATTAATTAAAAATAATAATTTTGAATGCAACAATAGCTGCACCAGAGCTTTAATAACTTTTAATGAGCATATTTCATCATCTTATTGCTGATATACCAACTCGCTTAAAAGCGACAAAAGAACAAGATTATAAAATAAAATGTAGAAATAAGGACTTTATAAAAAATAATATTTCCTGTACCTTGTCAAATATAATATGAAGTAGAGTTTCTCCAAACTACTTTTGTTTTGCTGCTGTTTTCTTCCTTAAAAAAGGCAACAAAAATTTGACAGTATAATTTTCAACTAAAAAAACAGAGCTCGTAATATTTCGCAAAACAAATAAAAAAGTGCT
Organism: Sturmia bella; assembly: GCA_963662145.1. Lineage (NCBI taxonomy): Eukaryota > Metazoa > Arthropoda > Insecta > Diptera > Tachinidae > Sturmia > Sturmia bella. The sequence continues at coordinate 28,608,807 of OY759172.1, forward strand.
TAAACTTAAGGGAAAGTTTATTTTGCTACTGTCTAAGTTGTTCTTCGAAAAACTATGTTTCTGTACTTTATATAAGAATTATATATGCAAAAATTATGCACTATATTTTAAGGCCAGCATGCAGTTATGGGAATTAAGCAGTGTTGAATCGTGAAAAAATATTTAAAAATGGAGTTTCAAATTAAACTTAATGAAATGAAAATGTGAAATTAATTATTTATTTGCTTTGAGAGCCAACTGAAATGTATTAATGAGTTGACGATTATTAATTCATCAGTAGACTCGAAAAATTCAAACATTCTTTTAACGATTTTTCGAGTAAAGTACAATAAAATAATAAGAGATTATCCATTTAAATATAACTTTTTAAAATAATTTGTTTAACAACCTTTTTCAATTTGTATTAACTTAGTTCCAAAAAAGACCTTACAAAGGCCCTTATCCACTCCAAAAGTTCTTGAAAGAACGATTGAAACTTAACTACTTATTCCATAATTCCCATGAATAAAATGAGAACCAGAAATGTTCAGGCAAAACTTCAACACACTAAACATTTCGCTTTTCCTTTCAACCTCCTATACAACTAGTTACCATCGGTTACTACGATATGTATTTTTGAAAGTATCAAGAAGTACATTTTTTTTTTTTGAATATTTAAATATGAACTTAATTATTTATTTGCTTTAAGAGCCAATTGGAATGTATTTATTCACATCCGAAATAGATCCTACGACTGTTTTCTGTCTTTTTTAGCCGTCTAAATGCGGCTGGAATTTAGTTGATGCTAATTAATTCATCAGTAGACTCAAAAAATTCTCAAAAATAACTTTTACTCCTTGATACTTACAAAACTGGAAACCCTAGTAACCGATGGTAACTACGGCTTAGAAGTCAAGAATTAGGAATATTGATAAAATTGTATAATTAAAACAGTGGATGAAAATAAAGAAGCCCACAAATAATAATTTTAGAATCCCATTTACATGGTGTGAGAATTTCAGGAAGATCACTATAAGGTAAGCAAATACACAAATACCTCAAAATGAAAAGGCTTTAACTCTATTTTTATCTACACCGATGTTTTTGCAGATTTCAATACAAAATTGTCCAGTTTTTGAGAATAATGTCAAAAACTGGACTTAGCGCTATTATATAATTAAGGCAACCATACTTAGATGGGCATGCACCACTCATTGAATCATCTGATTACAATCAATAATTTTAATAATTAAAAAAAGAAACCACTGAATGCCTGGCTTGTTACAAATAGAAGCTATCCATGTGAATTTAATCCACAGTGAAAAAAATATATTGAATGAGTTGCGGAAAAACCAAAATTTTTGTTTTTCATATTTTGCAACGGTTTAACAAGAACAAGTAATTGATGGCGATTTCGCCATCTGTGTTGTGTTGCTATTGAATTTCTGCTGATACGAAAGAAACGTTTTCACGATTAAGTCATAATTACTTACATTTTCATTTTGCTTTTCTTCTTATATCTTAATTAATAAAAATGATTTTCACTTTCTCTCTCTCTTTTCAGAGATTTATTCTCATTGGCATAAACCTGTTCAAATTAAAAAAAAAAAAAAAAATAAAAGTTTAATTATCATTTCTTATTTCTGTTCAAATACAACAATTATACAAACAAAAATCATTAATTTACTATTACATGCCTGGATTTTACTTTTATCTAAGTACAGCAAAGCTGTAAGGATAATTGCTAAAATGTTTAAATTAAATAATGAGAAAAACAAAATCAGAGTACTACCGAAAATGGTGGAAATGTATAATTTGCAAGCTCTGTTTAATTTTGAAAATATAAATTAAAACGCGAGAGTGTTGCCTGAATTTATATTGATGTAAATTTTGCTGTCACAATACGAACCACATATTATAGAAAACAGTTCTTTCCAACTTTCAATAGCTGTCAAATAGATGGAAATTTTTCGATACGAAAATGATAAAATTGATATAGAGTTTTATACTTTTTATGTCTCAGAAGTAAAGAAAAATGGTCTGCGTTATTTGGAGTTTCATATAAAGCGTATAAAAGAAATTTGAAAACACAATGTTATTTAATGTCAACAATCAAGTTAGTCTTTTGTAGCGAAATGTTCAACACCATCAGCTGCAGCAGCTTTCATATTATTTTTCATCATTTTATCTTAACCAACCATGTCAGCAATAAACGGTTAAAATCCATTTACTTGCATATTTTCACTTAAACCTTAAATGCATCTACAGTAAACTTTGTAGCAAAGTTTGTAAATGTGTGGGTAATGGAAATGTTTGCATTCTCATGTTATGGCTTCGAATTTTGTATGATTAAAAAATTTGTAAACAGTTTATTTATTTTATTTTTATTTCAGCAAACAATATCCAAAAAATTTGTATAAGATATTCTTTTATAACTGGTAGATATTATTTTTTTTACCTACTTTTTAGTTTATGATTACCAGCAGCATTTACCGTTCGTTATCATTTACTCATAGGCCTGTTATATTGCAATTCAGTGAGCAGAGGCAGACCATGAGTGATAAGCTCCATAACTATCTGCGTATAATTTCCGAATGTTGTCAAAATATGGTGGATTTACATGCTCGTAAGACCCAGTATTGTCTATGAACTTATAGATGAACGCCTACGGATTGTACCGCATCTGTACTTATGGATGGTATAAACATTGAGAAGTCGGAAGATCTTAATGTTCTTGACATCGCAGTAAGAACAGTATCGGCCAAATAACGCGTTAAATAAGAAGTACTCATAACCAAAATTCTAAAGCTTTCAATTATTTTGTACAGGCCTTTGGGAAAAATCTAACCTATTCATGATTTGCTCAACTTTAGAGTCTTGGTTTTTATGCACAAAATAATTCATGCGCGTCAGCCTGAGCATCTATACAATAGACTTACTTTTGCGGAAAATTGCAGAGGCAAGAGAATTAGAGTATTCGGGTATAACAGCTTAATATCAAAGTGGCATTTTTATATATTTGCGGTATCACTCTGGAATTCGATTCCTTATAGTCTTCAAGTATTAAGTAACGCACACCAATTTAAAAATCAAATTTTGAAATTTTTCTCAGAGTAATTGTTCGCTAGAAATGTTGTTTCATATTTGATAAGACTTTAGATTTTTTTATATACATTTTTCATTTTATTATTTGTGTTGTATGCTTTTAAATTATTATTATTACATTCTCAATATTTGTACAAACTCAGTTCCACACTGCAATATAAGACATAAAGTCTTGTGTATGGAGCGATATACATAAATAAATAAAAATAAATAAAAATAAATAAAAATATTCTCTTCTATACGTGTGAACTGATATCTCTTTCGTTTACATTATTGCTTAGGACAGAGAACACTATACTGCTCCCGCTCGTACACATCAGTGCTAACGTGTATATAACCGGTTAGTTAACGGTAGCAATAACCGGTAATATTATACTATAAATAACTTGTTAGTTAGCCATAACTAATATTGGTTAGTGCTACTGAATACTACCAGTTATTGTATCATTAAAAATGGATTATTGCTACTGTATTCAGAAAAGCAAATTTTAATGAAATAATTAAATATTTTATTTTAAGAAAAAAAAAACAATATCTTAAAAAAATACATACTTATGTATATTAAATAAAAACAAGTAAGAGTGCTATATTCGGCTGGGCCGAATCTTAAATACCCTTCACAATGGTACATAGATTCCGATTGATTTTTGGTGCGAAAAGTTGTTTTATTTGGCTTTTAAATGGGCCGATTTTTTCTGAATTTCAATATCAGATCCACTACCGGGATTTAACACAGGCTGCAAAACTTTTATTTAAATAATTCCTAATATGCTCAAGTTCAATCACTGGGTGACACCAATTCTTTTTAATATCAATGAAATAAAGAAAAGCAAAATGTATTTCTTAATTATTTATCAGTTAACTTTATAGTAAAATTTATTTAACAAAAAATTGCATATAATTGCATTATTTTTGAATTATAATGCTAAACATTGACATTAAGTGTGATTTTCTTTTCAATTTACTTACGTATGTGGGTACATGCATACGTATGTATGTATGTATCTATAATAGAAAACTCTAAAATAAATTCTTTATTATTGAATATTTTCAGTGTGTTCCATAAAACAATGATTATATACATACATATATACATACATACATATTTACATTGCTTGCTTTTACAAAATGATTTTTTTCTTGTGCACGTTGTTGATGATCTATTGCGTATCATCATACACATGTGTGTGTGTATGTACATATGTAAGTACGTAGGGAAACCCAAAATGATTTTTTGTGTGAATGAATTTGAAGACGCAATTGTTTAAAAGAATTTCATTGCGTACCCTTTTTTCAACAATTCTTTATATCACTTTCATTTTCAAGCTCGTGTATACATATGTATGTACATACATACACATTTTTACACCAAAGCAAAAAAATTGTTTATGCTAACCTACTTGCATGCATGCATACATATGTAGATACATACATACCTACATACATACAAACGTATCTACATACATACATACATACATACATACATACATACATACATACATACATACATACATACATACATACATACATACATACATACATACATACATACATACATACATACATACATACATACATACATACATACATACATACATACATACATACATACATACATACATACATACATACATACATACATACATACATACATACATTCATACATGATCGCAAATATTATATACATATGTATATAATATTATATACATATGTATGTACCATTATGATTGATTTTTGGTACCAAAAGTTGGGTGCATATGGGCCGATGTCCAAAAATTTTCTAATTTTGCCCCTAAACAGCCTGTATGTACCATTTCGACAAATTTTTAGTGCAAAAAACTGTTTCGTTTAGCTTCCAGGCCCGACTTCTTGAGATATCGGGAGGCGCTATATCTCGAACATATATGGGCCGATGACAAAAAGATTTCCAGTTTTGCTTCTGACTAACCTATATGTATCATTCTGATTGATTTTTGGTGCCAAAAGTTGTTTTATTTAGCTTATAGAGCCGATTTCTTGAAAAATCGGGAGACGCTATATCTCAGGTATATATAGACCGATTGCAGACATTTTCAAATTTTGCTTTTAAACACCTTATATGTACCATTCTGATCGATTTTTGGTACCAAAAGTTGTTTTATTTGGCTTTTAGAGCCGACTTCTTGAGAAAACTTGAGGCGCTATATCTCGAGTGTATATGGGCCGATGTCCAAAATTTTCCACGTTTGCCTCTAAATAGTCTATATGTACCATTCTGATTGATTTTTAGGGCCAAAAATTGCTTTATTTGGCTTAAAGAGCGGATTTCTTGAAAAATCAGGAGTCGCTATATCTCAGATATATATGGACCGATTTCAAAAATTTTCCAATTTTGCTTTTAAACACCTTATATGTTCCATTCTAATCGATTTTTGATACCAAAAGTTGTTTTATTTGGCTTTTAGAGCCGACTTCTTGAGAAAACGGGAGGCGCTATATCTCGAGTGTATATAGGCCGATGTGGAAAAATTTTCCACTTTTGCCTCTAAATAGCCTATATATACCATTTTGATTGATCTTCGGTGCCAAAAGTTGTCTTATTTGGCTTATAAAGCCGATTTCTTTAAAAATCGGGAGACGCTATATCTCGGATATATATGGGCCGATTTCAAAAATTCCTTCATTTCTAGGATTTAATGAGCACTAAAAATTATATAATTTAGTTTTTAAGAAAAAATTTTTTTTCAAAAATCTGAATACAAAAATTACACAAAATATCCCTCAAAACCCGGTTTTTTGAATATATCTCGGCTATCCGCGGACCTATCTTACTGAATTTCAATAGCAGACCCACTACCGGGGTTTCACACGTTTTAGCGAAAGAATGAGGTTTCTATCTCAAACCGTTTTCTCAGAAACGGTATTTCAACGACTACAGACGGACAGACGGACAGACGGACCGACGGACAGACGGACAGACGGACATCGCTCAATCGTAATCGCTATTGATGCTGATCCAGAATATATATACTTTATGGGGTCTTAGATGGATATTTCAATGCGTTACAAACGGAATCACAAACTTATATATACCCTTACACATTTATGTGAAGGGTATAATAAATAAATATTAATATCAATCTATTCCATGTGGAGAGTCCGCATGGAATAGATTGAATCGGAATTTTTCGCTTTTGGGTACCAAGAAGGCTTTTAGCGCAAAGGGGCAAATTAGGAACTACCATTCCCTTCAAAGTTTACAACAAGTCTGTCACAGTGTTTTGGGACACATTATTACGAATAACCCATGACTTGAGCTGACTTGGTTTATATTTTAGGTAACATTCCTTATTTCTTGAATTCTTTGTGAATTTTCTCTAGCGTATGGACAACTTTCTACACTTTCCGCTCTCTCAACAATTGCAAATTTATTTATATTTTTATACATTTCCACTCTTTTTTTAAATTCTTTTTTTTTCAATGCTTAAAACATTTTGTTTCGATTTTTTACTTATACTTTTGTTTATATTGGATTACTTGGATTTTTTTTTTATTTTCATGTGCGTCTTCAATTTATTTTGTTTTATGACAGTTCCTTGCGGTTCATATTAGTGCTGCCATCTAAAATGATGAAAAGAGTAAGATATAGCACGATTCTTTAATCAAAAAGGCTGGTTCCTTCTAACTTAAGGTGCATATGGAATATAAGTGTGCGTATGCATATGTTGAAATTTTAAAATCCTTAAATGTATTGGTGTACCGTTTAGGTAGGTTTTACTGGGTATGAATGCTCAATGTGATGTCCACTTTACTGTGTATATTTTTCATGTCGCAAAAGTAGCATTTAAGTGCCTTGGGTTTTTGAAACGGTGCAAGATATATTTCACTCCATCCGATTTTCTCACTATTTATACCACCTTTATTCGATCCAAAATGGAATACAACTCACATGCTTGGGCCGGTGTCTGAATAAAACTATGGCATTTTGCTGGCGCAAGCTTCTGAACAGTTTTAGTTGAAAAACTTCTTATTAAACGTTTAAAAGCATACTGGAAGACAAACTATTACGAGAATATATGTATGTAGATATAAATGAAGATTTCATTTCCCTTTCCGCGCTTCATGTTTTACTGACTTTTTTAGCACTTTTTGATTTATTTCTGTATTTACATTCACAGCATTAAAATGCACAAACACTAACAATAATTACGTTAATGTGACAGCAGTATCACCTACATGTTTAAGTAGATCTTCATTTATGAAAGCACATATGTTTATGCATTAATGAAAACCTAAATATTCCTGTACGTCTTTCATACATATGTACATACACACATAAATTAAACAAATATGTTGACTTGAATGTTAAACTTTGTTAACGCACAAAGGAATTTGTGTAACTGTTAACAATTAAAATCAGGTCATTGCTTAACACTCAAAGCTGGCTTCTGTATTTATTTGCCTCCTTTCTTTAAACGAAGGTCCAATACGCAAATTAAAATTTTTCATTCAATATCCCACATAACAAAAACCAGCTCAATATAAAATAAATCTTTATTAAAGGATGTTTTCAAATTTTGTGAGGAAGAAGTATTTTAGAAAATACAGTAGAAACAAGTTGTGCCTCCGTGGGGAGGGTTTTTCTATGCAGTTTTTTTTGGTTTAGAATATTTGTCAAATTACAACTTATACGGGAAAGTGCCGGCAAATCTGCAAATGCCGGTTGTTTTGTGGTCTTCTTCTCTAAATATTTCCGTTTTCAAATTTTGTGAGGAAGAAGTATTTTAGAAAATACAGTAGAAACAAGTTGTGCCTCCTTGGGTAGGGGTTTTCTATACAGTTTTTTGGTTTTGAATATTTGTCAAATTACAACTTATACGGGAAAGTGCCGGCAAATCTGCAAATGCAGGTCGTTTTGTGGTCTTCTTCTCTAAATACTTCCGTTTTCAAATTTTGTGAGGGAGAAGTATTTTAGAAAATACAGTAGGAACAAGTTGTGCCTCCGTGGGGAGGGGTTTTCTATGCAGTTTTTTTGGTTTGGAATATTTGTCAAATTACAACTTATACGGGAAAGTGCCGGCAAATCTGCAAATGCAGGTCGTTTTGTGGTCTTCTTCTCTAAATACTTCCGTTTTCAAATTTTGTGAGGGAGAAGTATTTTAGAAAATACAGTAGGAACAAGTTGTGCCTCCGTGGGGAGGGGTTTTCTATGCAGTTTTTTAGTTTGGAATATTTGTCAAATTACAACTTATACGGGAAAGTGCCGGCAAATCTGCAAATGCCGGTTGTTTTGTGGTCTTCTTCTCCAAATATTTCCGTTTTCAAATTTTGTGAGGAAGAAGTATTTTAGAAAATACAGTACGAACAAGTTGTGCCTCCGTGGGGAGGGGTTTTCTATGCAGTTTTTTGGTTTGGAGTATTTGTCAAATTACAACTTATACGGGAAAGTGCCGGCAAATCTGCAAACGCAGGTTGTTTTGTGGTCTTCTTCCCTAAATATTTCAGTTTTCAAATTTTGTGAGGAAGAAGTATTTTAGAAAATACAGTACGAACAAGTTGTGCCTCCGTGGGGAGGGGTTTTCTATGCAGTTTTTTGGTTTGGAACATTTGTCAAATTACAACTTATACGGGAAAGTGCCGGCAAATCTGCAAATGCAGGTCGTTTTGTGGTCTTTTTCTCTAAATACTTCCGTTTTCAAATTTTGTGAGGAAGAAGTATTTTAGAAAATACAGTAGAAACAATTTGTGCCTCCGTGGGGAGGGGTTTGCTATGCAGTTTTTTGGTTTGGAACATTTGTCAAATTACAACTTATACGGGAAAGTGCCGGCAAATCTGCAAATGCAGGTCGTTTTGTGGTCTTCTTCTCTAAATACTTCCGTTTTCAAATTTTGTGAGGAAGAAGTATTTTGGAAAATACAGTAGGAACAAATTGTGCCTCCGCGGGGAGGGGTTTTCTATGCAGTTTTTTGGTTTGGAATATTTGTCAAATTACAACTTATACGGGAAAGTGCCGGCAAATCTGCAGATGCAGGTTGTTTTGTGGTCTTCTTCTCTAAATATTTTTGTTTTCAAATTTTGTAAGGAAGAAGTATTTTAGAAAATACAGTAGGAACAAGTTGTGCCTCCGTGGGGAGGGGTTTTCTATGCAGTTTTTTTGGTTTGGAATATTTGTCAAATTACAACTTATACGGGAAAGTGCCGGCAAATCTGCAAATGCAGGTCGTTTTGTGGTCTTCTTCTCTAAATACTTCCGTTTTCAAATTTTGTGAGGAAGAAGTATTTTAGAAAATACAGTAGGAACAATTTGTGCCTCCGTGGGGAGGGGTTTGCTATGCAGTTTTTTGGTTTGGAACATTTGTCAAATTACAACTTATACGGGAAAGTGCCGGCAAATCTGCAAATGCAGGTCATTTTGTGGTCTTCTTCTCTAAATACTTCCGTTTTCAAATTTTGTGAGGAAGAAGTATTTTAGAAAATACAGTGGGAACAATTTGTGCCTCCGTGGGATGGGGTTTTCTATGCAGTTTTTTGGTTTGGAATATTTGTCAAATTACAACTTATACGGGAAAGTGCCGGCAAATCTGCAAATGCAGGTCGTTTTGTGGTCTTCTTCTCTAAATACTTCCGTTTTCAAATTTTGTGAGGAAGAAGTATTTTAGAAAATACAGTAGGAACAAGTTGTGCCTCCGTGGGGAGGGGTTTTCTATGCAGTTTTTTTGGTTTGGTATATTTGTCAAATTACAACTTATACGGGAAAGTGCCGGCAAATCTGCAAATGCAGGTCGTTTTGTGGTCTTCTTCTCTAAATACTTCCGTTTTCAAATTTTGTGAGGAAGAAGTATTTTAGAAAATACAGTAGGAACAATTTGTGCCTCCGTGGGGAGGGGTTTGCTATGCAGTTTTTTGGTTTGGAACATTTGTCAAATTACAACTTATACGGGAAAGTGCCGGCAAATCTGCAAATGCAGGTCGTTTTGTCGTCTTCTTCTCTAAATACTTCCGTTTTCAAATTTTGTGAGGAAGAAGTATTTTAGAAAATACAGTAGGAACAAGTTGTGCCTCCGTGGGGAGGGGTTTTCTATGCAGTTTTTTGGTTTGGAATATTTGTCAAATTACAACTTATACGGGAAAGTGCCGGCAAATCTGCATATGCAGGTTGTTTTGTGGTTTTCTTCTCTAAATATTTTTGTTTTCAAATTTTGTAAGGAAGAAGTATTTTAGAAAATACAGTAGGAACAAGTTGTGCCTCCGTGGGGAGGGGTTTTCTATGCAGTTTTTTTGGTTTGGAATATTTGTCAAATTACAACTTATACGGGAAAGTGCCGGCAAATCTGCAAATGCAGGTCGTTTTGTGGTCTTCTTCTCTAAATACTTCCGTTTTCAAATTTTGTGAGGAAGAAGTATTTTAGAAAATACAGTGGGAACAATTTGTGCCTCCGTGGGATGGGGTTTTCTATGCAGTTTTTTGGTTTGGAATATTTGTCAAATTACAACTTATACGGGAAAGTGCCGGCAAATCTGCAAATGCAGGTCGTTTTGTGGTCTTCTTCTCTAAATACTTCCGTTTTCAAATTTTGTGAGGAAGAAGTATTTTAGAAAATACAGTAGGAACAAGTTGTGCCTCCGTGGGGAGGGGTTTTCTATGCAGTTTTTTTGGTTTGGTATATTTGTCAAATTACAACTTATACGGGAAAGTGCCGGCAAATCTGCAAATGCAGGTCGTTTTGTGGTCTTCTTCTCTAAATACTTCCGTTTTCAAATTTTGTGAGGAAGAAGTATTTTAGAAAATACAGTAGGAACAATTTGTGCCTCCGTGGGGAGGGGTTTTCTATGCAGTTTTTTTGGTTTGGAATATTTGTCAAATTACAACTTATACGGGAAAGTGCCGGCAAATCTGCAAATGCAGGTCGTTTTGTGGTCTTCTTCTCTAAATACTTCCGTTTTCAAATTTTGTGAGGAAGAAGTATTTTGGAAAATACAGTAGGAACAAATTGTGCCTCCGCGGGGAGGGGTTTTCTATGCAGTTTTTTGGTTTGGAATATTTGTCAAATTACAACTTATACGGGAAAGTGCCGGCAAATCTGCAGATGCAGGTTGTTTTGTGGTCTTCTTCTCTAAATATTTTTGTTTTCAAATTTTGTAAGGAAGAAGTATTTTAGAAAATACAGTAGGAACAAGTTGTGCCTCCGTGGGGAGGGGTTTTCTATGCAGTTTTTTTGGTTTGGAATATTTGTCAAATTACAACTTATACGGGAAAGTGCCGGCAAATCTGCAAATGCAGGTCGTTTTGTGGTCTTCTTCTCTAAATACTTCCGTTTTCAAATTTTGTGAGGAAGAAGTATTTTAGAAAATACAGTAGGAACAATTTGTGCCTCCGTGGGGAGGGGTTTGCTATGCAGTTTTTTGGTTTGGAACATTTGTCAAATTACAACTTATACGGGAAAGTGCCGGCAAATCTGCAAATGCAGGTCGTTTTGTGGTCTTCTTCTCTAAATACTTCCGTTTTCAAATTTTGTGAGGAAGAAGTATTTTAGAAAATACAGTGGGAACAATTTGTGCCTCCGTGGGATGGGGTTTTCTATGCAGTTTTTTGGTTTGGAATATTTGTCAAATTACAACTTATACGGGAAAGTGCCGGCAAATCTGCAAATGCAGGTCGTTTTGTGGTCTTCTTCTCTAAATACTTCCGTTTTCAAATTTTGTGAGGAAGAAGTATTTTAGAAAATACAGTAGGAACAAGTTGTGCCTCCGTGGGGAGGGGTTTTCTATGCAGTTTTTTTGGTTTGGTATATTTGTCAAATTACAACTTATACGGGAAAGTGCCGGCAAATCTGCAAATGCAGGTCGTTTTGTGGTCTTCTTCTCTAAATACTTCCGTTTTCAAATTTTGTGAGGAAGAAGTATTTTAGAAAATACAGTAGGAACAATTTGTGCCTCCGTGGGGAGGGGTTTGCTATGCAGTTTTTTGGTTTGGAACATTTGTCAAATTACAACTTATACGGGAAAGTGCCGGCAAATCTGCAAATGCAGGTCGTTTTGTCGTCTTCTTCTCTAAATACTTCCGTTTTCAAATTTTGTGAGGAAGAAGTATTTTAGAAAATACAGTAGGAACAAGTTGTGCCTCCGTGGGGAGGGGTTTTCTATGCAGTTTTTTGGTTTGGAATATTTGTCAAATTACAACTTATACGGGAAAGTGCCGGCAAATCTGCATATGCAGGTTGTTTTGTGGTTTTCTTCTCTAAATATTTTTGTTTTCAAATTTTGTAAGGAAGAAGTATTTTAGAAAATACAGTAGGAACAAGTTGTGCCTCCGTGGGGAGGGGTTTTCTATGCAGTTTTTTTGGTTTGGAATATTTGTCAAATTACAACTTATACGGGAAAGTGCCGGCAAATCTGCAAATGCAGGTCGTTTTGTGGTCTTCTTCTCTAAATACTTCCGTTTTCAAATTTTGTGAGGAAGAAGTATTTTAGAAAATACAGTGGGAACAATTTGTGCCTCCGTGGGATGGGGTTTTCTATGCAGTTTTTTGGTTTGGAATATTTGTCAAATTACAACTTATACGGGAAAGTGCCGGCAAATCTGCAAATGCAGGTCGTTTTGTGGTCTTCTTCTCTAAATACTTCCGTTTTCAAATTTTGTGAGGAAGAAGTATTTTAGAAAATACAGTAGGAACAAGTTGTGCCTCCGTGGGGAGGGGTTTTCTATGCAGTTTTTTTGGTTTGGAATATTTGTCAAATTACAACTTATACGGGAAAGTGCCGGCAAATCTGCAAATGCAGGTCGTTTTGTCGTCTTCTTCTCTAAATACTTCCGTTTTCAAATTTTGTGAGGAAGAAGTATTTTAGAAAATACAGTAGGAACAATTTGTGCCTCCGTGGGGAGGGGTTTTCTATGCAGTTTTTTTGGTTTGGAATATTTGTCAAATTACAACTTATACGGGAAAGTGCCGGCAAATCTGCAAATGCAGGTCGTTTTGTGGTCTTCTTCTCTAAATACTTCCGTTTTCAAATTTTGTGAGGAAGAAGTATTTTAGAAAATACAGTAGGAACAAGTTGTGCCTCCGTGGGGAGGGGTTTTCTATGCAGTTTTTTTGGTTTGGTATATTTGTCAAATTACAACTTATACGGGAAAGTGCCGGCAAATCTGCAAATGCAGGTCGTTTTGTGGTCTTCTTCTCTAAATACTTCCGTTTTCAAATTTTGTGAGGAAGAAGTATTTTAGAAAATACAGTAGGAACAATTTGTGCCTCCGTGGGGAGGGGTTTTCTATGCAGTTTTTTTGGTTTGGAATATTTGTCAAATTACAACTTATACGGGAAAGTGCCGGCAAATCTGCAAATGCAGGTCGTTTTGTGGTCTTCTTCTCTAAATACTTCCGTTTTCAAATTTTGTGAGGAAGAAGTATTTTAGAAAATACAGTAGGAACAAGTTGTGCCTCCGTGGGGAGGGGTTTTCTATGCAGTTTTTTTGGTTTGGAATATTTGTCAAATTACAACTTATACGGGAAAGTGCCGGCAAATCTGCAAATGCAGGTCGTTTTGTCGTCTTCTTCTCTAAATACTTCCGTTTTCAAATTTTGTGAGGAAGAAGTATTTTAGAAAATACAGTAGGAACAAGTTGTGCCTCCGTGGGGAGGGGTTTTCTATGCAGTTTTTTTGGTTTGGAATATTTGTCAAATTACAACTTATACGGGACAGTGCCGGCAAATCTGCAAATGCAGGTCGTTTTGTGGTCTTCTTCTCTAAATACTTCCGTTTTCAAATTTTGTGAGGAAGAAGTATTTTAGAAAATACAGTAGGAACAAGTTGTGCCTCCGTGGGGAGGGGTTTTCTATGCAGTTTTTTGGTTTGGAACATTTGTCAAATTACAACTTATACGGGAAAGTGCCGGCAAATCTGCAAATGCAGGTCGTTTTGTGGTCTTTTTCTCTAAATACTTCCGTTTTCAAATTTTGTGAGGAAGAAGTATTTTAGAAAATACAGTAGGAACAAGTTGTGCCTCCGTGGGGAGGGGTTTGCTATGCAGTTTTTTGGTTTGGAACATTTGTCAAATTACAACTTATACATACATATTTCTTCTCATTATATTCCACTTTCCTACAAAATTTGTGTATCGTAATGTAAGAAGTTGTACAAACACGTAGGGTACTTTTAAACCACATTCAGCTTACTTTCTTTCTACCTGTGGTACTGTACAGTATTATTTACATTGTACAACATGAAGTAAGCCAAAGCCTTGGCTTACACTTCTCAGCACTCGAAATATGAGTCACTAGATATACATAGTTTTATATTTTAACACACCTTAGTAAGGGTAGCTAGCTACTCACGATTACGGACGCATTCTTCTACTGCAAAATCTATTGTTATAGTTGTGTTTGCAATTTCTAATTACAGGCCACATTATTCACATCTAATTAATACCACAAATGTCATACATTTTCTTACAACATGCTTATGTCTGTTATATTCACAATGTGGTATAACAATCATCATTTGATCAAAATGTTTAACCGCTCCGCCATGGCAGATTAAATTACAAAATGCACTTGTTTTGCTTTAAAAGCGTAAATGCGAAATTAGTTGACTTAGTTGTGCTTAAATGCGGCGTCAGTTTTTCAGTTGTAAATAATTGTTCGTATTTAGTTACATTCAAAGTATGGTAACTTCTTTTAGTTTTCTAATATTATGGAGGGGTTTCCATACCTCAGCTGTTTGTTATTAGAAGAACAAAGATATTTCTAAGGAAAATAATTAATCTATTGCTGGCAAAGAAAAATGTAAAGAAATAAATACAATATACAAATATATAATACATTATTAGTATTTATTTCCGTATTTTTGTTTCGCATAAAATAAAGAGCTTATATTATGGAGTTGTTCATTTAAGTTGCAAATAAATAAGTGCTTAAAAAGAAATTTTGCGCTTAAATGCAAATTAGTGGCATTCGATTATCAACTCAGAAATCACCCATAAGTCTTGGAAGGTCAGAAATCTCCATATTTTCTGGCTTTTTCAGTTAAATATTTGCCGCCGACATTTCGCTGATGCGACATAGAAAGAGACAGAAAACAATAATCAAATAAACAGTCAGTCTTCAACTTTAAACTTCTAATGACTAATTTTACACTGGTTTTAAGCAATAGCTCATAGCCATCGTAGCCAACTCCAAACCCATAAAACTATTAAAAATAGATTAAAAATGGCTTAACTGGTAAGAACAGCATTTTTGCATTTTCCCAATTTTTGGCTCATGTCAGCGGACTTGCGCTAGGCCTTACTTTTTGAAAGCATTTAAATTTCGCTAAAGCATGTTCACTGTGATATAGTTAAGGCAAAGTTTTAATTTTTCAGCTTCCGAGGTACACTAGTATCTACTTTCGAATGAACATTAACATGTTATTATCGGGCACCATAAAAGTGGTCCAATTTGCGCCGGTGCTTGGTCTTTGTGATCCTAAAGATGAGATTAACCTTCAATATGATGCAACAAGGTCTTTTGGCATTGGTGCCGTTTTGTTGCCGAGAAGAAGTGGTGGAAAATTTTACCCAGTCTTCTACTATTCAAAACGAACGACTGACACGGAATCTAACAGACGAGCCTTTTGATATTATACTTTCGGCCCCATTTTCGTAATAGAGGCCTTTACTAAGTTGACTATTTCAGCATTGTAGGAGTATTTTATATCTAATAGTCGTCATAGTGCATGATTGCACTATCTGTTTCACTTCAACGGAGTGAAGTGAACGAAAATGTTGCATATGTTCTGAAAGGCAAATGAGCAAGTTCGTGAGTTGTTAGGTCAGTAGAACCTATGTTGGCAAATCTAGTTGACCCTGGCACCGGCATCTTTTCAGATAATCTATTGAAACACATAGAGCATACTATGAATAACACAATTTGTTAATCAATGTGGATCATCCACGTGTACAACATGACAAAATTGATCAGAGTAGAAAAGTTATTCATTGGGAAAAAATTTTTGGGCGGAACGACATCGTAAACGTTACACAGATAGCTGCTGAAAAGCAGAAGGAAACACATACTTTCAATGAATAGTATATGTTTAAACGTCAAAAGATCCCAAGGACATGTAATGGTGGATTACGCAATAATAACAAATTACGACTCCAAGGCTTGTGTATCTAGAAAACCAATCCAAAATTTTAAGGGTGCGTACAAAGTGCGTAAAGTTCTTCGAAATGATCAATACCTTCTTGAGGACGCAGTAGATTTTAAGCATTCGCTTGCACCATATAAAAGAGTTTGGTCTGTTTCTAATAAACGCCCTTTTCTGAGGGGACTTAAGAGCGGTATTCTATAAAATTGGATCTGGGGATCTCATGGTCAGAATGGCCGAGTTGTATTATTGCATTTGGAACTTGCATGTATTTGCTATACTATATTAAGAATGTTCTATGTCCATATGTAGAGTTTTAATTATTATGCATAATGGTTTTTGTATATGTACTAGTATATGAGGTACTTAACTAAAAAATTAAATATATAATGTCATGATTACTTAGATCTTAGAAAGTAAAAAGTATAATAAAAATGTCAGGATATTAGTTTTATTTCGATTAAAGTACAAGAACTTGTTTTAGTTGTTATCCAACAAGTGTTTTATTAATATTGTCTGCTTGTTTACAATAAAATTCTCTAAATTAAGTACGTCGCATTCAAAAAAAAAAAAAAAAAAAACAAAAAAATAAAGCAAATATGAATAAAAATCTTCAGCCATTTTTAACAATATTGGTTTCTTGATGAACGAATTTCTAGAAAGGCTGTTTATATTTGAATGAGAAAAAAGGTTTACTTGTTCTGTGCACATAAATTGCTTTTTTATCTGTTACCAAACTGTGGTCGTTTATTATTTCTACTTTAAAAAAAGAAAAATTTTTTAAGGAAAACTGTACAAAGCAAATATTTTATTAAAGAAGAGAATGGTATTCAAAAAAGAGTTTTGAAAACCAGGATATTTCTGGTTTCCCAAAGGTAAGTTTTCTGAATTCTCCACTGTATACATGTATTCATATTTAATTGAATTTGTGACAAGCCTGTTTTCTTTTTTTATTTTATTGATTATTTTTTTGTGTGTTTTTATGATCTGTAGTTTAAATAGGTGAATGCGTGCTATTTTTATTGGCGTATTAAAAAAAAATATTCCAAATTTGTTAAACGTTTACTTGACAACTTTTGTGTAGATATTTGTCAAATGAGATCTTAATAAACATGATATAGTACATCAAAGTGTTTATTCGTAATAGGTCTTATCGTGGTTATTTTGTCGTCTTTTTGTTCTGTAAAGTCAATGTTTTGCAAATGTGAAGAGGTTTCTTTAAATGTTGCTAACTGGATGGGGTCGAAGGTACACTGGTCAGTAAATAGAGAAATTAACAACAGTTAATGCTGACCTACACAGCCTTGCAAAAATAAATGTTCCCATTTCTTTTTTCATCCAATCCCTTTTTCCTATTTTCTTAGTTCCAGTACAACGCAATCCACATATAGGCGCCATTCCCTGAGACTGAGTCTCAGTCTAAAAAAAATAAGTTTGGTTCATATCTGCATGAGACTGAAGCCAATCTGTAGTAATTTGAAACCTTTTAAATTTGAAGTTAATGTTATTTCCTACAGGGCAGTACATAACTTAAAAATAAAACTCACAAGCTCTTTGTCTGACATAAAAATCTATCAAAACAAAACAACAATGTAGAAAATTCCCTTACATCCTTTATTAAAAAACAAACAGATTACTCCCATAGTAACTCTCACGCAATAAAAGAATAGATAAAATCCTTTTAATTCACGCTGCAAAAAATAAACATTGAATTCAATGACTTTTATCGATTTTTTAAGCAGTTGTTTTACTTTTCCAATTGTTCCTGTGTGTTTTTTCTGTCGTTCAGAAAAAAAAAGTAAAAGCAAATTAAATAAAATGGATTGGATAAACAAAGTTTTCAAATTCAAACAGAAAACGACAAATGAAACGTGTAACAATCAACTCTTTTGTTATTCCGACATACATACATACATACGTAGACACATACATACATATATATCTACATACATGTATGCATAAGGAAGTTAAAATGCTTAAAAAAACTATCT
Organism: Sturmia bella; assembly: GCA_963662145.1. NCBI lineage: Eukaryota > Metazoa > Arthropoda > Insecta > Diptera > Tachinidae > Sturmia > Sturmia bella. Next base: position 28,626,983 of record OY759172.1, read on the forward strand.
GAATTCAATGCTAAATAATACAAAATTACTCTGAAGAAATAACATATGCAGTTTTAAAATTACGGACAGAATATACACTTTTTAAAGTAAAAAATTTCTTAAGCATAATGTTGTTTTGTTGAGCCAATATTAATTGAAGTTGTTCAGCAAGAGAGCTGTGATTTACCACCGCTTATCGAAACCACTGTGAAATGTAAGCGTTCATATGGCTTCGACTCATTAAAAATTAAAATTTGGAAAGCTCAGTTTTAAACTGCTTATTTATTCTGAGCTTCTGTGCACTGTTGGGTCAATTATTCAAATAAAAGCAATTTTTTTTGGCATGTTGTTGTTTGATTTTCACTCAAAGTTTCATTAAATATACACAACATTTTATTTTTAACATCATCAGATTAACAGTTCTTGGAATCGCAATAATTTTTCGTAACATAAATGTTAATCCACATACATTTAACATATTATAAATTTTGTTTTAATCGGTACAACTGACATTTAGATTTAAGAAACATAAATGAAAATTATCATTGAAAATCCTTATTAACCCCTTATAAACAATTAATAATTTCATATTCAAATGAAAAAAATTTAATATGATGTCTTAATAAATAATTAATTTTTAGTGGAAAAAATTTTGTAAAAAAAAACACATTCTAAATTCATATAATCTATTATGTTTCAGTTTCAATGGGCAATTTTAATTATTATTATATTTGGCATATAAAAACAAAATTGAAGAACAGTTTCTGCTGACTAGTGTAAATATGAAAATATAAACGTAAAAAAAATTTGAAAAACTAAACACCATCTGCCTTCAATGGTTTTTATATGACTAAGAATAAAAATGTATGTTTGTAAAGTCAGTGTTGCCGGTTTGGATTTTGCTTCATATGTATATTTATGCTTATTTTTAGTTGTGTTTGATGTGTTTTGTGCAAAGTACCCTTTATGGTCATTAATATTAAAAATATTTTTCACTAATTATTGAATGTATTTATTTTTATCATTCTTTTCTTAGAATATGAAATATTTAATCTGACATTCAGTTCCCGTCAGAGTTTTAATTTATATAAATAATTATAATAACGTTTATTTATAAAAATGTTTGCCTGTTATCTATCAAAAGTAAAGAAGTATTACTTTTGATTCTCTGCCTAGTTTCTTTTCAAAACTTCGTTAAACATTTTTGTTATATGTATAAAAAACAATCTGAAAGTAGAAAACTAAACAATATGGTAATACTGTTAAAATAAAAGTAAAGCTTGTGTCAAATGTTACAATTCCTAATTTTATTACATCATTTTGTTTAGTGTATATGTTGTTTCAAAGTCTCAAAGATTATGTCCGCATTGCTACATATTTGATCATTTCATATATAACGATAAAAAATTTTGTTTACATATTTCTATGTTTTCTAGTACGTTACGTTTTATTCCCTTCCCTTGTGTATGTTATAGTTTGACTGTTTCTCTAACTCTAACGTTAAGTTTTATTCCTTCCCCTTGTGTATGTAATAGTTTGGCTGTTTCTCTAACTTGCAGGCTGGTCTATATTTGTTTTTGTACATATGGCTCGCAAAGTGTGAATCCATTATTGTCTATGGATTTTTCATTACCTTATAGTCAGTCTCTTATGTGTTCTTTGTATCTCGTTTTTAGTTTTCGTCTCGTTTATCCAATAAAGCTGAGCTGACATGTGCATGTTTGCTTGTATATCATTGTTTCAAATTACACATCTCTTTAGTCAAGTCAAAATTATCATTGACAACACTTGAGTTATTTCTTGTCTTCGGTTTTCAACTTCGGCCTTACATGTACAGGACACTAATACACATGCACTACCCGCGAGTGTAGGATTGAGTATCACTGGTTTACAACGAAAAAAGGTGCTAATTTAAGTATTTATCTATATCTGTTGTATTTTTTCTTGACATAATAAACAGAATTATTAGAGTTGAAAAAGTTCCCATTTAGAGTTAACATTATATATTTTTTTCCAAGAAATTATTTTTTCGTTATTTAGCATCTACTTTTTTATACAAATTTTTTTTTTTTAAATACCCTAGAAGTCGAGATTAATTCAAAACCCAAAGTGAATAGCTGTGATAGTATTTAGAAAGTAAACAGATTGTAAACTGTCCTTCATTTTGCCACCTTCCATTGAAAACTTAAGTTGTTTTATAAAATCTCAAATTTACCGATTAGTTAAATAAAATATTTAGACTGCAACTCCATAAATCTCCTTTTAGCAAACAAAATTCCCACCTGCAAAACAGTTGTGGGTGTTATTGTTAGTGATGACATACTTCGTTCAACTTGTGGATTAAGACGACGCAGGCGGAATTGAATGCCAACAATTTCTCATTAGCATCTGTTTTATAAGTGCTTGCCAGTTATATTATTTCTTTTGATTAAATTTAAGACAGGGAAAGGGCTAAATAAAGAGTTAAAAAAAGTTTAATAATAAAATCATCAAATAATGGAATGTTTATCCCATAAAAAAAGAGGAAATTATTTCCTTTTTGAAGGTTTGTTTTATTGGGGTTTGGTTTCAAAAAAAAAAAAAAAAAATTTTTAAGAAATATTAATTTTTGAACTACAATAAAACCATCAGTATTATATAGTTTACACAAAGTCTCCGAGTCGTTTTTCGTTACGAAAAATTTTAGAACTGAATGTTATTAAGCAATTATTTTGTAAAGACAAAATGCAGTTTTCAATGAAATCAGGGAATTTGTTAATTTGAAATTTAAAGTCGAATTATTATTTACTTTTTCTTTAACTTGCTAACATTTGTTATAGAAATACTTCAATAAGGCGTAAAGCATTTCCATAAAACTTACTTTAATGAGATTTGCCAAACTAATTTTAACTTAGTTCTCTTTAGGACACAGTTAATAATATGTTGAATTTAATTATATTAATTTTTGAATAACTTCGTGGTTTAAAAACTGATTTTCTAAATTCTTTCCTACTTTGTTTTTTGAGATAAACCCATCCTTAAGACAAAAATAATAATAGAAGAACATTAAAAATCGTTTAATAGATTTAATTTATTGAAATAAATTTTTGAAAAATAATTTTTTTAAAGGGAGTCTTTTATTCAGGTTTATGAAAAATTAATGTGGCTACGTTGTTGCAAATACAGGTACAATATAGCTTTTGTGGTATTGCTGCCGTCTATGATTTGGAACAAAACAAGAAAATATGAATAATTGCTCTGCATTCAATATTGTAAATACTTCATACCACATTTTCCAATTATGAAAGTTTATGGTAAAAACCACACAAAAAAATTTTTTTTAATTCTTACTTATATTGAATATGTATTGTGCTACACACATGGACATATTTAGGAACTTAGATACAATGTATATTTTCTTTGGTGGATGTAATTGTTTGCCCAATTTTGACACCTTTAGTAAAGAAAATAAGTTAATATAAACTAAAATAAACATACAATTACCCCGCGTTTTAACAAAATACGCTAATGGTAGTGTCATGGAAGCATAAAAAAGGAAGTGTTTCGATTATTGTATGTATGTGTAAAAATTGAGTTATTCCGGTGTCAAAAAGACCCGTATACCTTTTTTCAACTTTTTTCGACCTTGGAATATATTTCAGTCGCTGGAAATCATGGTATTTGTATAAGGTTTACTATTTCATTTCAGTTGATGATTGGATGTAAGTAGACGTAGCCGTAACTAAAGAATGCTAACTTATGCCATTCATTGTAGTTGTATAGCATATGATTAACTTTGCTTTTAAATTTATTGTACTCTATGAATTAGGGAGCTATAAATATTTTAAACAGCCTTTTTTGCATACCACTAATAGGTAAATTAGTCGTGCTCCTGGATACTTTTATCAAATTTAAAAAATTAAGAAACATACTCTAGCAAAAAACTGAAGTTAGTTTTAATTGTTTTAGTATAGTTTAAAGTGTTGAACGCCTCATTGTGTACCTTTTTCTATTGCTATTTTTCTATTGCTACATAAGATGTTTGCCCAACTGTACGGATGCGTTACTGCAATACATTCAGTGCAATATTACTCATACGCTCATAACAGCACACATATAAGAACGAGAGAACCATCTGTCTACGTATGAGTGATGTCTAAGCTCAAGGGCCGTATTCGTACGCAATATGATTCGTAATTATTATTATTAGAACGAAGTTCCTTAACGCGGCTTGCTGGTAGTGGAAATTAGTAGAAATCGTCACGAAAGCGTGTGAGCTGTTTATATGTATTGGTGTACTGTCGAAAAGCAATTGTGTATGATTGGCGGTGTCTCCACTGACAGCAGCGGAGACACCTACCAATAAATATTAATTAGTTGAAAACGTTCCAAAAATTCAAAGAATCATAAAATTTCAAAAACAACAGAAAATAAAACATACAGATTTCACCTTGTATTGCATTCAAAGATGAAAAAAAAAACGTAAGGAACTTCGTTCCTAACGGGGGTCCCCCGACCGCATTTATTTTATTTTCTTAAATAACAACTTTAGGCAAGTACGATTCAGTTCAATATCTCATACATTTTCAAAGTCTTAGAGAATTTTAACACTCACGCCTGCCCCCATGATTACTATTTAAAGATAAACTGCAAGTTTCAAGTTTCTATTCTCTTGGCGTTCGAAGTGACAAATAATTTTTTAATTAAAGGATGTATTAGGTACTGTTTAAATTTTAGGTTTCCTTTATTTTTGATGTTCATTGTGTTAGCGGACGGATATACCGTGCAAATTTTAAGCTTCGATTTCTTATGGCTCTAAAGTTCCAGCTTGTTTTGACACTAAAGTGTACTCCCATGTATTAAATTTAAATTTAAAAGTTTTCTTCTTTTCGGAGATGTTGCTATAAAGCTTGTTTAACTACATGTCTTGTACAAATGTTAGCTCTATATTTCTTCTAGTTCGAAAGGTTCAGCTAATCTTCACAGTTATGTGTGTAAGAGCACCATCAATTTGTATTCGTTATAGTACTTGCTGTTGTATCGGCTGTGTAACCACATGTCCTATGCAATTTTAAGCTTTGTAGTTTTATTGTTTCTGAGGATAGGCGCTGTGATGGATAGACGGAAGGAAGGGTGTAATAAGATTTACGTGAGCAAAATCTCAGTAATAGGATTACGTTTTCACTCTATGGGTATGAAACTCGATTTTCAATTATTGAGAATGTTTTTTCTATATTTTTTCGAAATATAGGATATATAAGAAATGGAAACTCTAGTTTTTTTGTCTAGCCATAATTTAACTTTATAGTTAACTGATAGTTAATTATTTTCTTTGGCTTAAGCACGATTTGACTTCATCAGATTTTAAACAATAAAACGTCTTGGTGGAAGTAAAACAGCTACGCTAGCTGCCCAACCCAAAAAGTGTTCAACTTAACTTTTGTAGTCTTCTTTAAAAATAGCAATCACTAGAATTTTATCAAACACAGCTTATGCCCGATGAAGTAGCGAACAATTCTTAATCAAATAATTCCTCCATAAAGCTACAAATTGGCATGTCTGGCGCAAACCCTGAAAGAATTGTAATTACCGATACAATAGCAACAAACACAAAAGTCAAAGTATATTCCAATCAACAGGAAAATACACTGATGAAATGAAATCGGTAAATTCGATAAAATCGAATACACACAGCCTTTCATGTAGAACTAAGATAGTTGGACGACCTAACGCTGCTGCTTAGAAGCAGTCTCCAGTTAGCTATGACCTGCTTTTCAAGCAATTTGGGTACTGAGCAGCTTTGTGGTGTAAGTGAAACAGATGCGGAATATATTCTTTAAAAACAAAACAAAAAACTGATCACAAAAAAATTTTTCCCCATTCTGAGGAAGTACAATTGTAAGTGAAACAGATGCGGAATATATTATTTAAAAACAAAACAAAAAACTGATCACAAAAAAATTTTTCCCCATTCTGAGGAAGTACAATTGAACTCAAGCTCGGTAAAATAATAATTGTAAATCATTCATCTCGAAAATAAAATTAAATTAATGTTTATAATTGAATTTTATAACTTAAAAAATTGAAAAAGAGTTTGGTGATAAAATTGTATTGGCCTACACTACTTAAAGAAAACAAGAAGAGTAGAGCGCAAAACTTAATAGCTAGGGAGCATACTGTAGCTGTGTCACCTGCACTACGACAATCATCAATAGGCAAATCGCATCGAGCACATGTCATAACTAATTACATACTGTTTTCTTAACAAAAAGAAACAAAAGTCCGATAAAGTAACTGTTGAGCGAAATGTATTTTACAAATACTTGTTTAAAATACACTTTGTAAAACAATTAAAAAAAATATGTTTATAAATATAAATTATGTTTTTGAGTTTTATGTTAACAAAAATAAAATATTTTTTCTTACTTCATATTGTACCATCTAATAAAGAAGAGAAAATATAAATTCTTTTAATTTAAATTATCACATCCACTGGATATTTTATTCAGTTCCTTTTAAAAACTACTCGTTAGAATTTTTATGTTTTTCCAGTACTTACGCAGCAAAAGTTATCATTATTCCACATATAATTAATTGAAACAAAGTTTGATGACAATTGGTTCAGTCTTACAAAAAAATTAATTAAGTGATTTATAATTACGTGTGTTTTCATTGAAATAGATGTAAAGGAGAAGGGGATTATGAATAAACAAATAGTGTTAAAGTTATTTCAACAACTGTTATAATTCCAACACAGTTATAAAACATTGCTTTTGCAAGAAAGGTTGCCATTTACTAACATTACTATAATACTAAATTATTTTTTTTTCAAACCCGATAAGTACTATTTTTTTTTTTTGGATTTCAATTCGCTGCGTTTATTATTAAATGTAGTTTTTTCCACCAAAAATAGTTTAGTTCTCTTATAGAAAAAGTTTCATATTAAACTATCATTCCCGGCTGTTCACGAATCTATTACGATATTATTTAATTTCAGCTCTAAATAAGCTTTTTATCATCATAACTAATTTGTGGTATCACAGACTTGCTTTAGTTCGTCTACTTTGTGAATTTCCCTAAAATATTGATATATTTTTTTAAATTTATTTATAATAAATTAAATTTTTAAGGCTTAAGATCTTTTTTATAAAAATGTTTATAACAAAAAACAAATATATTTATTTATTTCGATATTTCGCCCACAATTTGTTGGCTTCTTCAGGAATATTTTTTTTAGTATTATTTTAAAAATAACAATGAAAAAAAAAACAAATGTTAGTCGTAGAATTATAATTATTTGGTTTGAATATGTATGAATTTTTCATTAAGGTGTAAATATTTTTAAAAATTTTTCTTTGAGTTTAAATTTTTAAATTTTTGAATGTTGAATTTTTATAACTCAAAACTTTTTTCATTGTTATTTTTAAAATAATACTAAAAAAATATTCCTGAAGAAGCCAACAAATTGTGGGCGAAATATCGAAATAAATAAATATATTTGTTTTTTGTTACAAACATTTTTATAAAAAAGATCTTAAGCCTTAAAAATTAAATTTATTATCAAAAGAAAGGATCAAATAATATATATACGTTAAATTTATTTATTTATTTTTTTTTTTTGGAACTAGGACTGTATTAAGAACAACAAATTTTTAATTCGCTTACTAGAAAATATGTGCTCTTTTTTTCGCCCTCAAATGCAATCCTTTAGGACAAAATAAAAATATTTTGATTTTCCTTTTGTTTTGGTGTGTGGCTATTTATTAAAAGTTTAGTTTTAAAAGCGCTTGGATGAGGGAGGCATTAGGTGCTAACTGCCACCAGAACTACGTTACGGTACAAATTTAAAAACGAACGATAAGAATATAAAATTAAATTTTATACTGTAGCATTCGTGAAAAATTTAACCTGTAGTCAGAAGTGATTCAGTATACTTGTATTATTTGGTATTGTAGATAACAAAAAATAAATAAATATTGAACGTGGAATATATATTTTAATATGCTTAAATCGTTTTGGAAAAAACAACAACAACAACAACTATTCCATTATAATAAAATTGTTATTTGTCTCGGCTACAATTATAAAAACATCAAATCCACACTTGAAATAGCAACCACAGCATACAAGCACTTAAACCGCCAAACAATGTCGATAGTCGCAGATGTAGGATGTTAAAAGAGAATAACAAAATATTATTTAGACAACAACATATTTTTGTACATTATAATTGTGCTTATTGTGAATCTCAATAGCGACACAAGTGACGTCGACCGCACAGTCACAGAATTGACGTAGGCAATGTTGAATGTAGTTGAGTATTATTGACAATGGTTTTTCATTATTAATCAAGCACCCCGATAAATTTTATTACATACGGATTGTTTGTTTCCTTACAGTGCATAAAAGTTTCAAATATTACTCTCTGAGCTTTTTCTTAATAAGTATTGGTTTTTGTAAATATTTATATTATATACTAGAGAAAACTCAAAGTACTTCACTAGCCCAGTATTTAGATTTTGTCACACCCACTTCTTATCCAATATCGCAAATCTTTTCAGTAATGATTTATTTATGTCACATATCCTTCTTATGCACAAAAAGACAATTGAAAAAGTAACAAAATGTAGTTTTTACCAGTTATATCTTCTTAACATTCAAAATTTTAAAAAAGTACCAGACACCTGTCCAACTATTTTTAGTAGACGTAAATGCTTTTTTGAATTTTTAAGCTACTTTTATTAAGTCCGCGGACTTAATAAAAGTATATATACAAATTTAAAAAAAAATAACGGAAATTATTACAGCATGTTTTGAGGGGAGTAATATGTAATTTTCACTTTATGTATTTATTTTCTAGAGTTGGAGGTTTTTTTGTGGGAGTAGTTGAGTCTTTTTGTTGATATTTCGCTCTCTTTTGAATAGCTTCTTTAGGATAATAATATTGAAAAATGTTTTGGTTGGTTTTTTTTTCCAAAAAAGAGGTGGAAAAAAACCAAAAATTAAATTTAGTTTTTTCTTTTTCATCATTCCCATTTATCTTCTACATAGATGCAATCGGAAAAAAGGTAGATTTTTATTTTACCCCCTTTCATCACTTTAAATTTCAAAACTCTAAAATACAACCAAACACCTATCCAATTACTTTTAGTGTCCTTTTGAAAATTTTATGCTAATTTTTCTGGGTCCGGAGGTATTGAGTTACCGTTTCGGACATTTTAAAGTTCATATAGTCTACAGTTTCTTTCAGACATGCAGAGATATGCTGTAGAAATGACAAGCAAATCAGTTTAGCCGTTTGGCTGTCTATAGGGAACAAATGTGTGGTTGACATATTCACTTTTATATATAAGAGATGTCATTGGTGGTGCAATATGAAAATTAGATTGTGCCACGCTCCTTCGCCCGCAGACCGAAAATTTAAAATCAGAATAGAAGATAGATAATTCTGCGCGTCCATCATTTACGTTGTGGCAAAAATTTTTATAGCAAATACTATGTGGCCCATAATGTTATACCATGTTCATACATGCGCCTTTATTGAGGTAATCGCAATAAAGTCCATTATTGAGCTCAATATTCCATACAAAAAGTCAATAAAGTTATTGCTCAATAAACTCTATATTGCTTTGAATATTGAGAAAAAGATGGAACACAACACTGTAAAAGATGTGTTTAATAAGCAAAAGTATACAATGCGAAATGAATGACGTGATAAATGTAAACAAAACCAAACAAAACAAAATAATAAAAAATAAAAATAAAAACATTGCAGCATTTCCAAATTTTTATTTCTCTTTCTTTTTATTATTGCCGCTTTGGAGTCATAACATGAACGCACTACTTGTACAAGTTCCATATTTTTATTGTACAACACTAAAATCTTTTTAATAAAAGGCAGTTTTTCTTCCATTTTTCTTATTGGAAAATATTTTTCACTTTTTTTTCTCACTACCAAAACAAAAACAACAACTTTTTTTCAGCTGTCAGATACTAATTGAGTTAGCGCAATATTTGTATGTACATATGAACGCAAAAAATATTATGTCAATAAACTGAATATTATCTCAATTAGAAATACATGTATGAACAAGGTATTAATGTTTTATTTAGGCACTCCTCTATTAGCCATTATGATGATTATCCTTACTATGTTATATTATTAGTTTTATATTTCTACACTTTACTTTACTGAGTTCACCAAAATTATTAAGGCACTCTCATGTACCAATTCTGTTTTGTTGGAATCCATAGAAAACAAAAATACCGTTAGTTAGATTTTATAACGGTAAATGTAGTGAATAGTGGAATTTGTTGCACTTATATCTTCGTTGTTTCCCAGCTGACTTTTATCACTTTTTCTGTTTCAAGAATTTTACAATACCTTCACGGCAAAGTATAAATATTGTAAATATTTATATTCACATAATAAATAGCTAAGTTATAATGGTTGAAGTGCAAAAAAAGCTAATTTTTCAAAAAAAAATTTTTTTTCCTCGAGCTCTGAGTTGCTTATAATATAGTTTTATTAATGCAAAAAAAAAAAAAAGTAAGCTTTTCAAAATGGGTAACTATAGTCAAATCCTTATGCTCTGTTTTGAGTTTTTCCTTTTTGGTTTCTTATATAAAAATGTTATGATTTTCTCTGTTTTTTGTATAAACTTCATCACCAGTATGACGTTTTAAAGACCAGCAGTATACTGATGTTTATTATAAGAAACAAAATGTTTAAGCCAGAAAAGACATGCCTAACAAAAACTACCAAAGGGCCTTTGAACCGCGTCTAAAACTAAACAAACAAATTATCAGGTACACAAAATAATATGCAAATTATTTATGAACCTTTTCTAACCACGCATGGAATAACTTAAACTTGTTTTATTTTTAATTGAACTCTTTTCTGGCTCACAATCTGGTTGACAAATCACTGTTGCTTATTTAACCGCAGCTTTTTGTATTTATTCATATTTAATGACCACAATTTAAAATATAGCATTTCATTTAATTAAATTTGTCTTCAAAAAATGTAATTTATTTTGTTCTCCATCCTCTTGTTTGAGGCACAAGCAATTGTGCGTGTGCAAAAATGGGGATTTTTGTTGCTGAACTGTTTGGTTTGTTTTCGAATATATTCACGGTTTTGGTTATCCAACAAACCGAATGAACTCATTACCAGTGAGTCAAACATTTTATACAAATACCCAACCCAACCCAACCCAAACACACAAACAACACCTGACATTTTTAATGGGATATTCATTAATTAGCAGGCATTAATTAAAATACAAGCAGCAACAAACAAAGACTTACAAAAAACATTTTTGTTTAACAGCAAAATTAAAAAATTGGAAAAAATACACAAAAACCCAGGCAGACATACTTCGCTTGTTGAACACATTAGAAAAAGGTTGAAATAAAAACATGGCATTTAGCCTCGGCCCCTACAATCGTGTAAGCTGCTATAAACACATACAAACACATAAAGCAATTAAGCAGTTTCTCACGTTATCTATGATATTATTCAGCAAGAATTGCATTGATGCATCATATGACCGACACTGCTGATGGGTTCATACATCAGGGTTTCTATAATTTTCTTAAGGCCAAAATGAAAAAACTGATGTAAACATTCGTGTACGTGTGATTCCTTTTTTAAACCAGCGTTATCACCTCAGTAAAGTGATCATCCGAAATCTTTATTTTTTCCAAATTGCCCAAAAAATAACATTTAATGCTATTAATTTCTTTATTATTAAATAAAAATAAATTAAGTCAAGTACGAGGCTGGCTCGTACTCTTAGGGTTCCGTACGCATGTGTGTTTAATGTATGTATGGAATGGCGTATGTGAATACATATGTATATTTTATAAATTTCATCTCTATGTTTTTAAAGTTACTTTATGTTGTATGGGGACACCTAGTAATTTTCCACTTGTTGTTGTTGTTGTAATTTGTTGTTGTAAGGCATCTGGGAATACATACACTGTGCGAATTTCGACTATCTATCTCTTACGGTTCGAGAGTTATAGCTATTACTCTACGTTGTAAAGGGACACCTGGTAGTTTTACAGCTGTTGTTGTTTTTAGCAAGTGTTGTTGTGGAGCATATGTGAATACACATATTGTGCAAATTTCATCCCTCTGTCTCTCACGGTTCGAGAGTAACGGCTAGTTAATACTTTACGTTGTATAGGGACACCTGGTAGTTTTCGACTTGTTGTTGTTTTTAGCATTTGTTCTTGTAGGCCACATGCGAGTACATATATTGTTCACATTTCATCTCTCTGTCTCTTACAGTTTGAAAGTTACGGCTAATGTTTTTTTACGTTGTATAGGGACACCTGGTAGTTTTTGACATGTTGTTGTTTGTAGGGCATATATAAACACATGTATTCTGCGAATTTCAGCTCTTTGTCTTTTACAGTTTAGCAGCTACGGCTAATTGTTACTTTAGGTTGTATTGGGACACCTGGTAGTTTTTAACTTATTGTTGTCTTTAGCATTTGTTGTTGTAAAGCATCTATAAATACATACACTAAGCAAATATCAGCTTTCTATATTTTACGGTTCGAGAGTTATAGCTAATTGCAACTTTTCGTTGTATGGGGACACCTGGTAGTTTTCGACTTGTTGTTGTTTTTAGTATTTGCTGTTGTAGCGGCAAGGTACAACAACATTCTGTGAAAATTTCAGCTCTCTAGCTCTTACCGTTTCGGAGAATGGACGCTGTGACGGACGGACGGACGTACTTGTCTCCGTAATAGGGTTCCGTTTCACTCTGATGAGTACGGAACCCTAAAAAGAGGTCTACAAAGCAATTCAAAGAGAATATAATAAACTATTTGAGAGATACATTTAGATAAAATTAAACGAAAAACAGCAGTCAGTAGCAGTTTTAACAATAGAAAACTGAATCACTTCCGCTGCACCATTTTTTTTTTTTTTCAAAGAAAAGACAACAAATAAACCTAGAAAAACATTGATGCATAAACGTAGCTAAAAACTAAATTACCAAATTAATACGGCAAAATCAAATTACTACAAATATCATTGTGATGGCAACGCTGAAAGCTATAAAATTGCTTTGCATGTTTTAGTAAATAAGTTGTTAATGGGTTAGTTTCCATCAGCTAATGCCTGCAGGGTACCCAATTAACGCTTTTTAGTGAAAACGTGTGCTGTCAGGTGCAGCGTCTTGTTCATTTATGTATGTACCGCACCTGTCAGCGAACGGATGAAGTAGATATAAGAATTTCAGAGTTAGCATCGCTACAGTATCAGTAAAGTAGACATGTGAGACTCGAGAACTTTTGAAATGGCAATTGTTGTAGTTTTAAACCAGTAAAAATTTGTTTTTTTTTTATTTTTTAATAATTTTTTATAGTTTTTCTGTGATAGTTTTCATAACACCTAAGCTGACAAACAGTAATTGACTTTTCATGCCTAACTTCCTGGCGAACATCTATGCTCAGGCATATGCTCGAGCACGGCCGAAACATGAACATGAGCGGTCTTCACCAGCACTTGAGCGATGTTCGACATCATGTCCATGCCAAGCTTGTCAAATTTTATACCCGTATTTTCTGTTACTCAATACATTTTACACTTAAGCAATTTACAAAATTTGCTGGTGGGTCATAAAGCAACATATTACCATGTAAACTGGCCTTTTGCGTGTTTGTGCTTTTGCATTTCTTTCGGTGTTAAATTTCATATAGCAAAAAATCTTAATGAATTCAAACCTCTTTTGGAAGACAGCAGTGCTTGTATATATTTGTATTTAATTTTTCTACTCTATATAAACATAAGTATATGAATTGCAAATATTTTGCTATTGAAATGCCATGTTAAAAACGTCTGTGCGACATTTGTTTAAAAGTAATTTTCTCGATCCCTGTTTAAAGTTTAATGTCTCACTTCTGAACGAACTGAACAAAAAGCACATATTTACTTTCAACACAGCAATCCAACCACTACTAATATGCTCTTAAATAATTCTTAAATCATTGAAAAGCTGTCAGCATAATGTGGAATAAGGCAAGTTAAATTCAACATTTTTAGCAACAACAAAGATACTTACAACATGCAAAAACACATCCTTTTATCAAAATAATAAATGTTTTTCTGTCATATTAAAAAAAGAACTGAAGGCAGCAACAAACAAATAAATTTTAACAAAGTGCGTACAATATGTCAAAAATAACCTCCCACTCAAAACACTTTTTTCCACTTGAAAATAAATACACACACTGAATTCACACAAATTGTATGCTGTGCATATCGCTGATTACACATGGAAAAGCTCAACATTTGCAAAATGCTGAAATTGCTGAAACAATGTTATGAAAAGAGGAAAATAAGCTCTTGTAAAATTTATAAGCCATCTTGTAACAGCAAATAAAAAAAAATACCTACAACGGAAAGGAAATAAAAAATAATGTTTAGTTTCCTTAATTTTGAAATCGTTTTTCTAATATTTTATCTGAAGCCCTAATAGTTTGATAAAAAATGTTAATGTTATAAATAACTTTTTTCTGAATGATGTCCAACATACACCTAAGGGGCGGTATAGCTTCAAATAGAGTCCATTAATTTGGGAGATCCATTAATCCATTAATTTGGGAGATCCCAAAAACAATAGGCCTAATTTCATAATTCGCAATGTAATTTATATGAAAAACAATAACAGATTTGCCAATATTTTAAAATATTTTTATATGTTATTAATTTGTACAAAAGATAAAATTCAAGTTTGATCACATAATAGCTCTGTTTCTTTACTTTTTGAGCAAAGTTCGGTACACCGAGAGTAAACTATAGCTTATCTCAATAAGAGACAAAAATGCACAAAAGTACGGGAACGAATAAAAACAAATATTTTACAACAAAAAAGACGTCAGCTCAATTTATAAAATAAAATTTTTATGTATTTTATTTAATTGTGTTTAAAAACGTTTTCTCCAAACAATTAAGACGAATGAAATTCATAAAGCTTTTTAGGAACACAACACAACTCATAAATGCATATACATAAATGAATTCATAAATATATTTATATAGCAATCAACGACTTTTTAGAGAATGTTTTAAAATATTTTTTCACACCAATTTCTAATTTTTCTTTTAGTTTCCGCATTGATTTCTTCTATTATTGTTTATTCTTTGAAACAGCTGACAACTGAACGACTTGCCCAAACTAGCCCGACGAAAATGTGCGGGCTGTTTCGTGCAAGAAGAAGAAGCATAATGTTCTCTTACAAATGCTCTCATTTGCGCAATTTGAAAGTACGGGTACGCTTGTCGTGCAGATTGGGATCCCTCGGGATCCCAAAGTAGAGTAAAAAAACCGAGCTAAGGTTTGGTGTCGTTTTAAATTTGAAATTTTTTTATAGAAAGCAAAAAAACTTTGAAGGGAAATTTTTGCACTTGCTATTGCTTTCCATGTTGCGCTGTGAACTAGATAATAAAGGCCAATGCATGCGCTAAAAAATTTAGCAGACGAGATGGAGGGAAGTAAATGGCTTCTCATGGCAAAGGTTTTTAGACATGATTTTTAGATTATTAGATTCTACAAAAAGGTGACAAAGTTAAAATAGTTTCAATTTCGAAAGTGTAATCGAAAATCTAGAAACGAAAACATTGATCTCTTCAAGTTATCTCACAAAAATAGGCTTTGGCTGTCGCATTGAGTACTGTTTAAAAAATAAGATCAAACCTATAGGCCCGAACGGGTATCACGAATAAATTGTGCCTCGAAACACTAACTGCAATTCTTTTAATTTTAAAAATGAGCCCGTTTTGTGTACAGTCAGCGATACTTATACAAACAAAAATACAAATACACACATACGCACAGCAGTAACAAATTTGAACGGAACACAACAGAAGAATCTTTTTAAAGCTGCACGATTTTTTGCCTTGTCTTCTTTTTCTGTGCGTTCAATTCAACAAACATTAGTTAGAAATATCTGCGTCTTTTGTTTGCATGATATGATTTCATTTTATAACAAATATATTCAAATAACAAAAATTGCAAGCAACAATAGAAACGACTTTCCTAAAGTTCACTTATTTAACTGAAAGTTGACCCATATAGAAAATTAAGCAATTGAACAATTATTTACTATAATTAAGTATGTTATTAAAAATTATATGCATGTTATTTCTAGATTGAATCGATATGCGTTCATAAGCTGTGTTTTTTGAATACATGTATAGCGAATACTCATCTGTTATAAAGAGAAAATTCAATTAATTAAAAAATGCTTATGGTTTATTTTTATATAAATATTTTAATAACTAGCTAAAGCCCGGTGCACAGTACTGTGCCTTCATAATACGATTGGCTGAAAATGCAATGAGTTGTTGTGAGAGGATGAAATTTGGTGCACATGTTAGGTTCGTTAGTTAAAAAAAAGTTAAAAAATTTAGTATATCACCGCTGAAGGATACAGTAATCCCTTTATATTCTCGCTATAAAAAACATTAAAAGAGAATAAATTACCTATCCTATTGATTTTTTGCTCACATAGCACTGACAAGGAATAACATATGTACCGCATATTATCCGAAAATATTTTTTATTAAAACGTTGAAATATGAACTTAATTATTTATTTGCTTTAAGAGCAAATTGAAATGTATTAATTCAGGTCCAAAAATAGACCCTACAAATGTGTTCTGTCTTTTTCAGCTGTCTATATGCTGCCCACAATTTGTTGAGTCTATTGATAAGTTGATTAATATCAACGAAATGTCGGCGGCATATAGACGACTGAAAAAGACAGAAAACATTTGTAAGGTATATTTTAGGACCTAAATTAATGCATTTTAACAAAACATAAATAAAGGATTCAGATATGAACTTTTGTTGAATAAATATTTGATTTGAACTGCTAACTAATAGCACTGTTTACTCTCAGATATTTATTTTAACTATATAAGTCGAGCGATATGATTTACAATTTTTAATAATTTTATCGGGTTTGAGTTCGATTTTCACTTCCTCAGCATTGAGAATATTTTTGTTGTGATAAAATTGTAGTTATTAACATTTTTAAAGAACAGAAAAAAAATAAAGTCGAAGACTTACTGGCTGGTGTACATGGCTGTTTTACGACTTCCATGTCGCAACCATTAGCACCCGAATATGCTTCGAGCCCAGGCCATGATTAATTGTATACTGCTTTGAAGCAGCAGCGCACAGCCATCCTGCCATCTAAACTCTTCATTACTAACAGACAGTTAGTATATTTAATCTTATTCACTAAGTTTCCATTTTATCACTGTGTTTTTCTGTTGACTGGAGGGAGTCTCTTTTTTTATTCTCTCGCCAACACTCCATTGATATCCAATAGATCGTCGTGTTTGTTGCTTCGTCTTTGTTTAGAGAGGATCAGCCACTCAAAGAATTATGCTTAAAAAAGAAAACTATTAACCGTTTTTTTCCGTTAAAAAATATTTAGAAACGAGAAAAAAAGTCATTCGCTCTTATTACAAAGCCTTTAAAACTGACACTCAAGAAAAAACTTTAGAAAAAAATTATCAATTTGTTATAATAATTGGCATATTTAAGGATAAAGACTTTTTCATGCTTTTAAAACTTTTTGATTGCGAATTTCACGTGGACAAAGTAACGGTATTAAAATTCTTCTAGCAGGTGCGACTTGTATTTTAGTGAGAATTATAATTTTGTGATTTTCCAACATAAGTGTTACCAAAAATTTATTTTATATATGTAGTATAACACATATTTTCAAAGAAACTTCTTGGTCGCAAGCGAAAATATTGTTTTTTTCATTTAATTTTACCTATTTTAGAATATTGTCAAAATGCAACACTAGGCATTTAATATTGGTCACTGGCCTCATAATTGTGTGCGAAATCGCTGTAAAATGCCAGACTGTAAGGGATACACGCAAACAATATGTGAAAATTGTCAAGTAGCTCTTCGCTTTACTAAAGATAAAAATTGTTTCAAAAACTTTCATTTTTAAACCATATTTTTGTTTTTATGTAAATGCATAGTGTTGCAGATTTGCAACATAGCGTTTTTTTAAATAAATTTTACTATAAAAATTAAAAAAAAAAAAATTTTTAAGTTTTTTATGCATTAGGAAGTAAAATTCTATACCATATATTTTTTTCAGTGTATTTGGAAAATTCGTGCATTTAAAGGTTAAGCAATATGCACCATCAGAACTAGTTAACTGTTACTAGAAGGGTCAAGTTGCTGCGCAAAAAAATTAATTGAAGTAATATATGGGCCAAAAGAAGTTCTCCAATGTTGTTTGGCTTTCAGAATATTGATTGCGGCTCGCGCAGTCTGTGCGGTTGCTCCATCCTGTTGGAACCACATGTCATGTCAGATCTAATTCGTTCAATTGTGGCAGAAAAAACTCGGTTCACATTTCCCTATAGCGCGTTGTCGTTTGACCAGCGGAGTCCTCGAAAAAAAAAATGCTCGATGCCCCCTCCAGCGTGAACACTTTGAACGGGCGCAGTGGCTCCTCGTGCATAACTTGTGGATTTTCAGTGCCCCAGAAGCTATAATTTTGCTTGTTCACGCACTCGCTGAGGTGGAAACCTCATGGATCATTATTATTTTGATCGAAAAAATTGTCAGCTGTAACCAAAAGCGTAATTTTAAATGAAAATAGATTGCTTGCCACAACTCTACACATTGTTATGGAGAACATTATGCGGTTATCGCAACCAGACTTTGAAATATATTTTCTTTCCGTGTATATAAGTATGGTAGTATTGATTTAAAATAATTAACACCCCAACTAAGTATATATATGCAATTACTTATTGGAAAAATATAAACAATGATTGAATTAGTTAAAGCATATTTTTTTTTTTGTTTGTTAGTGATTTACTTGATTTTGTTAATTAAACTTATAGTTTAAACTCAACATATAATTACCTGAGGAGAATATAAATCTAGAATTAAGTAACATATTTTAAAATGGTTTAATTAATTGTTAATGTGTTTGTTGATTGAAATGTATTTGACCTTTTTCTGTGCCTGCAGCAATTGAACAAAAAATTCATTGTGATTAGCACTGTTATCATAATTTTATGTTACTGTTTCTGATTTTTCTTTTGTTTTCCTGCCAATACAGCAAAAATGTATTTACTGTTTTGATGGTGCAATTAATGTAATTAAAATTGAAAATTATTAAAATCAAAAATAATCTATAAATGTCTGTGTAAGTTTCAAGTTTAATGTTGCATTAAAATTGGAAACAAAATAAAATCGCTGAAAAGTCAAACGCAGCAGAGTAAAACATCATTTTTAATTAATTTTTCTTTTAAATACTCGTTGTACAACTAATTATTATTATAAACAATGCAGATTGTGTTCAAAACAGGCAGAGACAGCATGAGACCTGATATCGACGAATAAGGAAGGTTAAATTTTTTTGTGCACTTGATGTGTGGCAAAATTAAGAAATTAATTGACAGAAATAATAACCAATAAATATACCATAAAATAAGATAGGGCCATGTCGCACAATTAATTGTAAAGATTTAGGAACTTGTATTTAATCGCAAAGTTGCTGTTAAGCTGAATTTAAGAAACAAATCAATGTGGTACATGACTTTGCGCAAAAAAAATTTTTCATTTTGTACATACTGTATTACTTTTGCGTTTGATCAAAGGAAATCTGAGGCTATTTGTATGAGAAACGCTTCTGGGAAGTGTCCCTATTTTGTAGTTCCACGTAGTAAAAGATTAAAACTAGTTTTGAATGGTATTGAAATTCCATTTGCAGATAATTTGAAGTATCTCGGCATCAATTTCAATAAACTTGTTAAATTTAATATCCACGCTCGTTTGACAGCAGCTAAAGCAAGACGCATTAAATCGTCTTTTATGAAACTTTTGACCAATCGTCACTTAAGACGGGAATCAAAGCTTCTACTTTATAAAGTATGTATAAGGCCAGTTTTGTTGTATGGATTTCCTGTGTGGTTTACAATTTCTTCCACGGTTGCTATAGAACTCGAGGTTATTGAACGAAGCGTTCTGAGACTGTGCTTGGGACGTAATTTCATATCAATTAATAGACGATTCTCAAATAATTTTATATATAAAAAATCAAAGGTTATTCCTCTATGTTTCTATGCCCTGACTTTGATGCAGAGATTATACTGGAAACTGCAATGGCACGAAAATACTCTCTTAAGAAATATTTATAATCGGGAAAGAGCCAAGAGCTGGTCTGACTCTTTTTATATTTCTCCAATTGGTGTTCTCAATGAAGACATTAGCGCGCCCCATAATCTTTCTCTCTTACCCACATTTTTTAGATATAATTCTCACGCTAGTCATCGCTGGCTGATGGCACTTCTTGATTTGTTATCATTTTTATTATCATTTTTCTATCACCTAATGATCACACCAATGACTTGACTCGGTCAAATCAACGAAGTGAGACTAAGGCCATAAAATCAAGAAGGCATCACCGCTTTCTGTTTGTTCGGATTTTATTTTTGTTCCATCCTTTTGTAAATATTGTAAATAGTAGTATGTAGATAACAAATTAGTTTTATGTAATTTCAAGGTTAGTTTAATTTTTTTTACAACCACATGTATAATCGTCGTTCCGGGAGCAAGAACAAATGTAAAAAAATGTCACCGAATATCTTTGTATTTAAACTTTATATTTAACGTCAGCAAGTTGCTTTTACTTTTTATCTAGATTAGAATAATACACATAGTTCTAAATTGTTTTTTTTTATTGTTCTTTTTTGGCATTTATTATCTCATTTTGAAGTCTCAATAAACTCAATTCAATTCAATTCAATTGCGTTTGATCATGCTCCAAATTTCGTAAGTAGTCACAATACAAGCAAAGTTTTGCTCCTGAGCAAAATTTGTGAGCGAAATTTGTAAGAAATAAGAGCATACTTATACAAATGAGCACACATAGGATAAAACGCTTGTACACATATTTATCACCAAGCATTCTGGTTTTTTTTTTACCGCTTCGTAGTTGTTCATTGTGACCACTGTGCTTGTTCGCGGCCACCGAGGTTTAATTTTGTTTAAAATGCACATACTCTCTTTTAATAGTTGGTGCATACGAATACATATGTATGAATTCTTGTTAATTATTATGATTTATTGCGCACTTATTTCCATAAAGAGCATTTAAAACAACACCAGCAACAACAACAACAACAATATTTGTACAAAATACTGATATTTTATTATTTAATGGTGCAGCCGTGTTGAAATTTAATTATGAATTGGTCTTGTATATATTCCTTCTTAATAAAGCTGAAATATTCTTTCATTAATTTTTATTGCAAATTTCTGTAGCCTGTTTTGTTACCAAACAAAATATATGAATGTATTTTTCCAGATCTATTCGATCTGGAAGGTCTGCCATCCTTCCAATTATCGATGCATGCCCTGAGACAGCATCCCTCCACATGCCACCTGCCTTCAACCGTATTGCCGAATTCATAGCAGTTTCCTTGACCATGAGATCGGCTGATATCCAGTACAATTATTTCAATTGTATCCTTTTAAAAACATAACATTAATAGAGGTAAATATAGGTACATATGTGTGCATAGATATGTATGTTTGGACATCTGCTAGGCATGGATTCTTGTATTCGCAGATATGTTGAATAAAAATCAGTTTTATTCTTCTAGCTATGTTATATCACTTAAAAGGCTAAAAGCAATACAAAGGTAGGTAGGTGGTTGCCACTGTTTTTTTTTTCCTAAGACAAAATTCGAAACAAACGAGTATGAATTGTTTTGTTTCGTTTGCTTTCATACACTGGTTTTACTTTGAGAAGCTTTGCAAATAAGCACATATGTACATGTGCTATGTGCATGTCTTCACAGTTGTAAGGAGCTCAGACACTAAAAAATTTTGTTGTAATTATGATACAGCTAATAAGGTTGCCTCATCAGCTGAACCGTTAATCATCTGACTTTTTCATTTAAAAAAATAAATATCAAAAATAACTCTTATTTCTTGATTTTTTTGATAACAGTCATAAGAGTCACGGTCCCTGGTTATAACATTATTGTTTGCTGTATTGGCCTACAAAAATCTTCTGTTCGGACAATGCATATGGGTGTTTCCATGGTTACGCACGTGACATTTGTACACGTTTAATTGTTTTGAATATTATAAAAATATAAATGGGTTGGAATTTTTCAATGGAATTTTGCCATTGTTACATTTAATGTGATGAGTTCCTTCCAAAAAGTATATAGTATATTGGAAAATTGAGCACTGGGTACCCAAGTTCCATGCGATCAAAGTTGACTTACGCGCGTGACAAAACACGTAAGTGCCTTTTAAAGCAGCATGAAATATTGCAAAACTTTTGCAAATTGTAGAAGTTTTTTTTTCGGAAAAAATGTTTTTATAAAGGTTATTAATGGACCTTTATAATCATGGTTTGTTCAAAAACAAGTGTGCATGGGTTGGCTAAGAAAAAAAAATTTTTGATTACGCACGTTACATTACGCACGTGACACTTTTTACCTTCATACATATTTTTGTAATTTAACACATATTTTCAGAAGTTTTTACCATCATTTAAAATTATTATAAGTTAAATTTTTCTTTTTAAATAATAAAATGTCAATAGTTTTTTTTTTAATTTTCTGTGCTTAAAAAAATTGTGCGAGCGTTTTGATTTTTTAACTAACGGTGGACCATTTCATGGAAATACCCATATGTAAATATTTTGTAGCTGGTTGTGTAAATGCAGCACATACAAAAAAAAAAACTTTTTAATAGAAAGCTTTCAGTTTTATAGAAAGGTTTTATTAGGTTAAGTTAGGCTGATAGGACGGATATGTTAGCCCATAGCGTTTTGGTCATCACTTAAGGCCGTGTCAGATAAAACTTTGTTGCTTTGCGTGACGTTTATAACTTTGAAAGCAAAGCGTAAAACAAAAAGTGTATGTCACAATAAAAACTTTGACAAGATCCGCGCATTGTTTGTTTATCAATAAAATATTGAATATATAAAATATTTTATATACATATGTATGTACTTATTTGTAGTTTTGTTTATTATATTTTTCAAATGAATTTATTCATTAAATTTATAAAATTTATTTATGTATTTATTTGGAATTTTTTTTTTGATTTCTGTTGACGCCAAGAGAAAATAAAAGAAAATGAAAGCAGCTAATTGTCAAAGCCTGCAAAAAGATGAAAGATGCCCAACTTTTTGCTTGCTCTGCGTCAAATAAAATTTATGTGACAAGTGCCATATAAACATGTACATTTATCTTAAATGTCAAAGCGTGTATGTAACTCAACGCGAAGCAAAAGTTTTATCTGACACGGCCTTTAAGAAGCTAATTCATTTATTTTGTTCAGTATTATACGTACACTTGTTCACTTTGGTTTCTGTTGCAACATTTAATTACTTTTTTCTATTATGTGTAATAACATATGCAAAAGTGGGGAAGAGATCAGACATCAATATGGAACGCAGCACACAATCCTGGCTCCCAAATGTATAGAGGTGCTTGAAAAGTATTGTTGAAGTATTGTTGAAATACCAATCAATTTATTCTGCACCTTAAGCAGTGGTCTGTTTGCCAATAAGGGTTTATTAAAATCTTCGCTACATATCTTTCATCAAAACACTAATAACGATTCATGAATTAGACGGATAATATTTCTTTGAAAACTTAGTTACCTCTTCTAACAATTCAATCACTTATTCTTCTGTATTGAGAGCCCTTCTGTCTGTCTGGCATATTGTACTTTAAAATTGATTTACACTATGCCCATCTCCGCCATATATAAATCAATATCGTTAAATTTAGCTTTTTCAGGGTTCCGTACTCATCAGAGTGAAACGGAACCCTATTACCGAGACAAGTACGTCCGTCCGTCCGTCACAGCGTCCATTCTCCGAAACGGTAAGAGCTATAGAGCTGAAATTTGCACAGGATGTTGGTATACCTTGCCGCTACAACAACAAATACTAAAAACAACAACAAGTCGAAAATTACCAGGTGTCCCCATACAATGAAAAGTTGCAATTAACTATAACTCTCGAACCGTGAACGATAGAAAGCTGAAATTTGCACAGTGTATGTATTTATAGATGCTTTACAATAACAAATGCTAAAAACAACAACAAGTTGAAAACTACCAGGTGTCCCCATACAACCTAAAGTAACAATTAGCCGTAGCTGCTAAACTGTAAAATACAGAGAGCTGAAATTCGCACAATATATGTATTTACATATGCGCTACAACAACAAATGCTAAAAACAACAACATGTCGAAAACTACCAGGTATCCCTATACAACATAAAAAACATTAGCCGTAACTTTCAAACTGTAAGAGACAAAGAGATGACATGTGCACAATATATTTACTCTCATATGGCCTACAATAACAAATGCTAAAAACAACAACAAGTCGAAAGCTACCAGGTGTCCCTTTACAACGTAGAGTAATAGCTATAACTCTCGAACCGTAAGAGATAGAGAGCCGAAAAAGCACAGTGTATGTATTCCCAGATGCCTTACAACAGCAAATTACAACAACAACAACAAGTGGAAAATTACTAGGTGTCTCCATACAAAATAAAGTAGCTGTAAAAACAGAGGGATGAAATTTGTAAAATATACATATATATTCACATACGCTACTCCATACATACATTACACATACATACGTACGGAACCCTAAGTGTGCGAGCCAGCCTCGTACTTGACTTAATTTATTTTTTTAGTAACAAGAGTACCTTAAAGTTGCAAAACTGTTAAACATTATACATTACTCCGAAAAACAAAGGCCAATATATTCTTTAAAAATCCGATAATGTATTAAAAACATCAGTGAGCTAATTCCATTGAATAACATTAGTCAACATTCGACTCGATGCAAAGCATTCAGTTTTGAGAAATAAAGTCATGTTCTGGCACTACACTATTCATGACCATGTGTGAGTCATCATTGTAATTGATAGCAAAGCAAAAATAACAGCATATTTACTTGTTATGATTCTTTGGAAAACTGCCCTGGGTGTTTGCCAAGTAAATAACTTGTAATATGTCACTTAACAGCAAGTGGTCAAGTGCTGGAATGCGACTCAGGCTCAACATTTTAGGGAATTTCATGTTTTGTAATTATTTTTCAAGCCAAATTCACTTGCAATGCTACACGCAAAATGACAGTTGCTTCATGGTCAGCAGGCAATTTAAATGCACTTCATGCTGTCAAATAATCGTGTTGTCAAGGAAGGTGAATAAATGAGCAGAAATAAAAGGATTAATTTGTGCTTTCGCTTATTGAATTTTCCAACCGCTTTGCATAGATATGGTTTTAAGCCTATTTTGATATTACAAAGCTGAAAATTTGATTATTTATCGTTCACTAAATTGATTGAAATGTCAAAGCAACAACATACATATTGGATATTTTTAAAGAGTTTTTGTTTTCAGGCTGAGCCCATTGTTTCGAAGTACACAGTCATGTCATAGATTAAGATGGGAATGCTTTGTTTTTAGGCTCAGAGTCCAATAAGTTATTTGAAATGTTTATAAGCAACTTATTCATAATGATATTCCTGTTTAAGAAAGCTATGGTTTCTCAAGTCACATAGTTTAATAATATTAATTAATATTGTTTTCTATGTATATTTATGCCCTATTTAAATTAATTACGCTTATTTATTTCCGTGAATGCCAATATAAAATTTTTTAAAAATTGCTATGAAAGTGTTAATATTGAAGTGATGAAGAGAAATCGGTATTTATTTAAATGGCATTAAAAATTTTTTCAATTTGACTGAACACTTATGCGTTATTCATGTCTTACTTGCCATAATTCAAGGCCCCCCAAAAGCGGCAGCGTGCCAAAATTGTGTCATTATATGTATGTACTACAGCGTACAACACAGGAAATAAAGTGAAGCCTACTATTCATAATACGATTTTTTATAATTTAATTTGTATTAAGTATATCAGCAACGACACCTAGAGGGAATCAATTGTTCGTCGATTGTTATTGATGGACTTGGTGTCGATTTGCAATAATTTTGTAGCGAATTTTTGTTATATGTACTACAACATTTTCCTCACTTAACTCTTTGCATCTCTTCGAGTTAAGACAAAATCTCAATTGCTTTCGTGATGGGTTTGCCGTATTTCGTTCGCCACAATAAGTCCATAACTAACCTACATGTAGTAATTGACCATCTTGCGCACAGTACGCTACGAGTACTACGAATTTGTCAATATTCACCTGGAATTCACGTTGATCATCTTTCATTGTACATTCTAACTTGGCATCTTAACCAACTATCAACTTGAGCGCGATATGAGTATGACGCCGGCAGCGCAACGGTATTAATTCTCTCATGTTTTTGCACAGGGAGAACTCGTGTGTCGAAACGATTCATAATTTTTGATTTGTCGAAATGTTCATAATTTTGCTTTATTTTAGTATTTTATGTACATATGTACAGATCCACTCAATTTTTATATATTTAAATTTGTTAAATAATTTTCTTTTAATATTCAACAATTTTTTATTTCTTTTCTGTGGTATTTTTCATAAGAACTAAACTGTCAAACAGAAAATGACGTCATGCGAACATCGATGCTCGGGCATATGCTCCAGCAACGCTGCCCAAGCATGGCCGAAGTATGAACATGAGCGTTCTTCATCAGCCATGAGCGATGTTCGACACCATGTACGTATCAAGCTCATGGCTAGTGCAGACCCCCAGCAGAGGGTCTCCACTGGCGATTTTTATGTATATTAATAAAAAATAAGTAGTATCACTACGAACTGTGTACATGTGTCTGTCAAACTCTATATAAAATTTGAATTTGTGTGAAAGTCAGATAACACAACTTCTTTAATTGTGGTACTGAGCTTAACTTGTTTAAGAAATAATGATAAATTATATCCATACACCAGGGACAACAGAAAGTTTTGTGAAAGGAAAAAATTTTTACCAAGACATGAAGTTTATCTTGATATTCACGAAAAAAGAAAAAATGTCGCAGTGTAGAATTGACGTTGAAATTTATAACCAACTTGTAAATTAATTGATTAAATTTTATGTTGAATATGTTGTCAAATAAAGAAAAGATTTGACTTTGGAAATTCAGTTTTAAATAACTTAAATTTAATTAATCCATCTGTTATTTTAAATAAAAATACTAATAATAATACACTTGTTAAATTTTTTTTGCTAATTTGGTACCAGCAAGTTGAAAACGAAGTAAGAGAAATGCGAATTTTAAATTTAAATAAAAGTTCAACCGATTTTAATATATTTTTTTTTTTTTTTTGGAAATAAATCAACTAAATCAAGCTATCAAATAATGAACCGACTTTTCCTATCCTATCTTAACGATTTAATGGTTTTGCCAAATTCATCTGCTAATGCTGAACGAGTTTTTAGTCAAGTAAATTTAAGCAAGAGTAAAATTAGAAATTCCTTGTGGACAAAAACAATTGAAAGGGTTTTGTTTGCTAAGTACTATTTAAAATATAACTCTTCAGAGTGTTTTAGTGTAAACATTACAAAAAGTTTAATTGAAAGGCACAAAGCAATAAATTTTTTATGAATAATATCAATATAAAATTTTTATAACACGTACATAGGTACAAGTGTACTTGTTTTGTTATAGTAAAATGCAATGAATTATTTTTTGCACAATATAAAAGATATTATTAATTAAAATTAATTAATTTTGGGTATATTTGTACATTTTTATAAATGACGTTTTTTGACGTTTTAAGAATTTGTTTTTGACGTTTTTCTTTCCAAAATTTGACGTTTTCTGAAAAAAATTTCCCCTAACCCCCAGTGAGGTGTATTTCATCGTTTGTTTTGTAACATTTGAAAACTAATTACATCACTTTGCTGCGGTAGTAGTACTGGTTTAGAAAAAAAATAAATAAAATCACACGTATACGAATGTTTACCTAGTTTTTTTCATTTCGCCCTTAAGAAAGTGACGAAGCTATGTAGTACAAACCCATCAGCAATGCGCATCATATGACCGACATTGTTCTTGTTGGGTAAAAAAGACAATTTGAATGATTTTTAATTTGTATTATAATGTCGACATCACTTTCCACATTGAAGGGTCTTATAAATTTGTAACTCGGTTCTTCTGAAAATCATCTACTGCCATCATATAGAACTGTTAACAGCTGTGGGTTATTAAGCGATTTCTTTTCTCCATAATGTAAATTCATAGTTCAGGTATTTAATGCTGTCAGTAATGTAGTGCATATGTGAAGTGAATCTCCTGAGTCCTTGCCTAATATAAAAATAATACCCCCTAATTCATAAAAATTATTACAGGCGTATAAGACTGTTATTTGACATATTTGTATGGAAAATCTGTCAAATAAGAGCTTTATAAACCTGTTATAGTTTTTATGAAATAGACGGATAGTCTTCAAGATGTAAATGGTTAGGCGACGTGGTTTTAGTTTTAAAAAAGGTCTTTAAAAAACACCTTTAAGAATTTGATATTTTTCAAACTACCAGAAGCATATGAGTTATCATTTTATAAAAAACTACCTAAGCTACAACCAAACCATGTCTAATTGTGTTCCTGAAAATGGATTTTCAGTGTCCTTTATGTAGTGGAAATGTACCGATGTCCACAATTTAAATATGTACATGCATTTATGTACACAAATCGTTTTCAAATTATCAAATTTGTATCCCCTTTATTTATATACACACACGCACATACACCCAAATGTACATTATCAATAATTTTTTTTGCGCAAATATCATAGTAATTTTTTCCTCATTGTCTGCTTATGAAAGTTTAAAAATTGCAAACAAAAAACCAAGCAGACATAAATCACATTTTGCACAATTGAATACACATCTGTATTCACTCACTTATACCGCATTTAGATGCAAGTACAAACAATTTATTGACATGAGTGCTTGTTTTCAAATACAAGTATTTAAAACTTCAATGACATTGTACAAAAACTGATAGCAATATTAAAATTTTTGTTGGGATTTGCTGTACGCCTCTTCTGCCTGAAAATTGTCGTTCGAAAAAAAGGCTGTAAATTTTAATTTATGATTTGCAAATTAGTGTGATGGAAATTTAATTGTTTGGTTATAAGATATTTACATATAGAGCAGTAGGATAGTAATATGTGTGTGTGTGAAAATTTATTGCAATAAAATTATAGGTAAAATCATTTTTAATTTTCCTACATTTCGCACAGAAAGAAATCAAATATTCTTGTTGCACTATACTCACAATATGAAGAGAATTGCGATTTGGGATGTAGAGACCCAGGTCTAATTATTAATTTTAATTAAAATAAATTTATGAATTTTTACCCGATCAGTAGAGTTTGTTCGGAAATTAAAAAAAAACTGTTTTCAGTTCATTGCTGTACTCATTTTGTATCTCTCGAACTCATTTTTCTACTGTTCTCTTGTTTTTTCTCTCTTACGTACATACATATTTTTCTTTGAAACTTGCAATTATTTGCTTTACAAATCCACCATTGTGGACGACGAACGACAAATTTCGCCCAATACGACGAATACGCCAGTTAAAATTCGCTGTGTAAATTCGTCGTATGAAGCACAATAACGACGAAAAACAAAAACATCTGTTATAATTGATAAAGTTGTTTATTGTTTGTTCAAAGATAAAAAAAATTAATTAATCAAAGAATTTCAAATTTTGTAAAAATTATTAAAATAATGAACATGAAGTTTAACATTTTCAATTATAATTTCACTGTATATCCATTTTTTCAGTTTTTTAATTTTATCTTATTATAGTTGAACAGCTGATGGGGTGACCATATTAAAAAAATTGGTTGCTAAAAAATTTAGCATTACCAAAAACAAAAAAATTAAACACTACAAACAGGTTTTATAATCTAATATGTTGGCATTTTATTTTAAATGCAAAAATTCTAAACTTAGCACTTAAAGTAAAAACTATTAAAGTAAAAATTAAATGTTTTTACTAAAACACTTGAAAACTAAAACCAAAATGGCCACATGGTACTGATTTGTTAATCGTTCGCCGGCATAAGAAATAGAAATAAATCTATTTCAAGTTCGCCGCGTACAACGAATTTCCACCGACGCTGTGACTGTGTACATTTTCATATACTCCATAGTGTTTTATTTTTATGGCGAATATTCGCCGCGAAAAATTCATCGTTCGTCCCAGTTGTGTTCCTAGCAAGGCGAATCCATTACAGGTGCCCGCATACTAATTCGCTTCAACATTTTTCCACGATTTTATCTTCTGAGTTGTCAAAGCCGATAGAAAACGACAACAAAACTTGTGACGTCTCGAGAGAAAATGTTGAAGCGAATTGAATTGCGACCACCTATTCTTGATTCGTCTTGTATACACCATAGTGTTTTATTTTTGATGGCGAATATTCGTCGCGAAAAATTCATCGTTCGTCCCAGTTGTGTTCCTAGCATAATGTGTTGAGAATTCATGCATCTTACAATATGACAATTACAGCGTAGAGTGTTCAGACGATTGCCAGTTGACTGACAATTAATTGTTAGACAATAGTTTGTCAATGCTTCTTTTTTCAATATTGTCAGTATCAAATTATAAGTTCTAATGATTAGACAAAAATATTCTATACATTTTCTGACAACTGCCTATACAAAGCTTATGAATAAAAAAGTTGTAATAAGCCACAAACCGTCTGAGAAGACAAGAAATCATCTAAAACAGACAATGAAACAAAGATCACTGCTATGGTTAATGCTAATTAAGCACATAAATAGAAAGTCAAATTGCCTGAGCCTTGGCTCAGCCGAGGGATTTAAGCGGCAATGATCAAATGGTAAAACTTAGCACGTCAAAAGTTCATAGAGGCGCTAATTAAAGGTGTTCTTACGCTGGTTGTCTACCTCGAAATAAAATTTTACTTTTCTTTACTTAATTGATGTTATAAAAAATTGTCATCACTCAGGTCTTGAACTTGAGCTTATTAAGAAGTATACAAATGAAATGGTGTATTTTTGTTTTAAATGCAAATAATTATGGACAAAAAATTTGTAATACAAAATTAGTTATTCCAATGTAACTTCCCTACTACGAGTAGTTGATAAACTTTACCTCAGAAGTTGAATACGCGAATCGGAACATCCATTAACGTACAAGTATACGTACTATAGTTCCATAATATTGTTCGTATTACTAATACATATCAAACATACAATTGCCTACTGACATCACGAGTGCTACGATGCCATACTAATAATCATAATCATCCTATATATTTTATGTTCATTCAATATGTCTTTGGGGCAATGAAATCTACTCTCACTAAGTGTAAAGAAAACACAAAACTTTTATACTATATGTTTGTTGATTTTCGTAAAACCGTTTCAACGTATAGATAGAACATAATTGAAAAATATTTAAAGCGCTTGAGAGCAGTTTTTCTGGCAAAGCTCTCGGTACAAAAAAATGTTATCAAATTCAACAACCAACAAATGATGGGGACATTTTCTTATAAAAATCTCTTATAATATTTCCCACTATTATAACGCTAGGATATGTAAATAATAGAAACTTGTGAGCTAAAACTTCAAAATATATAACGAAAAAAATTTAAATAGACAAATTTACTTTTCTGGAATATACAGAGGATGTGTAATATTTTGAATTATATAATGTCTAGCGTTTTCGTGATGTTCGAAATAAAATTTCATTTTGTTTAAAACTAATCTTATCAACATAGTATAAATTAAATTAGTTTTTTATTTAAAACAAAACAAGGAAAAATGTATATATATTATATATATATTTATTGAAAGTTTTTTACAAAAATAAATTTATAAAACACGACACTAGAAATAGTGTGGACCACTTGGTCATTACACTATGTATTAATTCAGGTCCAAAAATGAACCTTTTCAAAAAATATTTGCTGTATTTTTCTGAAAAATACAGCAATTTTTTTTGAAAAGTTTCATTTTTGGACCTGAATTAAGACATTTCAATTGGCTCCTAAAGCAAATAAATAATTAAGTTCATATTTGAAAAATGTATATATTCAATAAGCTATAAATTATACATTTGTATAAACATATATACATATGTAAATGGACACTAAAAACGAAAATATTTTTATGAAAAATCAAAAACACAAACGAGATGATTAAGATTATTGAGTTTTGTTGTGCAATTTCATTTCTTAAATTTTTTAATAAATAAAACTAAATAAGTGTCTTTGAAATTGCAATATTAGTTGCAACAGCGCATTGAATACATGTGCCAAAACACTGAATTGCATTTTTTGGTTTAACATTTGGTAATTGGTCCAAAAGAAGCACAATTTGGACATTATTATTTAGCTCAATTTCTCCATCTGAGTCAATATTCCAATCAGTAATTAAAGCTTGATTGAGAGCACTGGTAAGCTTCTAAAAGAATTGCCAAACAAAGCCCTAGTCTACTTAAGAAACATATTTAATGCAATTCCGCATTAAAAACTTTCCAAAAGTGTGGAAAGTTGCTGAAAAATAATAGTTATCCCTAAGCCAAACAAACACTCATCGCAACCAACGTCTTCATGCCTTCTTTCACTGCTCCTTAAGCTCTTTATAAAACTTAGTTTTGACCGTATAGAGACTATTCTGTTACAGAGGCAGGTCATCTCTGACCACCAGTATGTATTTAGACGAAAGCACTATACTATCCAGCACATACTTACTTAGAGTAACAAATAAAATAGCCACTCAGATTGACAATAAGAATTTTTGTGTATGCTCTCACTTCAACAACACAGACTTGCAAAAATCAATGAAAATTTTGAAAATCGGTTTATAGAATGGGAAAGGTTTCGTGTTAAGAATAAATTTACATAGCATTTTCAAATATGTAATTAAAATAAATTTGAAGTGAGTTTTAATATAAAAAAGTCCCACAAAATTTCCCACAAAACTCATTTCATTTTACATTTTAAGAATATGGCCTGATAACTTCAACTTGTCTAATTATTAATTTTGTGAACCCAAAAGTCTTTAATTCTTAAAAATTTAACGCATTTTATGCAACCAGCCTGTTTATTGTAAAATCATACTTCAATCAAAGGTGAAAAATTGTTGTACACCTCAACAGCAAGAAATTCAACACTTGACCAAAACTAATTAAGTTGCTGTAAATTTACCACAGCGCGAATAAAGCAAAAAAAGTGTTCATGGTAAACGAGCATTGTGGAAAAAAGTGTTCTGAAATAAATTTACTACTCTACAAATTGCAAATGGAAAAAGAAGCGGTTATTTAAAAGCATTTAGTTAAACAATGTGGAAGTTAAAAAAAGTATCATACGTATTGTAACTTTTAACTAAACAAAATGAAAGAAGAATATTTAGAAATTGAAGAACTTGATATAAATGGCCAATATGACGACCAACATGTCACAGAACAAAAACCCGGACAAACAGAATTTTTGCCAACACAACCTGCTGACTTTGATCAGCAGAGCGATGATGCGATGCTAAGAAAATTGTTAAAGAAATTTCAAATGTGCTTTTTGTATCCATTATTAAAAGGTAAATGTTTATTTCAAAAATACAGTGTTTTATTGATTTTACCATAAAAATTGTAATACACCAGAAAAGGAGAGCACAGCTGGTATTTGCTTAAACAGCTGAGTGCATATATTGTTGTTGTCAATAGTGCCATAGTCAATTTACCAAATATGCTACGGGGTGGTTAAGAACAAAATAATATTAATTGTGTGTGAATGCCACTGCCATCTAGGTGTCATTATTTGTTATTATTGAAGAGGAATACGTTACGCATAGTTTTTGCTAAATATTAACATAAAAAACAACGACTTGTGTACATATAGTACAAACAACATCATAAATTCTTATTTTTTCTATAATCGGCTGCAACAAGGGAAAGTGTTATCAATTATAATTTTATTTCTCTTTGGTTTATTAAATTGATTATGTATAAAAGAATTATTAACAATTTCAGTACAATTATATTAATTTTAAATGTATATAAATGTATAGATAATAAGTATGTATGTAAAGCCTATTTATGTATGTAAAACCCTTTTTAATTTTCAATTTGTTTGTCAATAAGATGTGTTTTGTTATTTTGATCTTTGAAAATTTATAGAATATTAGAAAACACATTTCCCTGAAGAAGAGTATCGTAATATCGAATAATTAAAAAAAAAAAAAAATATATAAGTAAAGTGACCTAGAGCTCAATTTAATAAACCTAGGAAAATTAAATAAAAAAGGTCGTACAAGTAGTATCCAGAACATTTAAAAAATTCTAATTTTACTATTTTCTTATCTTTGTTTCTGTGTGCTTCTTGCGTTTAATCTACTATCAATGAAACATTTGCGAAATGATTTTAAAAATTTTAAAAGAACTGCAATTGAGTTGTATATATTTTTCAAACGGTTGTACAATCTGTGGGTTAGGACAAATAATTTTTTCATAACTCTGATATTTATAACCGATTTGTATTGATGGTTGAACGAATGTACGAACTATGAGCAAGCTCTCATCATCTTTAGGGTTCCGTACTAATCAGAGTGAAACGGAACCCTATTACTGAGATTTCTACGTTCGCCCGTCCGTCCGTCACAGCGTCCATTCTCGGAAACGGTAAGAGCTGGGGAGCTGAAGTTTTCATAGGATGCTGCTGTGCCTTGCCGCTATAATAACAAATACTAAAAGCAACATTTAATTGAAAACTACTAGGTGTTCCCATACAACGAAAAGTAACAATTAGCTTTAACTCTCGTAAAAGATAGACAGCTGAAATTCGCATAGTGTATGGACTCACAGATGCTCTACAATAAAAAATGATAAAAACAGCAAGTCGAAAACTACCAGGTGTCCCCATTCAACATAAAGTAACAATTAGCCGTAGCTCCCAAACTGTAAGAGACATATTGTGCACATTTCGTGCACAATATATGACCTCACATATGCCCTACAATAACAAATGCTAAAAACAACAAGTTGAAAACTACCAGGTGTCCCTATACAACGTGAAGTAACAAGTAGCCGTTACTCTCGAACCGTGAGAGACAGAGGGATGAAATTTGCGTAATATTCGTAGTCGCATATGCTCCACAACAGCAAATGCTAAAAACAACAACAACTCCAAAACTACCAGGTGTCCCTTTACAACGTAAAGTAACAGTTAGCTATAACTCTCGAACCATAAGAGACAGAGAGCCGAAATTCCCACAGTGTATGTATTCACAGATGCCTTAGAACAATAAATGATAACAACACCAAGTCGAAAAGGCGTCCCCATACAACGTAAAGTAACAATTGAACGTAACTTTTAAGCTGTAAAAGACAGAGAGATGAAATTTATACAATATATGTATTCACATATGTCATTCCATACGTACATTACACATACGTACGGAACCCTAAAGCTTCGTATAGGCGGTTGTCAGATCTTACAATATTGTAAGACCTAACAACGTGCTGGCAATCTTCTGGAAATTCAAAATTGTCAGCATTAAGAAAATTATCAGTTCAGACAATTACAAGAAAATCTTAGAATATCATTGCCAGATAATTGTCTGACAATTTAGCTACCATCGAAAATTGTGAGATTAGACGGATGTAAGATTTTCTACGTATCAAAAATTGTCAGCCAATTGTCATTATCAAAATACACACACAGACATGCCATTATTCATTCTTTATTTTTCTCGCTCAATAACAATGTTTTTAATTTTTGTATTCTCTTTTCTGCAACTTTTTACCTCTCGTACTCACATTTTTACTATTCTCCGGTTTTTTCTTTCCCTTTTGTGCACACATATTTTTCTTTAATATTCTTTGTCATTACTCTGACAATGACGCCATTGTAAGGTGTTGAGAATTTATGCATCTTACAATATGCCAATGCCTGACAATGTACTAGCAATGACGATTGACAGTTAACTGACAATTAATTGTTAGGTAGGTGGCCTGCCAATGCTTTTGCTTACAATATTGTCAGGAAGAAATTGTAAGTTATCACGATTGGTTAAAACTATTCTATACATTTTCTGACAATATTGTGAGATCTTACAATCGTTAAGCAACACAAAAATTTATGCATATATTTTGCATTTCCGTCATTCATTGTCGGTCTCACATATTCCAGCATTGTACCTTAATTTGACATATAATGTATTTATTAAAAGCTATTGAAAGCTTTTAATAAATACGAGCCTCGTCAGTTCCTTTTTTATTTGTACATGTGCATTCCAAAGTCTTCTTAGTAAAATAGCGACATCTTAATGTCTAGGCCTTAAGAAGTTAACTAAGCTACCAGGGAACTGTGGCATGCAATAATAAAAAACTTGTAACATGTAAAGACTGGCACACAGTGCTTTGTATTATTGGCAAAACTTAAATGTTAAGAATCTTTATATTATTTATATTTTTCAATAGACAACATGTTATCTTAAATAGTAGTGAAATTAAAATTGATCATATTTGATTTTTGTTAGTGGCAGAGCGCCTAAATTACTTCGAGCTCAGGCCTGAACTAATTGCATAATGTTTTCAACCAGCAGCGCTGTGCCATCCTGCTACCTGAGCTCTTCATTACTGGCTGCCTATATTTAATGTTATTAATCGACTTTCAATTTTATCACTGCGGTTTTTTGTTGATTGGAATACATATGTATTTTATTCGCTCATCAACATCTAATTGAATTTCGTGTACCAGTGATGACCACGCTTTCAAACTACGCGCCAGTCGCAGCCATTTTGTAAACATTAATTTTAATTTTATGGTTGAACTTTGTCGAAACTACTAATTTTGGTAAGGAAATATATAACAATTAAATTTAGCAAATTAAACATATTTTCACAAACAACAGTATGTATGTTGCTTAGAAAATTGTCCTTTTATGAACACAAGTGTCAAAATTTATGATATTAAACATTATAAAATATCAGGAGTTAAATAATAATAAAACACAAACATGATCGAACCAGGGGCCGGATTCTGGCATTCGTGATCGAATATACTCGATAATAAAAACAATGTAGTGCAAAAACAAAATGAGCAACAAACACACAGCATTCTATAACGAAATCGTTCAATCACGAGTGCCAGAATTTGGCCCCAGTATTCGCACATTTTATTCGATCACAAACAAGCCATGCAAAAATCACCTAATGTGCACATAAATATTATTCATAAACAAGACGCTTAGCTTGTAAAGAAATCAAATCCAGCGTACTGTCATTGAATAATGAATATTTTAAATTATTTCTTTTAGCTTTCGACATCACGTATCGTAGTTTAAGGTATTTATCAGTCGAAGATATTAACACAGCTATAAGAAGCATAGGACATCGAGCTGAGTTCCGAGAGAAGTTATTTAGTTGGAGACGCAAAAGGGTAAGATCATATTTAAGCAACTGATGGTGCTCAACCGCAATAACTCGAAATTTAGTTTTACATATCATTGATCTCATGTAAAGAGATCCTAACTTGCATTTTTTTAATCTCGGGGTTTTTAAATATTTTTAATTCTCATATTGTGTTAATAAATTTCTTTTTTTGTAAATTTATAATTTTATCGAACTTCTGTAATACATTTATATTAAATTACTTTTTCAGG
This sequence comes from Sturmia bella, assembly GCA_963662145.1. Taxonomy (NCBI): domain Eukaryota; kingdom Metazoa; phylum Arthropoda; class Insecta; order Diptera; family Tachinidae; genus Sturmia; species Sturmia bella. Next base: position 28,664,579 of record OY759172.1, read on the forward strand.
CTTAAGTTCAACCCTAATGTTAATTAAGTATACAAACAGAAAGTAGAATTGCGTGAGCTTTGGTTGCCGAGTGGTTAAAGCGGCTGTGCCAAAATTGTAAAATTTGACACGTCCAAAGTTCATAGGGTGCTGATGAAGGGTGTTTGCTACCCAGAAACAGCCGGTTGTCCACCTAGCAAATAAATTTTACTTTTCTTTACTTAATTGATATTGATTAAAAAGTAGTGAAAACCCAAGGGTTGAACTTAAGCCTGAAAAAGTAATTTAATATAAATGTTAATAAATTTCGGCATTTTGGCTCTCAAATACCGTTTCTTTTATAATATTTAATACTGAACTTCAATAATGAAAATTTGATACCAGATTGCAAAAAAAATCTCAATTAAACAATTTTCTCATTGCTTAATCGACTTTTATACCAATTCTAAACCCAATTATTTATACCTAATGGGGTTAGAAATAAATGCCTTTCCAGTTACAACCCAAATCAAAATCTTAAATTAGCCCATAACACTTGTTGTGAAAAATATACGAACTGAGTTATGACGGTTGCGTTCTGACCCATCCAATTAAGTTGAGATGAATGTGTGCCACCACTGCTCATAATATTGTCTTATAAATCGAAAATTTTTTATAGTATCGTACCAACGATGTAATAATAGAACATGAAAAAGTTATGCCACTGAATACTTCGACTGCCGAATATACATGTAATCGTGAAAAAACTGAATTGGGAATAAATTCTGTTGAGCCTGGCAACGTCAGCGCATTCAATAAATTCAAAATCACCCCTCTACCTACTACCGCTCCACAAACAGCAATTGTTATTCCAGAAATAGCCACATGCTCCTCCTCCACTGCCACCCATTCAAAGAATACTTTCCAAAATACAATAAAACCTATCAGATGGGATTCAAGCTGTTTAGAATCGTCACTGCAGGAAAGCATTCATGAATTATCAGCTGATATGAATTTTGAACCCGAACCAAAGAAACCAAAATTATTTGAGACCACAGTACAATTAAGAGAAACAAGATTAAGTGTGCAACTGGTAAATTGAAATATAAAAATGCTGCAACATTAATAATTTTCCGTTTCTTTTTTTTTTTGTATAGAATCTTGCAGAATTGTTGGAGGAATCTTTGTATGGACCAGTAACGAAAGTTTTTTATGAGAAAAATGGTTTCTTAGAGCGAAAGCATCGAGATGAAATAATACAGTGTATTATAGATTATGTGATTAATAACGATATTAAGTTACATGCCTCGGATTTTAGTAAAATTGTTGATATGATTATAAGTATATTTCCAAACGAGGAAGAGTCCCGGGTAAGTTTCATCCGAGAGATAAACAATTGTAAATTTATGTTCAAGAGATATCTTGGCATGGCATAAGATATCACAATGTTGTCACCACTTCGTATCAGTAATACAAATTACAACAAATACAGAAAACTGAAGTCTGATAGGGTAGTAAATCATAAAGTTCGAATACAAAATCATAATATATAAATCATAATATATAAATTCGAATGGCATTAAAATCAATTGAAAACCAATTAGATCTTGCTCAAGAAAATGTAGCATATTCAAATATGAACTTAATTATTTATTTGCTTTAAGAGCCTATTGAAATGTATGAATTCAGGTCCAAAATGATTTTTTAAGAATTTTTCAAGTCTACTGATGAGTTGGTCATTACCAACAAAATGTTGTCGGCATGTAGACAGCTGAAAAAGATAGAAAACATTTTCTAAAAAGGGTTCATTTTTGGACCTGACTTAATAAATTGTAGAATATATTTCGATTTTTTATTAGGTTTTCCAGGCTCTAGTTCGTTCTGCAATTTTTTTTGTAATTGATATTAATTACACAATACAAAGAAAATATCAAAGACCTTTGGCTTGGTGGACAACTCGCTGTTTCGAAGTAGCCACACATCTCGTTAGCACGTATCCTTGACTTCAGGGCTTCATATTTCTAAAGCAACACTCAAGCCACTAGCCACCCAAGTTACTGTATATTTTCTGTAAAATTTTGAATATCGTTATTTTTTTTTTTATTTATATCTATCATTGCACATTTACCAGGTAAAAGTTTCCCACAACACTAAGGTAACCACGTTGTATTATAACTCAATGTAACTACATATTTTTCTTGTATTGTTAATACTAATTTTCAAATGTTCCGCTGTGCATAGCGACTGCTTAATTAATTAGTTTTTATTATTCGAACGTTTTTTTATATTATTATTTTATATTAGTTCAGGTCCGAAAATAGACCTTACACATGTTTTCTATCTTTTTCAGCCGTCTAAATGCCGCCGACATTTCGTTGATCAACTCATCAGTAGACTTGAAAAATTCTTAAAAGTATGTTTGAAACTCAAGTACTTATTCCATAATTCCCATGAACAAAATGAAAATCAGAAATGTGCACACAAACCTTTAACTCAGTAAACATTATTTTTTCGTTTTGCAACTCTTTTACTTTTCTTTGCAACCTTCTATACAACGATGGTAAGGTTACTACTGATTAGTTGATTAGCATCAACGAAACGTCGGCGGCATATAGACGGCTGAAAAAGGCAGAACACATATCTAAGGTCTATTTTTGGTCCTGACTTAATACATTTCAATTGGCTCTTAAAGCAAATAAATAATTAAGTTCATATTTGATTATTATTTTATGTTACGTTTATCAGGCTTAACTTGAACCCGGCAAGCCTTTTAAATTTATCTAAAATTTAAGACTGTTAAAAGTTACAAGAAGATCTGGACAGTCTGTTAGACTGGTGTTCGGAAAATGGTATAAATTTAAATATTTCTAAATGTTGTATAATATTCTATGCACATATTATGAACCCAATTACATTTAATTACTGTATTAAAGCCGTGATTCGCGTGACTGAATTGTACTGTCTGTTAAAAATGACATGTGTATCCAAAAGTTTTGATAGTCTGGACTTAAAGTGTATGTGTGTGAAAGACTTTTTGGCAAGTCTATCTGATCTACTAATCTTTTGAAAATTTTCAAAAACTATCTTTTTTTATGCGACCAGAGTTGCCGTTTCGAAGTTGTTAACAAGATTATTATAGTGTGGCCGTTTTGGAAGCGATTTTTTGAACAATAACAAAATTCTATCAGTGTGATTGGGTAGGATAGTATGTCACGGCCTTTAGTGGCATGCTGCTTAAACGTGTAGCTGAAGTGAAGGACATTGGTGTAACTTTCAATTAAAAATTAATATTTTCTAGACAAATAGACCGCGTTGCTGCTAGAGCTTACTGTATGCTTCGTTTTATAAGAAAAAGTTCTAAAGATTTTAAAGACGCTTATACCCTTAAATCAGTATTATTTCCTTGGTTCGAAGCATTTTGGAATATTATTCTGTTGTTTGGAATTCGAGTCATTTGTGTTCATCTAGTTGTATTGAAAGGATTCAAAAAATATTTACTAAATTTAGTTTGGCGTCATGAACTACCTTCATATGAAGTTTGAAGAAAATTTCTAGGAATGCAGCCCTTAGAGGACCGCTGATCTTGTTCCTCACTGTTGTTTGCCTATAATCTGCTATTTAATAATATTTACTGCCCTGATATAAAAAAATCATTTTACTTTCTACAGCCCTTCTAGGGACTTGAAAATCAATCATTTGTTCGAAGAGTCTTATTTTGAAACAAATTATGTACATGATGAGCCAAGTGAAAAATGCTTACTTTACACTTAAACTTTAATGTCGTTATTTAAATATTATATAAATATTAGCGGTTTTTACACTTCGTATTATATTTAAAATACTTTTAAATATAATACTATTTTAAGATTGTAAGTGTGAGTGATTTTTCGTTTGGTATTGTAAAAAAGTTGAAAGAGCTGACTTTTGTTTAGATATTTTACCGCCAAAAGTACACAAAAGAATTTTTTAATTGGTGTTTCGTCTTCTCCATTGCAAATTTGAGAAATGTTTACAATTCACGTTATTATGTGTAAGCGAAAAACAATGTGGCGCCAAATCTGTCAGCTGTTTTATACTTGTAAATAAATCCACTTACTACATTTAGTAAGTCTACTACTGTTTTTGGTTTTAATTTAGTAAATTAAAAATTTATGAGATTTGTTGTTGCCGAGTTTTAAATTTATCAAGATTTATTAAATTTAAAATATCTCCATGATCTACAATAGTACTTTAATACGAAGAGTGAAAACCGCAATTGTTATTATTTAAATATTATAATTAAGCTGATAAATTGTAGTAATCTGTAAGAATTCAATTCTGTAGATGAATAAACGAAACTAGGTTAGGATAGGTTGATTGGAGGGGTTCGTTTGCCCATGCCCAATAAACTAAACGAAATAATAATATGAGAAAAAGTTGGAATAATAAAAATTAATCAATTTAAAATGTACTTCCAGCAACAGAGAATAAAAAAGTCATGGAAAGGGCTAAATGTAGACAGCCCAGTTATAAAAGGCTCAAGTAGTGGAACAGCTGTTTCTTAAAAACAATATGTAATTATATATAAATTTTGGAATTGGCTCATTTTCAAACCATGAGTGATTTCTTATTATTAAACAATAATCAAATAAGGAACGGCAACATTTTATAACACCTGTTTCGAAGTCGCTATACTCCTAATCCGCACTCTTATGAACTCTAGATTCATTAAATTTCACAGCTTTAGCATGGCCGCTTACTGAATCCATGCGTCTACCAAGGCTCACGTAATTTGGCCTTCCATTTATATACTTAGTCAATATTTACCAAAACATTTACTATTTTTATTACAATTTCACGTTTATTTGTTTTAATTTCGAATTCCTATTACTTATATTAATCCAAACTAAACAGTTGCGCGCCTCCAGCGGTGTTTAACAGTTCATCTGTTCCCTGAGTTCTGTTTACTGTTGTGATGAACATGAAACAGCTAAAGTACGTTCACTTTTTTTTATTAAGTTCTCAAATTCACTTTTTTTCTTCTTAAACATTTTTGATCACTATAAGCTTACAGCAAGAAACATTTTTCTCTATTTTGAGAAAAAAAAACCAAAAATTAGTTAACAATTGTAAATTATAAAATTGCGACTAAAAGGTAAAACTAATGTTGTAAACGTAAACAAAACAGTTGGCAAAAAATTCGCGAGACTCCTAAAATTTTTGCATGATGCAAAAAACGCTTATTGAAATGTAAATGTAAAGGAGCTACAAAACAGACCTAGAGAAAACCGCGAGAACTCGCTACAAAAGTGAAAGTGTTGTTGCAAAAAAGCCACATTCATATGGAAATGTCTTTGGTGTTGGCATTGCACGGCATTAAATACAACCCAGTACTTAACTTTTATTTTTATGGGACTATTACGTTTATTTATTTATTTATTTTTTTGTTTACAATATTTGATTTTGACAAATAGTGCAGATAAACTTGCGATATAAATTAGAGAAGACGGGAATTTTTCGTGCTTCGCATGTAACTTCAGTATGAAGCAACTTCATTCGCTCTCAAAATATTATATGGCCAAGCATGTTGCTTCGCTCCTGATAACGGTTTGGAGCACAGATAGAGAGCGAAGCACATGTCGTGAAAACATGCTATAACAGTGATAACCGACATGTGGACCATGTTTCGGGGGTCATGAGAAATGAGAAATTCTTGAATATATTAGACCCACTGTAAAGTCCAAAATGATAAAAAAAGTCCTGAATACGTAATGTGATATGAGCCTACTTTCAATATTATAACATATTTTGCAAAAAAAACTTGAAGAAAAACGAACTTATTTTAAACATTTTCCAGTTAAAGTAATTTTAAAAAGTATTTATCTTCATTTTATCCTCTTAATCAAAAAGGATTATTATTTTATAAACCGCAAAGGCAAACGCAATCCTATGGGCCGTCTCTATACCAAATATTACAATACACTCAAACGAATGCGTGTACGAGACATACACCAAGAATTTACTCAAGAATCAGCAATAGGAGCAATTGTATCACTTCCAGAGGAAACGACTTCGCCATCAACAACTCAAATGAGCTCAATAATGGCTTCATCAAGTTTTGCCACTACTTCGGCAGCAGCGCTGGGTGAAAGTAACAGCGAAAACAATACTACAACTATTCATAATACTGATGTCGATAGCAGTAACAGTAACAGCATCAATACACAAGTTGAGCTGAATGAAGATGAACTTCAAGAGCTCATACAACTCGACGACACTTCAGTGAGTGCGATAAAAAATTTTTTACGCTGCCAGGGGCTGGAATGGGATGATGTTAAAAGAATGTGGTCTAAAACCTATTTGGCGCGGCAGGAGGATATTGAACATTCAACCACTAAGGACATGCTGCAACAATGGCCAAAATATCTAAATGCCAGAGGCATGGAATTGGTAAGCCAGGAATTAACTTTTTTGGTTTATGTACATACATTCATATGCACGTGTTTAATTTTTGTAATTTTTTCCAAGTTTGATATTGACTTCCGCTTAAAATATTCGCGCAATAAATCAACTGCGTTGCATCAAAAGTGGCCAAAGTTTGCACAGAAAATATTTTCTTTCTATCAAGGCAACATCAAGGACGACATGTGTAAGGGGCTGTTTGCTTTATGCAAATCCAAACCAGGCAAAGGTAAACAAACCAACAAAATAACTGTCATCTCATGTCATTTTAATCGACTAATATTGTTGTTGTTGTTGTTGTCCTATTGCTTTTGCTTTCTTTTAATCAGACACCGAAGACTACATAATTACAGTGTTGCTGAATGCCATCATGCTGCCAACGACACGTTATCGTGATGCCTTGGGCAATCGTCGCAAAGTTTCCATTGTCGAGGCTGTTGATCTCTTTGCCATACGTGTGAATGCTCTTGAAGATTTGGATCAGAAACGTGAAGAGTTTTCCATTAAATACGGTGACATACACAACGACTACACGCCACTTATCGTTGTGGTGGGTGATACCAGCATCAATATTCATGAAATCTATGTGCACTTTGATGTGGCTCTCTACGAAATGCCAGATTTTATTAGTGCACTTGATTGTTGCATGAAAATATACCGTCTTTTCAATTTACCATATCCTTCATCGAATGAATATGCATGGACATTTATGCAACGTTATTTCTATGAAATTACGCTGGCTGAAGATATAAAATGTCCATCAATGAGTTCATTGATTACATACTTAAAACTTTAAGCAGCCAATGCATGTCTGGAGTAAATGAGATTGTACTTAAATATTTTTCAGTAGTATGAATACCAGATTAAATGTTACTAAATTTGTAATTATTTTAATGGATTTTAATGGAATAAACAAACTTTCATGTATTTGAAATTTCAAAGTGTGTTATAATTACCAGCGCTTTTAAAAGAATAAAAACAAACTAGCGGCGCAGAATTACTTCTACAGTTTTTTTTAATCTTCACCAAAAGGATATAGTTATAAGGGGTCAGCCAAATTTTGAAAATGGCGCAGAACATCGAGTGTCGCTTCGGCTGTGTGGCACGTAGCGCCATCCTGTTGAAACCAAATATTGCCAATATCCTCCTCTTCAATTTGTGTGAACAAAAATTCGTTCAACATGGCCCGATAACAATCGCCCTTAACAACGGACACTCCTTGCTCATTTTCGAAGAAAAATGGCCCAATTATGTCTCTGGACCAAAATCCGCACCAAGCAGTGACTCGTTTTGAGTGGGTCGGCTTTCCAGTGTATGCGTGCGTGTTTTCTGTGCCCCAAATGCGACAACTTTGCTTGTTTACATATCCGCCAAGATCAAAATGAATTTCATCTGAAAAGATTATTTTTTTTTTTTTGTTGTTGACAAAATCGGTATCTTCTGTAAGTCGATCGCAGGTCCACTTAGCAGGTCCACAACCATATTCGTTTAGCGGAAGGATAAACCTAATTATCTGTCAAATCAGACATGTGCTAAGTGTTACCATTTACGGCATAAGCACTAGTTGACAAAAAAGTTAGACGGCGGACCCTGTATATGTAGGTTTGCTTAGCAAAAGCACTTTGTTGGAACGGCCCAGTTGATGACTCTCCACAGCTTATTGCCCTAAATGATTTATGTGTGAGAATGTTTACCCTTTATGAAAAGCGTATAGTATAACACTACCCAACAGCCAAAAAAAAACCATGGATGATCACTATATTTTTTTGATGTATCTAAGTACAAAAATTATAAAAATTTCAAATTCTGTGGATCAGTTTTTGTAGAATTTTTTTTTTTTTTTTTTCTAAAATATGAGCGTTTCGCAAAGGTTGATCCAGACCTCTAGTCATAACTTAAACACGGCATGTCCTATTTTTTTCATTTAACACGCCAAAAAATTATAAATTATGCAAGCCTTAAGTTTTGATGTCTATAATAATTTTAGAGTAATTAGGAAAAAAATTTTTTCTTTTTTGAAAATTTGTAAAATTTTTGATTTTGGAAAATTTATAAAAATTATAAATTTGCAAATATTTTCCAGTTTTTTTTATTATTTATTTATGTAACATGAATAAAATGATATGTTATATGTTGCACTAATTTGCTTTTTGAAAATTGTTTCAAATTTTGTAGATGGCTTGAGGTACAACGGTGCTGCAACCTACCCCGATACCCCTAACTAGGTAGCTTTTCAAGCTCTGACATAAAATGACTTTGTAGTAGTATGTTTTGGACCGATATAATAAATTTTAGTTTTTATTTTCAAATACAACGTTTCGGCCATTAACAAATCTTCTTTTATATAACATAACGGCTTTTACGCAACGAAATTCTAGCTCGCTTACGAAAAATATTCTATAAAAAGTTGTTTTGTGTCAGACATAATCGATATGTACATTTTTTTAATGTTTTGGTTCTTGACAAAGCTTGATTATTATTTAACTATTTAATTAAATAAGAAAACAGTACTGCGTACTATATTAGATGTTTTCAAAAAAGCCCATCATAGCTGCGTAAGGACTTTGCTGTCCAATGCACTATGGTCGGAAACATCACTTTTTTTTTTTTTTTTTTTTTAGAAGTTTAAAATAGTATTATATTTAAAAGTATATTTTATTTATTTTTTATTTATTTATTTATTTTTTTATTTATTTATATCAAGAACACTTAAGAATAGAATTCTTTTATGGTTCATTGACATATATGGTAAAACGGAAAAAAATATACATGTACTTATAATATAAATCTTATACTATTTTTGGCCAAAACTATTAAAACTTAAAATAACGGAATTTTTAACTGGAATTTGAATTTGCAGTATATCTTAAGTGTTTTGTATAAAATAAATAATTTTTTTTTTTACATTATCGACATTTAGAATTCAAATTAAAAAAAAAAATATTTTACATAAATTTTTTTTCTTTTCATTCTGAGTTTTTATTATTTTTTTATTATAAATGTAGTACGAACTCAAAAAATCTAATTCAAGAGTGCAGTGAACTAAGTACGTACATCAGATTTCCATCGATAAGATGAAATTTTACGCTGTTACAATCTGTGCCTTTAAGAAAGTCAGTTTGGGTTGCTCAATCAAATACTCAAAAACCGCAAAAAACGAGATAAATATTTTCAAAAAATAGACACTTCAAAGTAATTTGGTGTTTAATTTTGTGCTTAACACTGCTAAAGAAAATGTTTTAAGCTTACTCATACTTTAAAAATAAAATAAATTCCAAAATGTTAAAAACTTTTGAAAAAAGTTATTTTATTTTTTTAGAGTATCCAATTTTTGAGTATTATATTTTACAAAAATAATAAACTTACCATCACCTGCGTTTTCCATTTAAACTTTTATTTAACACGCTTTGTTTTCAGCTTTAACAAACAATTGAAGTAACCACTATAAAACACCGAACGCAATTCTGTTTACTAATGAAGCAAACAAATTCAACTTCGATGACTCACCGAATAACGATGAATTGCATATTACAGCAACAAAATTAATTTTTGGTTGTTTTGGAGTGTTGACTAGTAGATTTTAAAAACAAAAACATATGTATTTCGTCAGTGTAAACATTTTGACTTTTGGCCAATGAAATGAAATTTCCGACCACAGTGCAATGTCAGTAAGGACTTGAATACGAAACTTTACACTTAAATTTTCAGCCTAAATTTTTTCCCCTAAATATTAGATTGTATTAGTTTTGAGCTATAGAGCTTCTGCTTTCAAAACTAGTTTTCATTAAAAGTTTTTTCAATATTCACGTGCATACACCTTTTTCAAATTCAGAAACGAAATTCTAACTCTAATTACGAACACCTGATGTTATCACATTGAGCAGAAAAGCATGACAGTTTTGCTCTTTGTCATAAATTTTATTAAAAAACCTTATTAAACAAAAACGGCAAGCAAGACTTGAATAAAAGAAAATGAAATTATTAAAGCGGTCGTTATTGTATTCAAACCACAAGTAGACATAATTTCTTGATTTTCTCTATGTCATCTTTTGTTGTTCTTTTGCCTTTCCAATTTAATCCAACGTCATCTTCTTGATTGTTTTTATTTTCAGGACTTTATTTTGTGCTGCCGTGCTCTTTCAGAAAGCAAATGGTTTAAAAATAGAATAAATATGAAAGCAAAAAAAAAACAATGAAAAACATTTTCACATTATGAAAGTAGTAAGAACTTTTTCAATAAAAATAACTTGCGTTTTTTTTTTATAAATGCCATTTAATATCAAAGAACGTTTATAAATAACTTTTTTCATATATTTTTATATAACTTTTCCCTCTGTTGGCTTTTGTGCTATTGTCTTGCCGTTTGCCATTCAAAACATGAGATAATAATCTGCATTATAATGCAGAGAACTTTGTGTGTAGAAAATACTTTTTTTCATTTCAATGAAAGGCCAACTGGCTAGAACATCTAGCAATGGTCAGTGACATTCTCTGCATGAAAATAATTTCAATTAAGCACTAATACGTATATCAAAACACTTTTTCTGAATTATTAACACAAAGAGAAATAAAATTTATACTTTCATTTAACTTGTTTAAGAAATTTTAATTTGAAGCACTCGATTCACCTGCTTCGTTGAAGTGACGAACACTATTTAATTTTTTTTATTTTACATCCCAGTTTCTCACTAGAACTATTTGGTACATCTTTTTGATTAGAAACTTCACCGGAGTTAAATTTTGCAATAGAATACAATATAGCGCTCTGGAGTGATTATTCAGAAATCGTGGCTTTACCTTAAAAATGGGGAGGCTGATAAATCGCAAATTTGGCAGGAGCAGAATTTTTACTCATGTTGTAAAATCTTAGCAGTTTCTGGTAATTAATATTCAAACTTAATCCAAAGTAGGCAAACATTAGTCCAGAAAATCTGCACTTTGAAAATCCACAAATTGATAATTAATAAGTAAAAAACTTGCACTCGTAAAATTTTGTTCTCGTAGGTTGCTTTATTTAACACTAAATAAAATACGTTGCCCAGAATTTGATCCATCAAAATCAATTTTAGTGATAAATCTATGTAAAGCGTGTTTTTTTTCGATGTATACAACATTAAGTTGCAATAAAAAACACGATGGATTATTCGATTGACATGAATTTTATTTATCCGAAAGATAATCTTGTGGCAATACATTTTAAATACGATTTCTGTCATATGATCGTCACGGCTGGCGAGGATGTAGTCCAATCTGGACGTCCAATTTTCGATGACTTTTTTCAACATTTGTAGCCGCGTATCTGCAATTACACGGCGAATGTTGTCTTCCAAATGGTCAAACGTTTGTGGCTTATCTGCAATGACTCTACATAGCTCCACAGAAAGCAGTCTAGCGGTGTTAAATTACAAGATCTTGAAGGCCAATTCACAGGTCCAAAACGTGAAATTAGGCGGTCACCAAACGTGTCTTTCAATAAACTGATTGTGGCACGAGCTGTGTGACATGTTGCGCCGTCTTGTTGAAATCACATCTCCTGGACATCATGGTTATTCAACTCGGGAATGAACAAGTTTGTAATCATGGCTCTCCATTCACTCCACCATTGACTGTAACGTTCTGGCCATCATCGTTTTTGAAGAAGTACGGACCAATGATTCCACCAGCCTATAAAGCGCACCAAACAGTCAGTTTTTTTTTTCTGGATGTAACGGTGTTTCGACTTACACTTGAGGATAAGCTTCACTCCAAATGCGGCAGTTTTGTTTGTTGACGTAGCCATTCAACCAGAAGAAGTGCGCTTCATTGCTAAACAAAATTCGCTTGTAAAAATCGGGAACAATGGCAATTTCGTTTCGGGCCCATTTGACGAATCTACGTTTTAGTTGTTCAGGCGTGAGTCTATTCATGATGAATGGCCAAACCAAATTGAAAATAAATCACTTGACAGCTGTTAAATCGGTCGACATCTTGAACAGTGATGCCAACTTAAAGTTCTATACATCGAAAAAAAAACACCCTTTAATAGTAACTTCACACTGGCTGGTTTTAAGTAAAATTTGATTTTAACGTTAAAATCAATCCTTAATTATTCTGATTTTATCATTAAAATTTTTTGTTTGTTTCGGTATTAAGTTGTTTTTTATGAAATGCGACATTGGTTTTGATTAAAAGTACTGCCAAGAAAAACATGAACATAAATTAGTTCCCGTACACAACATATAAAGCCCGAGGGATTCTAGTTTGCACAAAAACTGTTCCCCTACTCAAAGTTCGGGCAATTGAGATAGCTTTTGAGAGAGAAATATTGTTGTTCTTCATCTGAGAAACAGCCCGCACTTTTTCTTCAGGCTAGTTTTGGCAAATAGTTAAGCAGTCACCTGTTGCAAAAAGTAAGCAATAACAAACAAAACAGTTCAACTGAATACACCAACATAACAATTTTGAGGGTTTTGAATTAGTATTTTATATAAAAGTACCTGCAAAGCACTTTAAAATCTAAATGCGCTCAGAAAAATATTTTATTTTCCCAAAATGTATGTTAAAATTTCCATACCAGATGGTTTTTTTTCTTTTTGTTGAAATGTTGTTTTTAGTGTTACCGTACTTTTGTGCTTTTTTGAGTATTATTGAGAGAAATTTATGATTGCTCTTATTTTACTGAACTTTGCCCAGAAAGTACGGGAACAAACTTAATAAATGGTATTTTGAATAATTTTCAATAAAATTAAATTAAATAAAATGACACATGTGCTGAAGGCCTAAGCTGCCATTGCCCAAAAAAAGTGTTAGCTTTTAATTTTAATTATAAGGCTAATAGAAAAATAAATAAATAAATAAATAAAATGACACAAAACAATTAAAAATGAACGAAAACAGTTTTTATACAGTTTGTCAAATAAACTTTGTAAGCGAAAAAGAGTAAAAATATACTTTGTCTTAAACTAAAGGCCTTTTTATTATACATATGTATATATTTTTTATATACGTATATTGGGAAATAAAATGCAATAATATTGTCCTGAAGAACCTATCTGAAGGAGAGCGGAACATCGACAGAAATAAATATAAACCCCCTAATTCATAAAAATTCTAACAGGCTTATAAGACTATTATTTGACATATTTGTATGGAAAATCTGTCAAATAAGAGCTTTATAAACCTGTTATAATTTGTATGAATTAGACGGAAAGAATATAGGCCATATTCATAATAATTATTGTAAGTTTATTAAGCTCTTATTTGAAGTATTTCTACGGAATATTTGTCAAATAAACGTATAATAAACCTTCAATAGTTTTTATGAATATGGGTGTATATGTAAGAAAAAGAGCTTTATATCAAGAAAATACGAATTTTTAATAGCAAAAATTTGAAATTTATTTTCTTTTAACAACAAATTTATTGGACAAATTAAAAATTGATTTAATACAATTTGTAGTGTAAACAAAACATCATATTTTTATGATTTAATGTTAAAAAACCCCGATTTTAACTTTGGGTATGAAAACACTACTACAACATACAAAGTAAAATGTTTGAATTGAAAGAAAATTATTACGATTGTTAACTTTCCTTTTCTCACCCATATTGTAATTCTCAACACGGGCTATTGAAATAAATCTTTTCTTATAAGATCACCAATTTCTAATTTCTTATAAGAAAATGGTCCATATTCCAGATCAGCATACTTGATCACCACAACTGGCATCACTTTTATTCAGTGCTATTTTGAAAAGTTGAAATGGGTGCTCTATACTTTTCCTAAATATGAATAAAATGGAATATATAGACAAATCACAAAATGTTAAAAGTCTTTTACGAAACGGATTGAACAGTCGCCAAAGTGTAACCAGGCAGATATATATATGTGGTGTGCAAAAAATATAATGCGAAATTTTTTATTATTTGATCTCTTCTAGCGCCATTATTGTTTTTTTTTTTTTTTTTTGTAAACAAACACAAAACTGCGCAGCTTTTGGCTGGTCGGCAGAAACACCCAAAGCCTTCGACAGGAATCGAACCTGCGACCTCGGGGACTCTTAATAGGTTACTCTACCAAGCTATTGCATTAAACAATACAATAGATTTATCCATATAAAAAACTGCCTTATAGCGGATTTACATTTACTCACATCTTTGAGATGTGTGTTGAAGATGTTGAAAATTGAAAAAAGCTGTTTACATTACATTTTCAATATCTTTCATCTGTCAAATATTATTTCACGTGTTTGAGCAAACTAAAAAATATTAACCAAAATGGAATTTAAAAATTGTGCAACTCTCGGATTAAATATTGCCATTAGAGACCAAAACCAATTACAAATTGAGTTTGCGGAATTATTAGAAATTGTGCAAGACGACGGCGACGATGAGATTGAAATCTGGCCTTATGCGCAACATGTTTCGAGTCCAAGACGCCTGTGGACATTTGTAAGAATTAATAATTTAATAATTTATTAAGATTTAAACTAATAAAAAATTACACCTTAGAATCGCAATGGCAATTTTTGGGAAAAGGATATTCATTGTAAAATTTTTTGACTCTTGTATATTTTCTAGTGATGGTATGAATTTTTATCAGTTTTTTAACTTCTTCTTAATGATGACATTAAAATAATCGAAAGATGTTGAATACAGCAAAATGAGAAATGAACATCCTGTAAAGATGTTGAGAGATGTTGAGGTTTTTTCATATAGAATTTGTATGGGACAATGTTAACATCTTGCCAAAATGATGAAAGATGTAGGATGTGAGTAAGTCAAAAATTACAAGTAGCGATTTATTATAAAATTTTTATGTAACAGAAAAAAAATGAATAAACAAACCTAAGCAATTTTTAATGAAACCAAAACTCCGTCCGGTTATAGCAGACGTTGTTTGAAGGTCAGAAGTAAAGCCAGGGCATCAGTGCGCATATGGGCGATAATTGCATAATTTCAGTGATGTTAAAGTGACTGCTAACAAAAAAAAAACAACATGCATTTATTTTCATACAAAATCTTGGCTACTGTAAACATGAATATTATGATCCGAGCCAGACGAATACCTACTTGATTTTATTCTGATTAATTTGAGTTCAAGTTCATTTTACATTCATCACGTTGTTTGAAAATATACTCATGCTAGAATGTTCCAGAAATCAAACAAATCCGTTTTTGAACTATTTGCATAAAATGTCAATTATAACATACATATATTTTATTGCATTTAAAGGATGCTTGACATCATTACCACTGTCACAAAAAAAAAAAAAGTCAATGCAAATCCGAAAGCCATTACACAATTGGTTAACTTTGTCCGTATTATGATGATGGACACAATTGTGTGAATTCGATTCATGTAATAAATAATCATAAATGCATGTCCGAATCACTCTGCTGCTATTCCAATATCTGTATACTCGTATATGAGGGTAGTGGTGATGATTATTGTTTTCCTGTCGTATTAATTTATTGATGTTTGTTATTGATTGCTTTTATGAACTATTGTATGGTTTTGTTTTCCTAAAGACTTCTTTTTGATTGCTGTGATAGCAACATGAGCCATAAAATTTATATTTTTATACCATAGGAATTAGGCTAAGATTTTTTTTACTGCATAATACTAAGTACTCAATTTCAGTTTTGCCAGGTGCGTTGCGAAGGACAAACTGGACACTAAATCATTTTCGAAGTTGACTAGGAAATTACAAGTACTTTGAAATAGTAAGTGGAGAACCTTTTTCGGAACACATGTCTCGATCAATGTAGCTGGAGGTGGGGAAAATCCCTACATGTAGATATTTGTCATACTAAAATAAAAGCATTATTAAAATCGTGCACACATTTACCATTCTCCAAAATGTTGGCATTTAGCATTATTTATGAACTTCAAAAATAATTTGTATTAGTACAAAATTCGGCTAAAAAGTTTTTTTTCCCTTAAGAAAAGATTTCTTTCAAAAGTGGCGAACAATCCAGTACAATTTTTCTATAAGTAAAGTTATAGGCTTTTTACACTTTCTCACATCTTACATCTTTCATCATTTTGGCAAGATGTTAACATCTTCCTATACAAATTCTATATGAAAAAAACTCAACATCTCTCAACATCTTTGCAAGATGTTCATTTCTCATTTCGCCGTATTCAACATCTTTCGATTATTTTAATGTCATCACTAAAAAGAAGTTAAAAAAAAAATTATAAAAATTTATATCATCACTAGAAAATATACAAGTGTCAAACATTTTTACAATGAGCGTGAACAAACAATGTAATTGAATTTTAATTAAACTAAACATAATATAAAATTAGTAATGCAATACTTTTATTTTTAGTAAAAAAGACTAAAATAATGTTTTTTAGTTTGTGTGTGTAATGTTTTTTAGTTTGCTCAAACACGTGAAATAATATTTGACAGATGAAAGATGTTGAAAATGTAATGTAAACCGCTTTTTTCAATTTTCAACAACTTCAACACACATCTCAAAGATGTGAGTAAATGTAAATCCGATGTATGTTGTCTGTTCTCCATTATTATATTTATTTTTTCAAACTTTTTTAAAATATTTACATACATATGTTTTTTAATTCTGTAAAACAGAATTTTAAAATATTTTTATGAAATGCTGCTATTTTGGTTAATATTGAACTAAATATAAAATAACCTTGCACCGGTGGACATTCAGATGTTTCCGAGACGCCACGTATTTCATCAGATAAGGTTGGTTCATTAGAGTGCTGAGGCAGAGTGTAGCATTTTATAAAAACAAACTTAAAAGCCTGTCTAAAAGATTTAAATTCAAGCATTGTTGAGATAATTTTAAGCTTGAAATTCAAATAGCATTGCAAATCATAAAAGGCAAGCAATGAAAGCAGCAAGGCATTATATCCTTCTTAGTACGATATGACTATAAATCTCTTTGTATGTCTAAAAATTGGCACACATTTGTATACATTTCATACATACCAAACAAGTCAGAGTGTTGTGACGTTATGAAATGAAAAAAAAAAAAAAAAAAATACAATCAACAGAATAATTTTGTTCAAAGTACACAGTAACGAAGGTATGCTTTAAGGAAAGTTTTGCCGCCATTTGTTTTGCAAATGTTATTTTTTCAATTTGCTTGTTATTAATGCTACTTCTTTTGAAATTTTAATACTTCAAATGAAAACTGATTTGTAAAAGTGAAATATATTCTAGTCAATTTCGTATTTGTTTTGTTTAACAAAGGAAATAAAATGTTCCAGGCACATGTAAAAAACGAGAGTTCTTGTAAGTAAAAATTCAGTTATCTCAGTTATCATATAAAAAAATTTATGTAAATTTATTTCAACTTGCTATTTTATTAAATGAGTATTCTGCAACTCGTATACTTAAGAGCTTTTCCAGCAATATATTTGTAACATTACTCTCGTGTCGATAAGCACTTTACTATGATTTGGGATTTAAAATATGAAACGTAAAAATGTATTTGGCCTACATCAGTAAACAATTTAATTTATCTTTACACTTTAAACAAATACAAGAATATTTATTAAGAAAAAAAAAAACAAAATATATTTTTTTCTTGTTAGAAAATATAAACAAATATTATTGCAATTCTTCTTATGTCGACAACGGGTCTTTATATATAAGCATGCTAGTACAAGCAAATGCACTGTGGGAATTAAAATTGATACCTATACTGTTATTATAAAGAGGTAAGATTTTATTGTTTTTTTTTTTTGCAACACATGTAATTACGAAACTAATGGAGCAATTTGTGTATATATTTTACCGTTGGAAAAATGCACTATCCATGGTGAACTAAGGCTATGTTCAATTTGATCACATCCACTGTTCTGTTTAGAGACTTTAAGTTACACTAAAAGATAATGACTATACGAAATTGTTTTACTTCAAATGTTCACCTTAGATTTCTAAGAAAATAAAAATTTATCACGCCTTCTTTTACGCCCACTTTTATTACTCATATAGAATGAAGAATTTCTAGACCAGCTTGTTCAAATTCTCTCTCAAAGGTTTGCAGGAATCAATTATAAGTTTTTGGGAATAAAAAAACATTGGCAACACGCTCTCTTGTTTACCCTCATGTTCTTTGGTCTACGCAAAACGCATAGCGAATTAACTGATTTAACCCATCTTAGCTTTTTACGAATAGAAAATGTACGACCCAGTTGTAAGCTCCTTTTTAATTTTTCCTACAGCTGAAAACGCCTTGAACTATTAAATTCAGATTTGACATCTACACTCATTCTTTATAAAGAAAGTATTTCATTTTTTAATAGTAACTGAATGTATATAAATGTATGTATGTATGTGTCTATGTATATACATATTATGCACGGACAATAAGAAATACACAAGAAGATAGTAAAGAGCTCAAGTCAGTTCAACTACTTCAAGTTCCTTGATGGATTTCTCAAGCAGGCGCACCATTGACAAAATACTCTGAGAGAAAACCGTCCATGTCGTAATGTCCAGTACAACTTAGAGGTGTTTGTGGTCAAACTTTAATTTTGTCAGGCATCAGAATGTCAGACATTTAAATATCAGCCATTATGGACAAATTTCAAAGACCATTTATGTGAAGATATTGAGCAAAACCAAGACTTCATCCCCACACAAAGGTAAAATGATGCCAAGTTATGGAATTGTAACTGATTTTGAATTTCATCGATTAGTATAAACACAACAATAAATAATGTGATCGCCTAGCTGAATGAATAGCTTCAAAAGCTAGACTCACATCAAAAACATGCTTTGGAGATTATAGTCGATAATGTTAATAATCTCGATAGATTCTTTTGAATGCGCCCCGGTTGGCCCTGGGAAGATGTGTTGATGCTTACTAAGACGAGAGAATCAGAGAATATGGCGATGGAAGTTGTAACATCATCAAAGACTGCTGCAAACTTTTTCATCTTTCACTATCTGTAAATTTTGAGCAACAATCTCTATGTTTTGACCGAAAAACTAGATCCCTTGGTAAATTACTACACGTCGCCTAACTGAACCAAAAAGCACACACTGAAGCCCTTGATAGAATTCTGAAAGATCTTATAAAGCCCTCCGATTTTTATTTGTCAGTGTATTTCGATAAATTTTTTCCGTCGTTAATATACATACGTACGTAAACATATGTATATCATAAAAGCAGGCTTGAAACTACTTCCCCTATGGATTTCGATTGAAAATTTAAAATTACGGAGAAGTGATTTCCCACAACAGCCACTTAAACTTTGGGAAGACGTTTATTCCATTTCAAACTTACGAAATCTTTCTGGATAAGTCATTATGATTTAATAGTCAATAGTTTACAAATTTTAATCATTGCAGTATGGCCTGACATCGGAAATTACGAAATCTTTCTGGATGAGTCATTATGATAAATAGTCAAATTGTTCACAGGAATTTTCAATTGCACTAAATCTTGTTGGGAAACCTTCGCATTAATGGCGTTAGAAATTTTTTTTGAGAAATTTAAGAACTCCAAATATGTGCAACGGGGCAACATTATTTATTAAAGAGTTGAAGCACAGATCAGCACGTGGACAACTAACTTATATACCCATGATCACAACTGATCTCTTGAAACCATTCAAACACTTTGAATTTCCACTAAAAATTGCTGTCACACAACAAGTCCTAAGGTAAACTCTTCTAATAGTAAAAATATAGCTAAGAAAACAATGTTTTACTTAAGCTTTGTCTAGACGGTTGCAAGATCTTACAATATTGTCAGAAAGTTTATAGAATATTTTTAACCAATCGTGAGAACTTACAATTTCTTCCTGACAATATTGTAAGCAAAAGCATTGGCAGGCCATCTACCTAACAATTAATTGTCAGTTAACTGCCAATCGTCTGAACACTTTGGCATCATTATTGCTAGTACATTGTCAGGCATTGGCATATTGTAAGATGCATAAATTCTCAACACCTTACAATGGCGTCATTGTCAGAGTAATGACAAAGAATATTTAAGAAAAATGTGTGTGTATGAAAGGGAGAGAAAAAACAAGAGAATAGTATAAATGTGAGTACGAGAGGTAAAAAGTTGCAGAAAAGAGAATAAAAAAATTAATAACATGGTTATTGAGCAAGAAAAATAAAGAATGAATAATGGCATTTATGTGTGTGTGTATTTTGATAATGACAATTGGCTGACGATTTTGATACGTAGAAAATCTTACATCCGTGTAAGCTGACAATTTTCGTTGGTAGCTAAATTTATTGTCAGGCGATTGTCTGGCAATGAAATTGTAAGATTTTCTTTCAATTGTCTGAACTGACAATTTTCTTAATGCTGACAATTTTGTATTTCTAGTAGATTGCCAGCACTTTGTTAGGTCTTACAATATTGTAAGATCTGACAACCGTCTATACAAAGCTTTATGGTCTACGGTATGTTGCCCTATCGCGGGTTGGGGTTCCACAAGATCAATTTACATATTTTGTAACCACAGACTAAAACAACATCTGACATCGTTTATAGCAAACTTAATGATTATTGCGTGGTAAATATTACTTTTTAGAAACACTTTATATAAAATAAGCTATACTATAACTGGAGTTTATTTTATATTGGTGACGACTATTTTAGGTTCTTTCAAATAGCCAATAATGCCGGTAATCCTTCATTTAATTACATACGTTTCTACACAAATAAATTTATGAACAAAAGCAAAAGAGAGAATTGAGAAAGTAAGTAGTCCTGCAGTTAACGATTTATTTCTATGCTTGTAACTTTTATAATTGAAGTTGCAGCCACCCTTCTGTTTTACCATCTGAACTAATAGATATTCTAATCGCACAGGTATTAGCTTCAACCCATTGTGTTCAACAAAGTATTTTATGTGGCAGACGATTGAGAAAGTCAAAGGGCCTTAACACTCAAATTGTTTATTTATCTTACATAAGTGTTATTTTTAGCGAGTGCTTGTTCCTTTTTTTCATTTGAAAGCTCTTTTGTATGTGTGTTATTGCTGTTCTGTTGCCCCTCTAATTTTTGTGTTGTGTGTTGTTAGTAGCTTCTATGATTTATACTTTTGCTAACAAAATTTTATGCAATTTGGCCGTATTTGATGTCTCAAAAAGTTAGAAAGAGCAAAAAAAAAACATAAGTGCTACAATAAAAAAACAGGGTATTTCTCTTTGTTTCAAAGTAGTTTCCATTTCCTATATTTGGCGGAAGAGCAATAAAGTGTGCAGCTTTTTGCAAACTATTAATTTTGAATTCTTATCCGTTTTTTTTGACACTATTTTTAAAAGATGGTGAAAATCTATCGAAGCCATTAACTGAGCAAATTAGAATACGCAACATGTGTTTTAGTTACAATTCTCTACTTTAAAATTGTTATATTCTCAGCATTCAGCGAGTTTTCTTTAATAAAATTAAAGTGATCAGGACTTCCTTGCCCCATTGTATTAGATGATTCTTTTATAATTATTTACGTCTTATTTCGCACAGTGACGTAACGGTGACCAACATTTTAGCAAACACTAAGGTTAAAAAGCATCAGTGGAAAGCTTGTATTGATTTGGATAAAATTTGCGAAAGGGAACGGGTACCCTGACACATCCTTCTTAATTAAAATTATTACGCAATCACATGTTTTCTTATATTATTCCTGTAATTGAAATATTGTTTTACATATACATACATCTACGATTTCCTGTGCAGCATCATTGTTACTTTTTATTCTATTTTTTACATTGCCCCTTAAAATTCCTTTTCTAAATAGTTCCACAACTAAACCGTTATTCAAAACCTGTAATTTATTGTGAGATCTCCATTTTCCAATTGATATTTAAGACTATCTTCCACAATGTTATTAACTCTCAACTCATTATGCTGTTTATGTATGTATATCTCTGGGGTATTTCTAAGGTAATGAAAAAATGTTTAAGTTATTGAGTTAGTAATTTCACTGAAAGTCCAAAGCCATTTGTTTGCATCATCCACTCCCTAGAATTAAAGATAATGTAAAAACAATTCCAAAAATATTTTTTATTTTTGAAACGCTTACAAATACCACCCTTTTAGTATATTGTTTTCTGTGTCGTCATGTTTAGTCCAGTGCTTACGCTCTACAATTCTGTCTTTAATAGTCTTTTACTACCACGTAGAGTTCTAGTCGCAATTTAAAAAAACTCTGTTTGTACCACCCCAATGGTAAATATATTTGAACGGAAATAGAGCTGGGTTATTTTGATGAAACTTTTACGGCTGTATTCATAAAAATTAAAACATAGTTGAAATACATTTTACAACAAATTTTTCATATAAAATTTTTTTCTAAAATGTATTTTAGCAACGTTTTAATTTTTATGAATACCGGTATTAAGCTTTAAAACCATTTATTTTATAAATAAAAAAATGTTGGGGGAATATTTTTTGAGATATGGCAACACTATAAGCTAATATTTCTAGAATTATGTTTACATCACCTTTGCATATAAAGGGTAACTGACGCAGCTTTATTTTGTATGCGGAGCGAATCACTCGACTGCCCAATAGAATATTGCTCTCTAGCATATAAAATTTTAATGTGAAATTAATTAAGAGATGCAGTTTTGACAATAAAGTAAAATCCAAGACTTCCTAACTTTTTTTTGCCAAGTTGAACACACAGGGTAAAAAAAAACTATTTTATAAATTTTTCTTTGGCGAAAAATTCGTTAAGAGTATTCACGTAATTGCCTCATTGAGGTAATTACCGGTATATGATTAAATGCTTCGCCGGCGTTATTAACAAAACATCTTAAAGTTTTCTTCGATGCAATCAACTGGAGCTTAGTGTATACCGTAATATGAATTTAACAATAAATTTAACTAAAACCAAAACTTTTGTAGGAATATTAAAGGGGTTTTTACTCCGTGTTTATGTTTCAATCCTATGAACCATGCATTCAAATACTGCTGTACAAAATTGTTTACTATTTTTTTTAATAACACAGCTTTTGTAGGAACAAGAGCGATAGAAAAAAGATATTCTAAACAGCATTTTTCTATCCAGCTGGTTTTATGGTATTTTGTTTTTTTAGAGTTGGAAAATACACAGCCATTAGTAATTTTTGGACGAAACTGCGTTTTTTATGTGCAATCACCTAAATTGCTTGAGCATATACATATATTTCAACACTGGACGCATTTAAATTGTTCATTTGGATTGTTGTTAGGATATTTGTAACATACGAGTGCTTTCATTTTCAACTGTTACAAAAATTGTTTTCAACAAAAAAAAAAATAAATAAATAAATAAAAAAATTTGAACAACTATGTAATGATACAAGCCTGAAGATTAAATTTAAGTGTGAAATATTGTGTTTTATAACAA
The DNA here is from genome assembly GCA_963662145.1 of Sturmia bella. Taxonomy (NCBI): domain Eukaryota; kingdom Metazoa; phylum Arthropoda; class Insecta; order Diptera; family Tachinidae; genus Sturmia; species Sturmia bella. The sequence goes on from OY759172.1 coordinate 28,688,304, forward strand.
TTTTTGGCAGCTTATCTAATAATTTTTTAGTTTTCGTGAAGTTTTGTTTAATTAGTCATATATACTGGGCTATTCATCTTCTTATTTTTTGCCAATATTTCAGTCTCCTTCGGATGACTTCTCCAGGAGAATAACAAAAATAATTGTTTAGTACTACTGTCCTAAACAAGCTATTCAAAGAAGACCAAAAACATGGGGAAAAACTGCAAGTGTTAAATAAAATACACTGAAAAAATAATTCAATTCATTTGAAGTTGAATCAATCTGAAGCGGTGTCAGAAGTACGGTAAGTATTGATTTCTGTGGCAATATGGAAGTTTAGCTTAATTCGACATAAGATAGAATTCAGTTAAGGCGTTTGGCACATTACAGAAGCAAAGGCGCTTAAATGTGTTTAGTCAGTTTTGAAAAATTCTGTTTTTTATCAATGTACTTTTACTTTTTAGCTTAAGTGTTTTGAATCAACAATGCATTGATCAAAACAACTTATGTACACATAATTTTATTTACATATTCAGATTTTTCATTGATCATATAACGGAATCGCTTAACTTCACTTAAACTATATAGATGTTAACCTTGAACAAATAAAGTCATTATTTTTAAACAACTTATGTTTACATGAGTTTTTAATTTTTCGTTAAAAACAAAAATATTGTCATGTAAACAATAACCACATCTTGATATAAACCTCTTATGTTTGTTAAAACTTCACAATATGTACATGCTTTTTATTTCAACAGAAGCGCTTAAGTTACTTTGGGTCCAGTGCAACGCAAATTTCACGCGCTTGAGTAGAAAATGCGTAATATCTTCTGAATTAAAAAATATTTTTTTTAAATATTCATCCTCACAGAGCGAAAACTTCCTAATAGATTCAATAAGATTTTCTCTTTGAAACGTTTTTAGGCTGAGGGGTATCCCAGCAGAGAGAAAAGAAGATTTTTCTATGGGTATTTCTTATTATTTCCCTGTTGCAAATCTTATTAATTGTCTCAACAAGAAAAACACATAAAACCAAGAAAAAAACTTGTTACTCACGTTTGTTTTTACTCAGTTAAGAACTCAGAGAAGAACTTATTGATTCTATTAGGTTTTCTTGTAAATTGTATACAATAAGGATTTCTCATTGATTTTATTAGGTTATCCTATTAATTTTTCCCTATTGGTTTTATTAGTTTTCTATATAAACACACGTAAATCATCTTTTTAATTTCATTAATTGTTGTTTTTTCAATAAGGTTTTTCCATTTAAAATAATAAGGAATCCTTCTTGAAAAAAACCCATAGAGATATCTTATTGATTTTGTTCTACTTTATTAGGTGCTTTTTTCTCTGCGCTTCTTCTCTAAAAAATATGTTACCAATATATTAATGCATCAGTTATTCGCAAAACTCAAGCAGAATAAGAACTACACAAAATTGATTATATCTCAATACTTAAATTTTCGACTTAAGCCTTTCTTCCATATTGCCACAGATTTAATCAAATCAAGTACGCTCTGCTTATTTGAAATACGATTTATTCAAGTGCTAAACACTTAATTTCGCCTTATTCAATACTGATTTTGGATTGAATATGGCTAAAGTCCGTACTTTAAAACAATCACGCCGTACTTGCTTTATAAACATTCGTACTCATCATACTTATGACACTGATTGGAATTCATCTAAGTACGGAATCCTGTTTAGCTATATATATAATCCGCTTTGCTTTCTTAATTTAGTAATAATTTATAAATTGATTTATCTGTTGGCTAATTTGAACCTGGAACTTTACTAATTCAGATATTGCAGAAATTGAAAAAATTAAACAAAATTCTCTACTTATACAAGCACGCACAATTGCTAGTTATAAATACACGTACGAGTTTCGTATTGATTGTAAGTCATAACGCTGGTTGCTGGGGTAGACTCAGCGGATGTTCAGTTTTCGTGTAGTTGCAGACATTAAAGAAAAACTCGTTTGTTTGCTTTATATAATTTAAATTCTGTTGTCTAACTAAGAAACTGACCATAGGACAGATGCTACAGAGGCACGTAGTTTGATCATGTCTTGTGGTCCAAGGAGTATCTTGCCTCTGACCGCAAGTCCTGGTTTTACCCAAGATCTGCTATGGGAGCGGACACCACGCTCTGCTACTGTTCTTGACCGATAACAAAACCCCTTGTTGGGAAGTTTGTGGCATCTTATCTCTGCTGCAGTGTATTCCCTATACGCATAACTAGTTATTTGCAAGTCATAGTTATACTTTCTTCCTTTCCTTATTATATTGATTATTTGTAATTAAGCTCAATTATAGCAATCATTGCAGTTAGTATACAGCCTCAAATACTGTGTAAGTTAATTATATTTTTGATTCAGGTCCAAAAATGGGCCTTTTCAAAATATTTGCTGTATTTTTCAGCTGTCTATATGCCGACGGCATTTCGTTGGTGCTAATCAACTCGTTAGTAGACTTGAAAAATTCTTAAAACTTTGTTTGAAACTTAACTACATATTCCATAATTCCCATAATGTACAGACAGCTGAAAAATACAGCAAATGTTTTGAAAAGGTACATTTTTGGACCTGAATCAATACATTTCAATTGGCTGTTAAAGCAAATAAATAATTAAGTTCACATTTCAATATATATATTTTTGTTAATTTAAAAATGTTCAGCATTGAGATAAGTCTAAGCTTTTTGGAATTCTGCAATAAGTTTACATCAACTTTCGTTTATGAATATTTTTACTTTGAATAATGTCGAACATTTTTAACTAAGGCAGTTTATTTTTATTTATATTTCAGATCTAAATTGTTCTTTTTTTAAGGACATTTACAATTTTTCACCTTGTGTTGTTTTTGTAGCTGTTTTTTTTATTCAAGGTTGTTTTTGTTGGTTTTGTGCTTTTCCACACGAAGTACAATATACAGCCTTCTTTTTAGGTTAATTCCATACAATTGTTTTCCATTTTCCAAATTAAGGAAACAGGTTGGATTGAAATCAAAAAAATATCACCTCAACGCAAACCTGTTTGTTGCAAGCCTCATTTCATTTTCAAAAAAGCTTAACTATCAAACTATATTCCTGAATATTGCAAAGCTATATATATATTATATATATATATATTCCTGAATATTGCAAAGCCAGCAGTTATTTAGGGTCTCAAAAACTGTGGTAATGATGTAAATACATTGTGATTAGTTTGGTGGCTGTTAATGCAGTCACACAATATTCATACACGTTGCAGACGTTTGCTGTTTACATATGCAAAATGTTCCAGGCACCGAATTATAACTGCTGATTTCACTTTAGGAAATTGCAAAAAAATTTGTTTTTCATGTACTTTTGCTGTTTTTCGAAAAAACATAGAGGAAATATCTTTTACATTATACTTCTCACCTGGGGATGAAGTTGAGTTGTGTAGCGGATGTGCTGAGTCATCTGTATTTCTTGCAAAAAACCTTTTCCTTGTCTGGCTTTATTTAGAAATCGTTTTAAAATTGCAAAAAAATAAAATAATATGCGATCCATTACGAAGTTATGTTGTTTCAATACTTCTGTGTTTTCATCCTTATCACCATATTAATTTAAAAGCCAAAACTGCATTTTGCACAAAAATTCTACAGTTCAAAATTTAATTACAGTACTGAATCAGCTCTCAGTAACTATATGTACAATATTAAAACTGCATTTCACGCACCAACTTCTTCTTTGTTATACAGTAACGATGGAATTATTTAAACAATAATATCTAATGTATTTATTTGTTTACCACAATCAATTTAAAAACTAAAATGAAATAGTGTAGCCAGTTTCGTATCGCAATTGAGCTTCCATTACACGCAGTTCGATGGCAAATATGTATTATAGAAAGTTTTGAGCACATGCATATTTATATAATGCATATTTATATAATGCAGGCGATTTCGTATTGCAATTGAGCTTCCATTACATGCAGTTCGATGGCAAATACATATGTATCACAGTATCTTTTGAGCACTTGCATATTTGCATAATGCAAAAATAAAACTTGTCTGCAATTAGTGTAGTGAAAAATATTTTGTTTTGTTTGAAGTATTAGACGAGCAGGAAACTGCTAGGATAATCTGCCATTGATATCTTTCATTCCCTAGACACATTAGAAAATGAAATTCACACCTTTTACGAGTAGAAACATTCAAATGTGTTCGCTGTGACTGGACTACTTGTATGAACTAGCTAAGTCTATATATATCTTTTTATCTGCCTTCGGTATCGTCGTTTTGCTACCGATATTCATTGGTGCTACTCTACTTGTGAGTGGGCTTGAAAAAACTTAAAATAATGTTTGATACTTTACTACTTTATTCCATGCAATGCTTGATTATACCGTCGTGCTAAAATTAAATAGCTCTCCTTTTATGCGTGTACAAGTTTTCAAATATTATGATAAAATATAAATTTAAATAAATATATAATTTTTATTTGATCCTTTTAGTTATTGAATAAACTAATTTATACACCTTCAGATCGTTTTTAATATAAAAATTTATTAACAAAATTATTCAATATTTCGCTAACAATTTGTTAGCATCTTCAGGATAATATTTGTAATTAATATTGAATAATATACATTTTAATATTAAAAATTATCTGAAGCTATATAAATTAGTTTATTCAATAAATTTAAATAATTTGAAAAAATGCTAGTTATGGTTTTTCAACATAAGACCAATGTTATGCATGTCAAAGACAAAACGATGCAATATCCACAGTCTAACAAAAAACTTTGCTTTATTTTTTTATTGAATCACAACAAAATCTTTAAGTTTTTGTAAATTATATTACTTCCTCTTTTTATTATAATAGAATTAAAGAGAGAAATCTGTACGAAAAATTTCTCTTTATACACATTTTTACTTGGTGCTCTTAGCAATTTTACCCTCATATATGAATTGAGATAAAATTAATAAAAGAGAGTTTTGATACAAAGCAATGATACATTTGTCTTTAGTCAATTTTCTGGTACGGGATGAAGAACTACTTGGTTGCGGATATTGGTAATGAATTTTTATTTTGTTTGGTAACGCAAAAAAGCGTAAATAAATATGTTCGTTAACAATTGTATAAAATAATATTTTTCTTTGTTAAATGCGAGCTTTACAAAGCTGAAATGTTCCTTTTAAGGGCATAAAAAAATAACAATCTTTAAGCAATTATATAAAGTAATTTATTACAAAATTTTGAAACTATTAGCACTGCTGGTTTGTTGGTAACTTGGTAGAAGACGGTGCCAGAGACGAGGCTCGCTCACATAAAACTGCTATCCGGACTCCGATGTCAAGGTATTATTAATAAATTTTTTGTATTTATTTTTTTTATTTTTATTAAAATAATACCTATTTAGGGGATAGGTTTATTTTTATATAAATTTTTAGATGAAAATTTTATTAAATTAATTTGAAATGTTTAATTTTCATTTAAAAAATAAGTTAGTATAGGGGGGAAATTGTACTAATTTTTAATTACTTATGAATTAAAATAATTTACATATAAATTACTATTTTTATTTATTTAAATTTAATTAAATTATTAATAAATCTTTTGTATTCATTTTTTTATTTTTATTAAAATAATACCTATTTAGGGGATAGGTTTATTTTTATATAAATTTTTAGATGAAAATTTTATTAAATTAATTTGAAATGTTAAACGCTGACTCAAAAAGTGGCATCTTTTGAAAGAGAGTTTCTTATATTGTGCATAAGTGTAAGTGTAGGAATGTTTTTAGACTCCATAAATATTTTTAGCTACTAAGGAAACATGATCAAATCTTTTTAAACCATATACATATATTATGTCATTGAATAATACATTTAACTTTTTCCTGCCAGTTGAGTCGCAAGTACTAAATAGTTCACCCCCATAGTTTTAGGAAAGAATAAGGTATGTTTTGGCAAGAATAAAATATTAAGTGGAGAGAATAGCTTATAGTTTCATATCAGTTGGAACAATAAAACAATTTATATGGCCAGTCCACCTCAAATAGCTTTTATATATAATCATGAAATTTTTTGCTTGCAAAAATTTACTTTTGTAAATTTGCAAAAGGTGTCTAGAAGCAAATGCTGTCTGACCAACAAATTTTGAGTGAAACAAGTCTGTGACAGCCAATTCGTATTTTACCTTACTAAATCTGGTCTGTTTTTGTAATTCACAATGTAGCACCACAAAACACAAGCAAAAGCTTGTCATTTCCTTATAATTGTTCTTTTATAAATTCATCAACACCATAAACAAAACGTCGTTTCTGTAACAGTTGTGCTCACACCATGAATAATTTTAAGATACGTTTTCAAGTTTGTTATTGTTTTCCGTTTATATTTTGGTGTTGCATTTGGAATTACAAAATAACGAGCTTTACAACTCAGAAAATATTGGTCATGGTGTTTCTGCAGAAGAACTTGTTGCAATAAAATCTTTATGTTATTTCTCTTTTCTTAACTCGAGAAATTTAAAAAAAAGTATCACAGTAATATTAGTCAAAACTCAAATATTTTAAAGAGCAAAATCTGTAATGACTAATAATTTTTTCACATTTCTTACCTTTTTCAATCGTTACTATAAACATCAGATTTTCAGGTGGCTGAGGAAAGAAACATTCATACTTACGTACGTTTAAAACATTTATTTTATGTTTATTATATTTCAAGTATTAGTATGTGAGTATGCAGTAAAAATTTTATGAATTTTTATGTTGAGCAAACTTTTATTACCAATAAATTTCAAGTATAATAAAATATTCATTGCAATAACAAGATTTAGCCAAAAAGTTCCTTTTCCTTATATTTATTTATATTTAGTTTTATTGTTGGTGCTTATAGATTTTTGTGATATACGTACTTATGAATTTATATTATATATTTTATTAAGGTGAATTATTTATTTATTTGTTTTAATTTTTTTAAAACGCAAAGAAGGTTGAAATTAGCCTTGAAAAAGCAACTTGTATTCAATGAGATCTCTCATCATAATTTTGGCAATAAAAAATGTAACAAGAACGTGTTTATCTAAATAAAAATAATATAAATAATAATAAAAATAATAATAAAAAAAATAAATTTTACTTTTATTATTATTAGATTTTACTTTAATGACTTCAATATTATCACAGTTTCATTACAGCCTCAAAACAATGTTAAAATAATATATGCGTAATTTTGCGATTTCTTCTGTAATTTCTTAGTTTCTAGTCCCATAAAGTATATATACTCTGAATCAGTTTTAATAGAATTCAATAAAAGGAAACATATTATTTTGCCGTCTATAGGCTGTAGAAATATCGTTTATGAGAAAACTATTTCACTCAGATAATTGTGTTTGAAGCCAAATCGTGTTTGCCAAATTGTGTTTGCTAGTGAAATTCAACAAATTAAAAAAAAAATTTTGTATAAAAATTTGCAAAAAACTGTTTTTATTTTAAGGGTAAAGTGCTACCTTTGGCATTTCACACTGGCAATTAAAACACACAAAACATTTTTTCTAACATCGGAAATATGGTAAAAACCAGTTTTCTAAGAAGCTAAGCTTAAACGCCGACATTTCGTTGCTGCTAAGCAACTCATCAGAAGACTTGAAAAAGCAAAAAAGAATGTTTGAAGCCCAACTACTTATTCCAAAATTCTCATGAACAAAATGAGAATCAGAAATGCTCAAACAAACTTTTTATACAGAAAGCATTTTACGTCTTGCCACACCATTTTTTAGACCTAAAGTAACAAACTTCAATTGGCTCTTATAGCGAATAAATAAATAAGTTCATTGTCAAAATGCTTAATGCTATAACAAAATAAGCTCCGTTAATGCAAAAAACTTAAAATTTTCTACATCAGTCCATATATAATCCAGATACAGCAAAAACCGATTTCTCATTAAAAATCAGACTTGTGAATGAACTCAAGCTAAATTTCATATAAAATAGATGTTATAACAATGTTACAGTAACCGATGATAACTCGTTGTATAGAAGGTTGTATAGAAAAGTAAAAGAGTTGCAAAACGAAAAGAAATGTTTGCTGTGTTAAAGGTTTGTTTGAACATTTCTGATTCTCATTTTGTTCATGGGAATTATGGGACTGGTAGTTAAGTTTTAAATAAATTTTTAAGAATTTTTCAAGTCTACTGATTAGCACCAACGAAATGTCTTCGGCATGTAGACAGCTGAAAAATACAGTAAATATTTTGAAAAGGTTCATTTTTGGACCTGTTTCAATTGGCTCTTAAAGCAAATAAATAATTAAGTTCATATTTGGATGTTATAACAAGATGTTTTTTTTTTTTTCAACGCCAAAATATTATAGGTCCTTACAACGATCCATACATAGCCGAGAACTTGTGAATACCAATTTCATAAGAAGTTTGATATGTACGTAAACTAAATTTAGATTTGAATGCCATAATAAAATATAATTATTCAAAGGCGAATAATCGGTTATATAGCAAAGGTTGATTTCTCAAGAAGTTAGACGTGCACGGAAGCTTGAAAAAATTTTGGTGGCAAGAAGCAGACATTATTTTCTAATTATAGTTTTTGTTGCAATAATAAGATAACTATAAAAAACACAAAACCTTTGGATAATTATTTACATCGGATCTGAGGGTCAGAAGTGTGGCTTGTGAAGGTTATTTCAAATTCAGCCCAGCCGACCATATCACTGTTACTTGTTTTTTTATCAGATGTACGCAACATGTTCATTAAAGTATTTTTCTTTGCAAATGCTGGACAAGTGTGTATTTTACTTGTAATGCAGCACTAGTAAGTTGTGAGAAACAGAGCTATGAATGAATCAAATACTTTAATTTTATTTTATTCTGAAATATGAGTGATATTCAGGAAGCTAAATAAAAGAAAGTATTAGTTGACATTAGCTTTCTGAAAGAGAAAATGAAATATATTTCCCAATACTAGTAAGTCATCATGATTGCGTCTGATTAATTTAGTAGAAGAAAAGTATATAACTCATACGTCACCCATGCTATTGCACATATGGGAAAGCAGTTCAGTGTCGAGTTACGAATCATAATTCAGATAATAACTAAACTAAAATGTTGCATATAATTAATGTACCAATAGGTAATAGAATGAATTTTATGAAAGATGCAGAAAACGCAAGTTTACAGGCACTTAATTTATAAAAATAGTGTTAAGAGTTAATATTTTTTATATATAATAAAAAAAAACCCCCCCAAAAAAAACGTTTTGATGTTAAAATAGTTTTAAGATTTTTTATACAATTTTTTCAAAAAAGGTTCTTCTATAAAACGTACGAGTACGTTGATTTCTTTAAAACCCTAAGGTGTAATGATCAATATTTTTCAGACATTTGAAAACACAAATTAATAGTTACGATTTCTGAGTTCTTTGATAACTTAGGAAATTTTTAAAACTACAACTGTTTCACCTGTTTCGTTGAACTCATTAATAATCCGGAACCTCTTTTCGCCTTTAGAATACGGACATGTGTTGTCTCCATGGAATATTGCTTTGTATTTTAGTATACAAATATTTTCATGCTTCAGTGACGACAATACTGTTTCATTCTTCTAAAGATAAAATAAAAAAAATAGTATCTGCATACATATAAACACTTTGTATGTATGTAGATACTACAGTTGAGGATTTTTATGTCACTACGGCATATCGTAAGTGACCAAGACGACATTTGCAAAACGCAAAACTTTACGTTGTGTGATTTTTAGGAAAGTCTCCTAAGCAAATTAAAACTAGAAAGCTATTGAACACATTCAATAATATAACCGATAAAAAAGAATTTTGAATTGGTTTTTTATTTCATAAATATTAATAAATAAAATCCATTGCTTACATTTTATAAGTGAATATAACAAATTTCGTTTACATCGAAGGAATGAAAAGGAAATGTTTTGAGTATATGATTTGTTGGTCTGCAAATATGTATATTATTTCATATCATTCATACGTTTGCATATCTTTGCCTTGCCAAGATATTGAAATTTTTCAGCACATTCAATCAACTGAATATTGTATGAAAAGTGTGTATTTGCTTACACAAAGTGAACTCCTCATCAAGGAATGTTTAATAAATAAACAATAAATATTATTTCTGATATTATGCGAAGTATCGATAACAACAAGAATGTGTGTCAATAAGGACAAGATGCACATGGACATACAGGTTTTCTTTGGAAAAATTACAGCAGAAGGGCTTAATGGGAGAATTGCTAAAATAATTTGAGGGTTGCCATAATTCCATTGCAAATATTTCTATTTTCAAAACAGCAAAAGATTTGCAAAAGAAATGTGCATAAAAGTGCTGATAGACTAATGTTCGTTACAATACTTATTTCTAACTGATGATCCGCAAAATAAAAGGTTCTTCATACGGAAATATACGCGGGTGGATTACTAGGTCCGTGGCTTTTCGAACTTCCCTCGTAATTATATGAAATACAACAGTGTTCCCATTAACTAACACCTGTCAATAGACTACTGTCAAATTTTTCGCAAGTATCGTCATTTACTTTGCATTTAATAGCTGTTCAAAACATACGAGTGCTCGTTTAACATTAATTTTTACGAAAAGAAAACCTTTAATCCCACTAAGTTAAAGCTCGATAAATGCTATAAAGAATCTGCGCCACCGGCAAAAAGTGATTTACTGACTTTCGTTGTATTTGCACCAGTACAAATGATGCTGTCCGCTGTGGACGGCCTATTGAGGTCAGTACTCCTGAAAATGTCGAAGAAATACACGGGAAGGTGTTGGTTGCCCTAAAAATAAAATTACATGTGACTGTGGATGCCGTAGATATTCAGTACGGTTTAGATTTTAAGTGAATGCCGTTGGTATTCCATATGGCAGTATGGTTTCGATTTTAAGTGATCCGCTGTGCTTAAGAAAGTTGTCTGCAAGATGGGTGCCGCGCTGGCTCTCAAGTGACCACAAATGTAAACGAGTGACAGCTTCAAAAGACTGTGTTAAGTGTAGCCAGTGCCTTCTTTACCATTGTTTCATCGCTGCTGATGTTCATTATTTATTGCACTATTTTAAATGTACGCTTAAAGTAATACGTATGTATGTTAAAATGTATGCATCTTCATGCTTATGAATTTTTTCTTATTAAATATCAAAATTGGTATTTAGCAATGCAGCAGCAGTAAATGAGCAATAAAGCATTACGCTTTGCTTTAACAATAGAATTGATGATATTCATTATTAAGTTGTTTTGTCGTTGTTGTTTTGTAAATCAATTAATGTAATAAGAACCTTTTTTTGAATTTGTCATTCGAAAATAAAGCATTCAACTAAGAAGTCGAAGTTTTTTAATTCGGAAAGATTTTGAAAAATCCTGTAAAAAAGCTTACAGGAAATTAAACAGACTGTTTGTAGTTGTTTAACCGCAAATCGAATGTGCATTTGCAGACTTGCGTATCTGTATATAAAACGTGAGTCTAATACGATTGTAGTTTAGAGACCAAGCAGAAGTCTAAGCAATGAGTTTCTATGAATGCACCTGCTTCGGAGAAGACCAAGGTTAGTTCGTCGGCCAATAAGGTGATGACAAGAGTTTTTTTTTTTGATGCACGCGTGATCATTCACATCGATTACCTTCCAAAAGGAAAAAAATCAGCTTTGAATATTATGCCAATCTAATTGACCGAGTTAATGATGATCTTAAAAGAAAACGATCCCATTGGCCAAGAAAAAATTAGTTTTCATCAAGATAATGCACAAGTACATACATGTGCAGTCTCAATGGTAAAAATCTATGAATTAAGCTACGAATTGGTACCTCGTCCATCCTACTCTCCGGACTTAGGCCCCATTTAATCCAATGGCTTGCTGAAAAGAGATTTAGCTTCAATGACGAAATTTGAATCAAATGGCTATTTTAAGGACCTCGAAAAATCCCATGTTTGAAAGGGAAACAAACCCTGGACAATAAATATTGGGCTCAATATATTGAAGTAAAAAGGCGGATGATGTTGAAAAATTTATTATTGTTTTGCAAAAAACACTGTGCACAAACTTATTGATTTGTCCTTGTATAATAAACTGGCTTCTGATTGGATATTTTAGTAAAACTCTGGAAAAAATTAAAGACTTGAATATTATACCTGTAAGGAAAAGAACAAAAGCACAAGTAAAGAAGTGATGTAAACTAAAGCTGAAAATCAATAGGAGGAGAGGAGCCTGAAGTCAATGGACACAGCCAACTCCACGTTGGCTTTTTTTTGAGCTCACATGGCCCAGCTATGAGTATAGAAGGACTGCGCCCTTTTAAAACTTTCCGAGGCATAGGCTTCACACCCTTGTGTCTTTTCTCACGAGACATGGGAGTACATGCAAGAAGACTGAAACTTCCGTATAAAGATTTCTGCGGAGGCTGCAGAGACGAGGAGGATGAGGAGGAGATTGTCGAACACTTTCTCTGTCAATGCCCAGCTCTCTCTCTCTCTGAGCAAATTATTTGGGCAGACCGACATTAAGCGGGCTACCGGAAGTGTCGGAATGCGGTTTGGACAGGGTGGACTCGTATATTCGTTCATCGGGTTGGTTCAGGTTGGAACGGGCGGAAAGCATGTAGGGCTATGAAACTACAGTTTACTCGGGTATCATTACGGGACCTTTCTAGGACCTCAGTGGGTCGGTTTCGCTACCGGCGGCCCTCATAACATAACATAGCTCCATGGAAGAAACCATTATACATAGTGTCATCTAAAATCCATCAGACCGCAAACACACATACTACTTTTTACAGAGAAAGCAAAACATATAATTTTAGTTATAAATTTCAGATCGTTTAATTCTTTGTAAAATTATCTTTTTCGCTTATTATTACCGGACGAAAATTACATATCGTTGTCGACTTGGTTGCATTCTTTATGGGTAAGGTCTAATTGCTCTGTTTTTTTATTTCATTTCCAATAAAAATTATAATTCAGCGGCCTGCAGACGGACGATCGATTTTCCATAAATACTGATACAGAATATGTGGACTTCATGGGGTCGGAAATTAAATTTTAGGGATGTATAAAAGGGTATAAAAACATACGGTATATGGTGTATATAAAAACTAATTGAAAGTCGGTATATTGCATGATAAAGAATTTTAAATACCCGCACTTTTATCAAAGAAAAGATGATTATATGCAACATTCAAGAAACAAAGAGTAGACTGCAGAGATGATTACTCGTGGAAGAAATGTTTAACAACACACCGAATTGTTCCTACAAAAAAAAAAAAAAAAAAAAAAAAAAAAAAAACTGAAGTATTTTTAATGGCGCATTTGCAGTATTAGTGAGTTACCTGAAATGATCCGAAAATTTAAGAACTTTTATTCGAATAAAAATAATTTTGAAATCTATGAATTACTACTTACATAAATGCTACCGTATTTTAAATACAAATAGACAAAAAATTGTACAACTTTAAATTATTGTCAGATAGATATTTGTTTTGTAAGCAAATGCACATTTTTTGTGCAAACTTTTGATTTCTAAAAGCATTTCTTAGGTACCCAAAAAGCAATTTTTCCTTGCATTTTACTTGGAGACCTGCAAATTACAATTCCCAATTTACTTCAAAGTTTTCTCTGTTCTAATTTACAATCTCCAGGTATATTTTTAGTTATACTAATTTCAAATGAAAATCCTTAATTGCATTTAGTATTTTCTTTATTTTCATAAAGAATGGTGTAGTTGTGTATGAAACCTCAAAATTATTGGCTACTCACTTAGAGATCACAAAAACCTGCACTTATGAATTTGAAATCTAGAGCAAATGCACACACTCTATAATAGAAATGTGTACACAAATTGAAGATGTGCGCGTGAGTATTTTTTCGCTCACGTCACGAGCGTTTACGATCAAAATAACTTTCCGCATGAAAAACAATTTAAGGTCATGCACGCTCACGGGCAACATTTTTTCATTTGCGCCATTCTATGCACGAAATATTTGTAATTACCTTGCTATTAAAATGAAGTGAGATTATATATATGTACATGTGGATATTTAAGATATCCATTGCTTAGTTCGCAAACAATGAACACATAAATTGTATCAACAATTAATAAATTGTCTGAAAAATAAATTTAGAAAAAAACAGTTTTTGAAAAACCATCTAAAATAGTAGAATGAGGGAATTTATAGGGACCTTTCCAATTTGGTATATGGGAAAATAGTTCCACTTCGAAATTAAAAAAAAAAAATATTTCGAGGCTTTAAAATTTAAATTGTTTTGTTTCTTTTTTATGGGAGTCTCACTAAAGAAGAGGGTCAGTGTTTAAAAAGAAAAATATTGGGAGGCTGGTTACACCTTTGACCCCTCTATGGGCGCATATATATTCAGATATATGTATATGCTAAGCCGAGCTGAATTGCTGAATATATCGGCATAGGGCATTTTGTTTGGGGTTTGTCAATATTTTGAACAGAAAACAGGCTCTTTTTCTTTTAATAACTGTCCTGATATCCAAAATCACCTCCGTTTAATGCAGTACTGCAGAACTTGACACAATGTTCAAAGTTTCTACATCTAAATGATTCAAAAGGACTTTATCTTCCGCAAATTGTAATTTTTTTTTATGAGTTTCGACTGTTTGCAGATTTATTATTATCATTATTTTTTTTCAATATGGTGCTTATCAAAAATTTATTAAGCATTTGAAAACGCAGACAATACAATAAACTGCTGTTCTAACATTGTTATTACGTTTTGTCATACTCGTTTTTTGTACTTTTAATTTCACAGTGTTAGTTTTTTACTTTAGGTCTAAAAAAATAGACCTTAATGCTTTCTGTTTTTTTTTCAGCCGTCTATATACAACATTATGGTCTATTTTTTTTTAGACCTAAATTAATAAATTTCAATTGGCTCTTATAGCGAATAAATAATTAAGTTCAGTGTTAGTTTTTATTAATAAAAATGTTTTGGACCTGAATTATCACATTTCAATTGGCTCTTAAAACAACTAAATAATTAAGTGTTAGTTTTTATTTAGAAATCAAAAAGCCATATAGGTTTTGAGAAAAATAAATATTCATATAACCGATCATATGTTTTTGGTTTTACACTACCTATAACTAGTTTATTGAGTGGAAATCCCTCATAGAATGCTTTCCAACAGCAATTTTCTTTATTTATTGTTCCTTTCATAAAAATCAATTCAGGCGTAGTTAAGCGAAGTGGCAGCTCATTACACTGAAAATGAGTGCAAGATAGTAGATAAGTAGTACATGTGTAAATGGTTAAAGAAACTGTGTTTTTAAAAAATCTTGGCTTTAAATTTTTTTTTGTGAAACTGCGTGTGAACTGCCTTAAAATGGCAATCACTCAGTATAATGCATGAAATTTCAACATTTGACGCAATGTTTGCACGCCAACCGCCCATCTCTAACAAAAGTTATCAGAGTTGCATGAGCTGCTTAAGCAAATTTCGTATTGAGGCGAACGTGAAAGGATAAAAGCAGAGGAGGGTATAAACAACCGGAACAAACATTGTGTGGAATTAATATGTAGCATTTATTGGAAATTAAACCTACATTTGTTCTTACACATACTTGGAAACACAAACTTGGAAGCAATTACTAATTAAGAAACCAAAAGATACTCAAAGCCTTTTATACGCAGCATTTTCAAGTAATCTGTTGGCAACAATGGTCATGAACAAGAATGTGAGTATATAACGTCGTCTGTGTTATTTGTGATGTTATTGGTAAGAATGTTTGTTAGTCGTCATGAACAAAAACATAATTTTACTATTGTGTTTATTGTATTCCACTTTCCGTAAATGCAATTGCACCCGGCTGGTTGACTGAAACTTGATGAGGTTCTTGTGCAATCAGATTCGTTTGTTATCAAAGGTTCGAGTGCATAATGAAAGTTTCCTTTTATTATGCACTATGCTTTCAGGTCTAAATCAAGACAAAAAGCACTACATTTGATGCAAAGTTAAGCTTAGAATATGAAATTGAATTGACTTTTATTTGTTGTTTGGTGTTTCAATTTATGTTTTTCGACTTTGTTTGGTAGAGGAAAACAGCTGAGTTATTGAGTATTAATAAAAAATATAAAGAAAGGATTTGAAGCTGAAAGAATTTTTTCGCACATAATCTGTACTATTGACATATTTATATAAGCTGTTAAAGTAATTTGTTAATATTTGAGGAAAACCACAAAAAGATTTACACGACATGTATAACACTACCGTACTACAGTGGAAACCAAATTTGCTGAGTGACTTAATGTTGATTACAAATCTCGTTGAGTACAGTACAGATTGTGTAAACAAGTTTCAGAAACGTCCTAAATATTTACAGCCACTCCCAGTATGTCACGCGCTAACGTTCGCAAGCAGTTTAGTCGCGAAGAAGCTGATTTGCGTTTCTATTAAAATATCCAACAAGACAAGTCGCAAATAAGTGACAACGTAAGTGTACAATCAGTACAAATTTGCCCCCCAATAATAATTTTGGTTGTCATCTGTGCGCAGCCAAATGTCAATATCAGGCACTTACATTTTTGCCGTCGACAAAATAATAGATTTCAAAAAATACACTCAAAGCCCGCTTTAACGAACGACATAATGTTCAGACCATTCGAATCTTGAAATGAATTGCCACTTCTGAAAAGTTAGCAAAGAAATACTAAGGTGCCTCCCTTGCGTGGCAAAAGTAGACTGCTCTTGCGTTTGTTTTTAATTTTAAATAACATTTAAATATATGTATATATTTGCTTTACTTTCATGAAAGCAATTATGCATATATGTATATATGTTCATAAATACGCATGAATGTGATTGTAAGTATTAAAATGCGAAATAACACCGAGAGATCATAAAAAAACTATGAGAAAATAACGTGAAGAGCTTATAAAAAATTTGAGAGTAACACATAGCAACACATATGTTCGGTTTTAAAGGAACTTTATACATAACATGAGCTTATTTCATTGTTGGGAGTTGTTTTTTTGCAAAAAGCTGTTGTTCACTATTTAGAGACATAAAATTTTGTTCACAATTTATAGAGTTCATATAAGAAAATAAATGTTTAAATTAGTGGATGGTTCACTATTGTGGAAGTTCACATTACCGCGAGTTCACTGTATTCCTTTTGCCTGCCTTTTATTTGGAAAAAAATTCAGTTTTTTCGAATAAAAATTTGTTTATTTCTACTTTATTTATTTTCTTTTTATTTGTCTACAAATTTCATGCCTTTCAAACATACAGAGTTACATTTTTTTTAGAATAAATTTTTCCATGTACATAAGCGTTTTTTTCCAATAAATATCAGTAAGGCAACGACAAGTATTTGACAACCTGAAAACGGTTTACGTAAAACACGTAAATTCATGCGCACGTCAAGTCACATATAAGTGGGGCGCTCAGACGCATGAAAGTGAGCGACTGACTTTCTTTTGCGAACGTTAGCGCGTGGCATCTTGGCACTGGCTGCTAATGTTATTCCAAAAAAACGACTTCAATGATGTTCGTTAGCTATTGAACTTAAATATATGTATGTATAGCTTTTGGAAAGAAAAGTTTTTAGCGATTTTTAGCAACAAACACTTTTTGATTTGCGGGTTTCAAGTACAATTTTTGGTAATAGTAGTTAATAAAAACAAAAAAAAAAGATATCAATAATATTTTGTTTTTCATTGTTTATTTTGTACGAAAGCTGGAAAAAGCTTACACCATTTAAAAAAATTTTAATTAATTTCAAACAAATTTTTAATTATTGAATCAATTACGATTTGTCTGCACTTTTTTTAATATTCTGAATAAATCAGATTAAAACAAACCTGCAGAGGGAAAAATATTTCTAATGAAAAGAAGGTATCTGTACAGCTGCTATCAATTAAGAAATATTCGTCTAATTTTTTAATTTTGCAATTTTATGCTAAATAATTTACTAGAAATTTCAAGTTGACCAAAGTGGATTGTCCGAAAACGCAGTTAAAAAAAATGAAATTTTGTGCAATGAAGTTGGAACACTACTGCACTATTGCAGTATATTACAGTGCACTATACTCCATTAAAGCAGTTATCTATTGTATAGTATAGTAAAGTGCACTACACTTTGAAGTAAAGCATACTGAAGTGTATTATCTGGTATACTATAATACACAAGTGCAACATAGTGCACTATAATACACTAGTGCATGTTATTGAAGTGCACTGTTCTATACTAGTGAAATATAATAAAGCGCACTATTCTATGCTGCTGCAGTGTAGTGTGTTACACTATTCTATAACACCAAGGTATAGTGTAATGCACTATTCTGCTTAAGTACATAGTTTAGTATTTTACACTAGAGCAGTATATTGTGCTACACTACAGGGGAAAATTGTGCACTACTGCATACTAGTGCAGTACATTGTAGTACACTATATTGCAGTAGGGCAATATATATATTGAAATTTCATCCAGTGTAAGAGCTTCAGGTTTATTTCATCCACTAATTCTTTGAAGTACGCTACTGTGTTGTATATTGGTTTTGCATATTTATTTTTTAAAATAACTTAGTCTTTTATTGCTACATATCTTTAATTGAATTTTATTAGTGCTACCTTTATGCAAGTTGTGTAAAATTATCCTCTTCTGCGCTTCATCAGTTCTAAAGCCCGTAAGTGGTGGTAAACATATAAAGTTTTACGCGATTTGCATGTTTATAGAAAACGTTAAAAGACATTCTCAAGCAAATGGTACAACAATTCTGTTGTGTGTTTCAAATTAAAATACACATTTGAATTACCATTTACAAAGAGTGAATTTCATTTCATCGGAAGTATATTTGCCTTGTAATTCATAAATGCGTTTATTTTAATAAATGGGATGCCAAATGATAAACATCGGGTGTAGCGTTTGCCTTCAAATATAATTGACAGTGATAATCATGAAAGCATATTGATGTCAGTTGAATTTTGTTACCTCTAACAAACACGACATATTCTACCTGCTCAATGAATATTAAGCAAATTTACACACACACACACACATTCAAATGTAAATATAATGTTCATAATTGAAAATTACCAACCCGTTGGATGACAAAAGTCAAACAAATAAAACAAAACATTAGTGTTAATGTAGTAAAACATACATACATATGTACATATATTAACACGTTCATACATAAGCCCATTTGCATAAGTTCGTACTTATTTCCACTTTTAGAGCAAAATATTTCCTTTTATTTGCCTTTTTAACGGTTAATGGCGAAACTCAAATCTACTCATCTGTTTTTTAAGTACAATTACATGAGAGCACTTATGCATGGAAGTGAACAATGAGCACAATTTTGAGGAAAGTTTTAAGTGTTTTACAATGAACTCACTGGCGGCAGCCAAAAAGGAAAGGTTTTTAATGAAAAGATAAAAAGTATGAAATTAACGCTATTAAAATTGCGTTGTTCAGAAAACAAAATGCTGTGGACGAATTTGTTAAACTAAATTCGGTTTCATTTAGTTTTCCTTAATGAAAATAAATTAAATCAATCTCAAAATTGCTGACTTTAAAAGAAAAATGCTTTTTAATAAAATGTTCACATAAGCAGATGTTAGCTAAAACTTTTGTTACTTCGCCAACAAAATTTTTATGAAAAAATACAAACACACACGCACAAGTAGAACGTTCCTGTTCACACGTGAATATGTAAATTTCATCGGCCCAGATGGAGAGGCTTAGGATATGGGAGAGGATAATTTTGGCATCTTGTCTCTTGGCCTTAGACCGTATTCTGGTTTGGATGGGAGATTACGTAGGCCATCATGCAGGTCCATTTACAACGGTGTTGACTTTGGACATATTGACGTTTTCATGATCGGAAATTCGATTAAGTTCTTGAAAGGTGCACGATCTTCTGACAACCCATTGATTCGTCGATGCTTTTCTTTGGCAGCTGGCTTGGAGACCGTTCGCAACTACTTCTCGCCTATAGATTTCTTGAATCTTAGAGATGGTGGTCTGATCTTCGACGGTGCAGACCTTTTGTTTCATCATAGGCGAATTAGGGCATTGGATATATCAAATACAGTTTATAATACTGCACAGTAGTAGTAGTGTGTGGCTATTTGTTTTATGTTCTTTTTTATTTATTGTTTATTTATTTATTTATTTATTTATTTATTTATTTATTTATTTATTTATTTATTTATTTATTTATTATTATAATTTTTTGTTTGTTTTGTGTATATATTGTTGTGTTAGTTCTAGGTTTTAGTGTGTAATTATATTAAGGTTTTAGTTTTTAAGTTTCGCTTTAAAGGCCTCCCTTTTTGACTTCCTTTTTTTGGGGGGGATATTTTTAAATTTCAATAAAGGACGTTTTTTTTTGAGAGATGTATAATTTAAATATACTTTGTTAAATAAGTTTGTTTGTAATCCTTGATAAGTATTAGTACGTAAGAAATTTTACGTTAATAGTAAATAGAATAAATTTAAACTATTTGGAATTAAATCAATCAATCAATAAACGGGAATATGTATATGCTGTTTTATCGATTTAAGCTTTAACTTAATTGAAGTTATTATCTTTAGCTTATCGTGCAAATTTTTAGCTCAATGATTTTCAATGCTATATATTGACTATATATCTATGGTAAGAAAGAAAAAATACTTAAGTCGGATGTTTTGAGTGGTCCAGAAAGCGGTTTTAAAATTTAAGGACAGTTTTAGAAAATATTGTTTTATTCCAATAAGGGAAACATATTTTTTATTGTTTCCTAAATATGGCTCAAAATAGCGGAAATCTGAAATGATCTGTATTGTATAGAAAATAATAATTTTACGAAGTTTTTCTCAAAAATCCTGCAAAGTAATGGAAACTTCGCCCATTGAATATGAATATTACAAATGTGTCGTTATAACAAATTTCGCCAATGTCGACTTTAGCACTTTTTCTATTTTTTCACTTGGTATCCAACTAATCTTTTCTCAGTAGCTCGTCTGTTTTTGCTTTGTAAACGATTTACAATCAGTGAGGGAAATATCACTGCTATATGTGTAGCAAAGTCACACATTTTTGTCTTTGATTTTTACTAGCAACAAGGCAACAAAAAATTGATTGATAGGAGAGTTATGATAGCCCTTGTCATCCAACATACGCTTAGGCCATTGTAGGCACCGTGGAGGACTTAACCATAATAGCTTTGACTCATATGTCTTCTACAGATTCGCTGACATTCTCAGAAGTGTTAGTAGTTGAATATGACCTATTAGAATACACATTATTATATTCCATTAGGGCTTGGTGAGCCTTAGTAGTTGTCTTGTTCTTTCCCAGTGTGTAACTAACTACAAAACTCTTGTATTGAGTGATATTGATTTAATATTTCACAGAGTTATATTGGATTTGTGGGCACACAATTTCTTATTTCTAATCGTGTGCACTAAACTCTTGCATTTCTTTCTTTTTTCACAAATATTTAAACTTATTTCAGAACAGTTTTTTTGTTTAGTAATTCATACATGTATATACAATAATGTTAACCGGACCTCCATCATACAAAATTAAATTAAAAACACTGATTTGGATAATGCGAACACTTCAACATGCTTGCTTTGTAATGATGATATATCTTAAAACCAATTTTAAACGAAAACGTATCCAATGTTTGAACTAAAAAATATATTTGATTGCTTCTCTCGTTGCCTCTCGTATCCAATGTTTGAATTTCAAACTATGCCAAAAACAAATGAAAAATAATGTTTATTATTCAATATAGATACAATTTCAAAATATACTAATTTATTTGCTAAAAACCTCTTGATGATTTTCATTTATGAAATTTTAATTTTGTGGTTTTCTTTTCTATTTCGTAAAACGAGAACTTCATTTCACATTTCATATTTAATTTAAACTGGAATATATTTTACACAAAACCTCTACACCAAATAACCACAAACGTATAAAAAATATTCAATGTTTATTAATATTGAAGCAGATAGGTAGGTATGTATTGGACCGGGTCGATTTGTGTGGACAAAAATACATCGATATTGTGCCAACGATTTTTCTATAGTTTTTTGGGCAAGAAAAAATAATTTTAACTACAACATATCAAAAAAAAAAGAAACTAACTGTATGGGAGCGCCCTAAGGAGGAGTGGTACAGGGGCGGTGTGCTCGAAAAAATATTGAGGAAAAAAATTATTGGGGTTTGGTCATACATTTGACTGCACTATGAGCTCTCTGGAGTAATTTTGCATGATGGAGAAAACGTAATTTTCGAAGCGACCCAATACGGGCCTCTGGCTATCATTAGGGCCCATTGAGGAGTCAAATGTATGACAAACGCTCAATGGTTTTTCCTCGCTAAAGTTTTTTTCTGTGCACCGACATCGTTTGCCGCCTTCTTAGCAGAGCTTCGATACAATAATATAAAAAAAGAAAATCCTTAATTTTTTTAATATGCCATAGTGAAGTAGTCTTCATGCCATGAGCAGTCGAAAAACCGACACCTCCTTATGTATATTCAATAGACTTTCTTATTTGTGAACAGCCGAAAAATAACTACAAAACTGAAAATTCAAGGCATTGAGTTATAAAGACGAAAAAATGTTTCACAAAAAAACGCAAACATAGAATTTGTGATTTTCGTGCTGAACTTTCAATGTAAGACAATCATCGATAACGTTAAAGTTAAATGGGATCTTCAGAAGACAAATAAATTTCAAATAACACAGTGTCACTATTATCAAATGTATAAACATCTCTGAAGTGAAAAGATTTAGAGCATAATGCACTGGAAACCATCATACAATTAACTGCAGGGAGAAGAATATGAGGTGTGCAAAGCTTCGTAGAAGTCTAGCTTTATAAATATTTTAATTAAAACTCTTAAAAAATCACCCTTTATTAATTATTTGCAAAAAACTTTGTTCGAAAACTGTTTCTTTTTCTAATTGAAATAGTTTAAGCATATAATTGTTCTCGAATAAAAAAGACACACAAACCTCAAATTACTCAAGTTATCTACATCATTTGTGCAGGAGATTGCATAATATCAGAATATGTTTGAAACTTCTATGTTTTTATTTTATTTATAATATAAAAAGAAACATATAAAACAGAAGTTTTTGTTTTGCTAATTGCTGTAGACTTTGATATATCCCTTGATTCTACTAAAGTGCTTGTTTTTAGTTTGTAAGAGACAAAATTTGTTTAACAATTTCTCTCTGTTTTAATTCAACAACAGCACGAACTTTTCATCTGATTTATCGTTGATGTTAAAACACAATTCTTTCAAAACGCTGAGCAATTAAATGCAGGTAACCTGCGATATAACGAACCATGTTATTACTAAAAACTCAATGTGATGAACAAGTATTCTGGCTAGTGCAAATAACTGAACTACATTTATACCGAAAATATCCTGCAAAAAACAACAAAGTCTACCAAGTGCAGAAGTAAAACCTAAATACAGTGAAGTCTCGAAGACACAAGTGGTATGGAATAAAAAAATTGCAGCATCTATATTTTTGTTTGATTGTTTTGAGTGTTTTAATGGCTTTTGGCATGAGCAAAAATAGTTCCACTATGATATATCAAGAGTAATTTTCTAGTTGCTTAAATATATTTTTAAGTTTAATTTAGGACCCTTAAAAATATTTTTTAATACCAAAGGCAAAAGGTTATTCGACAGCAAAATATCAGTTGATAAATTGTGTCATCTATACTAATATTCAAAAACTTTGGTTTTTTGTATATGTTTGAAAATAATCTCCGAAATAATATTAAATATTAAAAAAAAAAGAATAATGGAACTTCGTAAAAAATCCATTTCGCTAAATAAGGCCTAACAAAATTGATAAGAATAGAATCAAGAGGCGCTTAAACTCATATACTAAAAAACTACTCATCGTTTTGGCAGAGATAGAAATTATAAAGTGAGCGAAGAACGAGACTGACCCCCACAGCAAGGGTTCCGCAGAGGCAGACAAAGGGTACAACTGGTATGGGTTTCCAAGTTTTTATTACTACGTAGACATTGTAAGTTACAAGCCTCCATCTCTTCATTTTCAAATATTGTATATGACTTTCAAACTAATGCTAGGAACACAACTGGAACGAACGACGAATTTTTCGCCGTCAAAAATAAAACACATTGATGTGTATGAAAATGCACACAGTCACAGCGTCGGTCGAAATTCGTTGTTCGCGGCGTACTTGAAATAAATTTATTTCTATTTCTTATGCCGGCGAACAACGAACAAATCAGTACCATGTGGCCATTTTGGTTTTAGTTTTCAAGTGTTTTAGTTAATATTTAATTTAATTTTTAGTTTAATAGTTTTTATTTTAAGTGCTAAGCTTTGACTTTTTGCATTTAAAATAAAAATCCAAACTTATTATATTATAAAGCATGTTTGTAGTGTTTAATTTGTTGTTGTTGGTAATGCAAAATTTCTTAGGAACCAATTTTTTTAATATGGTCACCCCATCAGCTGTTCAACTATAACAAGATAAAATTAAAAAACTGAGAAAATGGATACAAGTGAAATTATAATTGAAAATGTTAAACTTCAAGGCATTTACCATAATTCATAAATCATTATTTTAAGTATTTTTACAAAATTTTAGATTCTTTGATTCATTTAATTTTGAAAAAAAAAAAATAAACAACTTTATTAATTATAAGAGATGTTTTTGTGTTTCGTCTTTATTGTGTTTCATGAGACGAATTTACATAGCGAATTTTAACCGGCATATTCGTCGTATTGGGCGAAGTTCGTCGTTCGTCCCAGTTGTGTTCCACGTTTAAATTGATGCTATCTTTAGTATTTTTTTTTTTTTTGCTACCCGTGAACTACAAATACTACGAAAATTTCAGGTCTCTATTTATTACAGTTCAAAAACTAATGTAAATTTTTAAATTAAATGGTGTCCCCATATAATAAGGGCAATATTCAAAATAAAACTTTTTGCTAAGTCTGTGATTTCTTGCTATTTATGACTGATAGCAATATGGCATATGCAAATTTCAAGTCTCCAGCTCTTATGTTTCAAAAACACACTTTAGTTCTTAACTTTTTGTTGGAGACCATGTAAACTACACATCCTGTGCAAATATCAAGTCCTTATCTCTTAAGACTCTAAAATTATAGATAATTTCAGTGTTTTTTATGGGACCACCTTTTTTTTCGTCGTAAAAAATTCTTAGTTTTTTGTTGTTTTTTAATTTTTTGTGATGGTAGCGGCTAGGAATGCGTGCGCTGTGTAAAAATTTCAGCTCTCTAGCCTTCACACTATGAGCACTATAGTATGGAACCCTAAAAAAAATATGAAACTATAACCACGTTACTGTGCTGTTCATCTTCGACTTCCCGCAGTTGAAACTACGACGAAGAGAATATCTTAAGAGTTTTGATGATATTTTAATATTTCTATTTAGGAATGGTTTTATATCATAAACGACGTCCTTTCTCATTTTAGACCTGATAACCGCAAAGGTAGTCATACAAGAAACGGGTGGAGAAGTTTACCAATACAAAGATCTCTACAAATCAAGTGATTGTTGGAAACGAACTTCAAATGAAGCTTCAGTTCTGCACTGTCCATTAAAGCTAACCGAGCCATTTGGTCATTTTGTCAATCATGTGAAATATATGTAAAGGGTGTTTTTTCGATGTATAGAAAAAAATTGTTAAGTTGGCATTATTGTTCAAGATGGCGACCGATTTAACAGCTGTCAAGTAATTTATTCTCAGTTTGGTTTGGAAATTCATGATGGAAAGACTCACGCCTGAACAACGCTTGCAAATAGTGCAAGTAGGGCAAAAAACGAGGTTGCCGTTGTTCTCGATTTTCTTAAGCGAATTTTGTTTAGCGATGAAGCGCACTTCTGGTTGAATGGCTACGTCAACAAACAAAACTGCCGCATTTGGAGTTTCCTCAAGTGTATGTCGAAACAGCGTTACATCCAGAAAAACTGACTGTTTGGTGTGCTTTATGGGTTTTATTCAAACACGATGATGGTCAGAACGTTACAGTCAATGATGATCGGTATAGAGCCATGATTACTAACTTTTTTATTCCTAAATTGAATACCCATGATGTCCAAGAGATGTGGTTTCAACGGCGCAACATGTCACACATCTGTGACATTGTGTCACAATCGATTTATTGAAGGACACGTTTGGTAACCACCCAATTTCACGTTTTGGACCTGTGAACTGGCCTCCAAGATCTTGTGATTTAACACCGCTAGACTACTTTCTGTGGGGCTATGTGAAGTCATTGGTCTATGCGGATAAGCCACAAACGCTTGACCATTTGTTATGGCTAACAAATGTTGAAAAAAGTCATCGAAAATGGGACGTCCAGATTGGACTACATCCGCGCCAGCAGTGGCGATCATATGCCCGAAATCCTATTTAAAATGTAATGCCACAAGATTATCTTTCGCATAAATAAAATTCATGTCAATCGAATAATCCATCGTTGTTTTATTGCAACTTAAAGTTTTATACATCGAAAAAAATACCCTTTATCTAGAAATATTATATATCTTTGTATAAATATGTTCACGCCTTTTCAAGTAATCTTAAATATAAATTTATTTTTAAATAGTAAAAAAATTAATTTAATCTGTGGTAATCCAAAACAAATAAACCAGTGATTTTCAATGCCACTTTAGGTTAGTCAGGAAAAATTGATCCTAGCGGGGCAATGCCGTTGTACTGGTTAGTGTTAAATAAAGTTGAAATGTTTGTTTTTCAAAAATACTCCAAAATTTATTAAATCTGCTGGTTTGGGAAATTTCCTACGGTATAATTTAATATTCTTTTCAAAATATTATACTTTCGCTTAAGTTTCCGACAAGTTCTAATACAAAGCATTGTAGCATAGAAGTCCCTTAAGCAAGCTGCAATGTTGCACTACCAGCTGGCATGTTAATTAAGAAAACTCATATCTGTACGTAAATCATTAAAATTATACAAATGCCTTTTTCAGCGCATCTGAGAATGTGAACTACAGGTAGAGCATAGTAATGAAATGTAAAATGAATTTTGTAATTTCATGCACAGTTTCAACAAGCGTTTGAGGTTCATCGAATGAGATGCAAAAACATGCAGCAAGTCAAAGGGAAATATTCAAACCAAAAGTTGCACAATTTGCTACGCAAATGCCTATAAAATTTACTTCAGAAGCATTCTAAGAGCAAATTAGTTGTCAGTGTGCAATTTAAAACATCTAAAAATGATTCAATATAAACCAAACGAGAAGGTATTGTGGTAGAAATGAAGCCTTTTGGAAAAACGCGTTTGTTCTTTTTTTTATAAAACGTTATAGTACTAGGAAATCACTGATTGTTCTTTACCGCTAAGTTTTGTTTGTAAAAGTGTATTTTTAAGTATGGTGGGGTCAAAGTCAAAGGTAAAATACCATAATTGTGGTTCTCAAACAAGTAAGATTATGTTTTAAATGCCCTGAGACTTTTAATTACTGTTTCTTCTTTTTTTTATTACATGTAAATTTAAACAAAATTAAATTTAAAAGAATTTAAAAGAATAACGGAAAATATTTAATCTGATTTCGTTCTAATTAACTACGATAAATGAACCGTTTTTTGGGGACAAAGATTGCTTTTAATGCTTTTATCAGATAGCTGGAAAACTACATATTGTTTATTTCATAATGAAGAAAATAGAAGTGTACGTTTATAAAGGATCCGCCAAATAACTTTTCTTTTTTGAAAACGGCGCAAATCATTGAGTATAGCTTAAGCTGTGTGGCACGTACCGCCGTCCTGTTGAAACCAAATGTGGCCACTATCCTCATCTTCAATTTTTGTGAACAAAAATTCGTTCAACATGGCCCGATAATGATCGCCATTGACTGTAGCGTCCACTCATTGCTCATTTTCGAAGAAAAATGGTCCAATTATGCCACTGGACGAAATTCGCACCAAACAGTGACTCGTTTTGGGTGCGTTGGCTTTTCAGTGTATGCGTGCGGGTTTTCTATGCCCCAAATGCGACAATTTTAATTTTTTTCTCTGAGCCTGTCATGAAAATAAAGTTCCACTGGCTATTTTTTTTCTTCTATTGCTAAAAAATCTAGATATATTTTTAGCTTTTTACATCTCTGTTTCGTTTGTTTCTATTCCACGTTTTTGGGTAGTCAAGCAAGTGACAGCTACATTTTATGGACATAAAATTGGCAACTACGTGTTAAGAATCTCAAATGATGAAACAAAAGTTAGAAGATGTGTTCATTTAACTTACAAAAATAGTATCACAATCAATGTCGCTTTTGCTCTTGGTAACTTCCAGTGCTGGGAAAGGAGATTTTTATCTTGGCATCAAAATAATTTCTTTTACAACTCCATTGTCTTTTTCTACAGGTCTTTTTTGAAAAAAAAAACTTGAACCCGCTTAAAGACTTGAATTTTGTATAGAAAATGTATCTGCCTTGCCCCTTATTCTTGTAGACAGTTATTATATTATTAATTATTGACAAACATTTAAATTTATATTTAGTGCTATTATTTTGAGTGCTATTTAGTGCTATTTATTTTGAGTGCTATTAGATAGAAACTTGAAAGTCAAATGCCAAATAGGTACGTTGAAATGAAAATGAAATTGAGGTAATTATAAAGACTGGCTGGCTGTAATTTTTGAGCCGCAAGAGACAGAAAACTAAAATTTGACAAGTATATCTAGTTGCCTGGCTTTTGCAACAATAAATACCAAAAAGTTAACGTTCAAATAGGGCACTATAGATAAAAATTAGAGGAAATGTTTGAGCCGTGAGAAATGTCCCTATTTGAAATTTGCATAGTATACTTAGTTGTCCATCCTCTAAGACAACATGTTCCAAAAATTACAAAAAGCTAAAATTTAAATAGTACTGAAGTTTGAAAGTCAGCTGTGGTTTTTGAACCATAGGATGAAGAAACCTGAAATTCGCACAATAAGTCAAGTTGCCAGGCTTCTCTAACAACAAATATCAAAAATAATAAAAGGATAAAATTAAAATGTTCGATCATACAAAATGCAACCTTTAAATTTCAAACTTACCGATAACTTTTGGACCATTTGGCCGCTGCAATAGCAAATACTAAAAAAAAGCACGCAAGAACTGCAGGAAACCTCTTCGTCTACTAAATGAAATGGCACGGTAGTAAGGAAAACTTACTGGACGAATCAGCCCTGTATTTGACTGAATTTATTACTATACAGTCATAACTTACAGCTCCTAACTACTTAGTCAAGCTTTCGTTCGGTTTTATTTCCTCAGAATCGAGAAAATGTTTCTATGCCAAAATCGTAGAGATCAACAATTATTAAGTAGCAGTCTAGGCTTCTGTTATTCAAAAATGAATTAATTCAACAGAATGATTTCTTCAACTGAATAAATGCATCACTTTTGTATTTGTTTTTTATACCTTTCACCTTTCTGTCTACCTTCTTTTTGCTTGCAACATACCACAATATTTTGAATTTAATTTTGATGATTGCAGTTTTATTTTACAAATATTTTCAATTCAATTCAATTCAATTTATTTCATATTTAATAGGTTACATCACAATTTTATATATTCAGTTGTAAAGAGTTTAAGATTAGTATCTTTTTCAGCTTAATTATAATATTCGATTACTTAATTTATACATAATTATTGACAAAATTGTATTGGAGGTAAAACTTTAAACCTATTTAAACCTTTATTTTTATATAACACTTATTCTAAACCTTAACTACGTAAGATGAGCAAGCTCATTAATATGATTAAAAGATGAGTTTCGGCACCTGGTATTAAAATTTTCATTTAGTCTTGAAAGTCTATCTTTAACTAATTCTATGTCTGTTATATATTAGTTTTAATAGTTTGTTTTGCGATATTTGTAGCTTGTGTAAGTGACACCTGGCACTGGTCGACCAGACAGGAGCTGCGTAGTATATAACGGCGTGAAATATTGATTTTAGTATTAACATTTTATTGCTGATGCTTAAAGCAGAATTTCTATTTATAAAAGGGTAAAGCATGCGTGTGAGAAAATTTACTCTATTTATTATATAACGAATGTGGTCTTTGAATTTCATTTTGGAGTCTAGTATCACTCCAAGATATTTAACTTTCTCTTCCCATTGAATAGAGAAATTATTGAACATAATGTTACTTTGAGGTAAAAAACATGCTTTACGCTTTCTGGAAAAATATATTGCCTGTGTTTTGTCAGAATTTAACATTATTTTCCATTTGTTGAAGTAACATTGCAATTCGCTTAAAGATTGGTTAATACATCTATCGAGAGAAAGTATTTCGGAGCTCAGCACCGCTGTGTCGTCTGCAAAGACCGACACTGTGCAGTAATTTTTACAAATATAAATATTTTAGTTTTGACGCTGCGCTATTTTTTACAAATAATTAACGCCTGTGGCCCACCTGAAGCCAGTTTATCAAAAAAAAAAAAAAAATATTTATTATTATTTTTTTTAATTAAAAAAACATAATAATTAGATTTTATAAGTGAGTATATCCTATATAATACAACTCTTGTTGGTTTTTAGAAGCAAAACCCTGAAAATTATTAAATATTTTTCACTTTCCTTCATTCTAAATTATGTGTAACATTCTTTCTGAATGATTAATTAAAAGATTGAATTAATTCACATTAACTTTCTGAAAGAGAATCGATGATCTAGCGCAATACTATGTCTGTCTATATATAAGTTATTGAACAACTTTTAATTTTATCACTGTGATTTTTTATTGATTGGAATATATTTGATATTTTATATTTAATATAAAATTGAAATACAATTGATTTTGGCGTTTGTTGCTATTGTATCACAAATATGACACAACCAGCAGCATATAATTTAGCTATGACCTGAATAAGAAGCAATACGGATGCTGATGATCACTGTGATGGACGTGGAACAGGCATGGTCTACTCCCCATCTAATCAGTCTACATCATTACTTTTCTTGCCTACTTTAAAAATGTTAATCCATTTAATATTTCCACCAAAATATCTTTCTCAATTTTTATGTAGTAAAACAAAACTAAAGTCCAAGAAAGTACTTAAAAATTGTAACCCCCTAATTCATAAAAATTATAACAGGCTTATAAGACTGTTATTTGACATATTTGTATGGAAAATCTGTCAAATGAGAGCTTTATAAACCTGTTATAATTTTTATGAATTAGGCGGTTAATCTTTAAATGTCACTAGATGCTATCGGATCTGTAGTCCTGTTTCTTTGTGTTATTTTGTTTTCAGACTTTACTAAGGAGGACATTGGATTTTTACCACTTTAAAACATGGAGAAACATTTATTTATCTAACTCATGTTTATTTTTCCCCAAACACGTTAGAAACTGGGTATGTTTTATATAATTAAAGAACTTAATTCTTCAGCGAATACTGTGTGTTGGGTAAACACTTTTCTGTTTAGTCGCATTTTTAAGGTGAAATAATTACACAATGTTTGCTCTTTAAGAGAAAACCGAATGAGCAGAGAAACTTCATCTCAGTTAGAATTACAATCACAAAAAAAAAAAAAAAGAAAAAGAAACATGTCAAAGAAAACTTCTAAATATTCTAGGTGGAACTTTATTAGACAAACGGTATAAAACATTCAACCGTATCAACTTTTCCATCACTGGTAACAGTCTTTTGTATTTAAAAGCAGAAAATGTTTACCTGAATTAATTTACAATATTGTAAATTTATTTAAAGAAAGTGGAAAGTTTTTACCGAAACTAGTGACCTACATACTTTTTTTTAGCGCTGAGTTAAATTCTGTGGACGAAATTTCTATCTTCAAATGAGCAGTGATAGCGAGCGATTTCAATAATTTGCTAGTGTCCTTAGAATTCAATGTTGCTTTACCTTTTTAAAGTTAAGTTTAATTTTTCACCAGTTGCTTAATTATAGAGGCAGAAAAATTTGTTCGTCATTTTTATGTGCGCTGCAAGCAACAACTTTAAAAGTTTGTTCTTACACAATACCGAAGAAATAACAAACTTATATGTATATGTAGATGGTGCACATTGCAATGAGTCTCAATGCATTATATATCAGTGATATAATATCCCAGTTGGCCTTGTTGTTTGCAAATCTTGGATAACTTGCATTATAATGTTAGTTCCCGCACCACAGGTAAGATATAACTGCTACAGATTGTCAGTGACATAGTTAAACAAGTATTGCGAAAGTCAAGTACGACACAAAGAAACGCAATGGGCCTAATATATACAACATACATTATTGGTAAAAGTACAAAGCAATGAAATTTGGAAGTGTCAAAAATGGTTGCCATAGTGGAACTTTGCTTTTCAAATCGACCCACTTTAATGTACATACACGTAAGTAAAGTACATTCATATTTTATTTAATTTCGAAGATGATTGAAAATGCACAAATTTTTCATTGGTCGTACATGAAAATATCCTGCGAATGATTTAAATTTTCTTGCTCATGAGCTCGCGCGACTGGAGCTTCAAAAGACATCATCGTGCACGATATTACATGCGAAAGTATATGATCACAAATATTCTGACCATCAGTAAGCGTTACTGAAGAGCACATCTCTATTACATACATATGTATTTTTGACATTATTCAGTGAACCCTAATGTGAAAGCGTTGCTGCAGCAGGAACTATGGGGAAAACATATTTTTATAGTCAATTCCAAGAATTCCCCATAAGGGTATGCATTTATTAACGCCACAAGAAAATTTTAAGGAAAGAGAACTACAAAATCAAGGTCAGTGAATACTTAAATTGAGATGGAAATTGGCAAGTACTCCTCTGGACACTTGACACGTCCAAAGTTCATAGGGTGCTGATGAAGGGTGTTTGCTACCCAGAAACTTAATTGATATTGATTAAAAAGTAGTGAAAACCCAAGGGTTGAACTTGAGCCTGAAA